>CM016566.1:10803559-11401059 GCA_003412495.2 Echium plantagineum | reverse complement strand
TGAATATATACAATCAATCATTTCATGCATCTTCGAATTGAAGGCTCAACTATTGTCTTAATTCTCTTTAATTAAAAATTCAGTATTTGTTATTTCGAGAACTCTAATTCGAATTAACTTTATCGTTGTAACTTATAATATATCTTATCATTAGACAATTAATTATAAATAGCTATTGTATTTTTAACTCCCTGATATCAATTGCTAGGATATATATTAGTTGAAATGCTCATCTATTGATGACCTTGATTGCATGTTTAAAATGAGATGATGAGACATACAAATTGCAACTTTTGTCATTGAAGATATATAATACTGAATCTCATACTAATTCTGACAACTTTTTGGCTGTTCGTTTTAAGCAATTCTATGAAAGGTTGAAAGCTCCACTACAAGTAGAAGCACTAAAGGATGTTTGAATGAACAAGGTCGTCAAAGGTATGATGATGTTCAAGACCCATGCACGTGTACGTTACGACTACTACATTATTTTCATATATATATAAACATGGTATGTTTATCTCAACATGGGATTCGATCATCGGCAGAAATTTTCATCGTCGAAATTACTTGTCCAGACAATATTGGTGGAATTTTTCATCCCGGAATTACTTGTCTGCACAACATCTGCGGATTATACATACCTCATTAATTTGAGATTGCGGAGCCATTCTTGATCCGAGCGAGCTCCGAACTAGCTCGTCGCTTAGCTCATTTCAAAAATTTAAGTTCAATTGGATTGACAACAAATTATATATTTAAACAAGGTCATGCAATCATTAAATTGCAATAAAATTTAATTACATAATGTGGAAAATGAAGAGACAATGCTAATTATCTTAATTAATGAACCTTCAGAAAAAAAGGATTGATTGAGAATATAAATCAAGATCAATAATACTACAATATAAATTTAACTAATTTTATATTTTTCTTTTAAAAATAATAATCTAAACACTACTGAGTCAGTTCTCCGAGCTCCCAAGCTAGGAACCTAGCTCGCGGATCGGCTCATTTAGTTACGAACCGAGCCTAACCGAACGAACACCTCGTTTAGCTCTCCTCATGCACAACACTAATCTCAACATATACACTAGAAGTGTGATAAGAAAAATAATAAAGCATATACTCTGCAGATCATAATAAATTGGATCAAAGTTTTTTTTTTCTTACAAGACGATTGGTTCTTCCGTGAATTGTCTGGAGTAACATGTAAATCCCGAAATTTGGTAAACACTCATCCTAAATCAAGGCGACATGTTCATCCCGATTGATCTGATTTCTTGAACTTCAATAACTTCAATTCACTATATCAAAACCTGAACGTTCTTAAGAATTGAACCACAAAACTAATTCAAGTATACCTAATTTTAAGCTGTAAATCAATTGAATCACGCTCAAACAATAATCAAAGTTTGTTTTTGAACATGCATGTGTATGTCGACTATTTCAATAAAAAGTTATATCAAATGAAAGTAAAAGCACTATATATGATCAAGTTTATTGAAAATTACGCGAGCTCACATTACACATCAAGAAAAAGAACAATGTGACATGTGTAATTTTTTATTGGAAAATTTAATTTTCTAAAAATATGCCTTACTTGTTCCATATTTAAAAATTCATTTATGTAAAGATGTGAAGTAGTCCAGTATATTGAGCTATCATGTCCAATCTCCAGAAATGTACTCCATTTCAGTTTTCAGGTGCTTTGGAAGAAAAAGCAAGACATTATGAGCAGCCTTATTTGCTTTTATAAAGTTGAGATATGAATATTATGATCCACTACATTTTTTCCTGAAGAGTCTTGACCAGACCATATGAATATCAATTAATAATAATTGAGGAGCCAATCTACAAAAGGAAGAACCAAACATCACTCAATTCAATATCATAAAAAGGAGTATGCAAATTATTCACTCACCATCCAACCAAGATTTAATAATATATGGATCCACTTTCTTCATCAGAATCCCACCTTTATTATTTCCCCTTTATCTACTTATGTTTGTACTATGTGCCTCGACAAATTATTTTACATAAAATATATTATTTGAATTATAATATCAACTATAAAAAAAATATTACTCCTTCATCCTAAATGATTTTTATATTTTATCTTTTGTTGATCAAATTTTACAAAATTTGACTATGATTTCTCATTAAACGATAAAATATAATATAGTCTTATGAGATCTTGTTAGATTCGTCGATAGGACCTTGTTTGATTTGACTATAATTTTTTCGCATGTAGAATAAGATATATTTACGTTTTAAATCGTGTTTTGTTGATCACGTAAAATCAAAACATGCCAATGTGTTTTGTTGATCACGTAAAATCAAAACATACATGTCAATCATTTGGAGGAGTATAAAATTTATACACATTAAACCGTGCACAAACAACTAGTGATAATAATCCATCACATGCAAAATAGTTGGGCTACTTTGATCCCTTTTATATAATTTTTAAGAAAGTTAAATTTTTCCCCACCCATATCAGAGGTCCATCGGCAAGACAAGTTGTAAATCGAAGGATGTGTTCTAGTAAGGGTCTGCAATGGAGAGCGAGGACTAACAGGACACGAAATTATAAGCAACCTATGCAGCATTTGATCAAAGTATTACCCCTACAAAAATTATTCAGACCCACAATGTTGAGATGTCTCTGCCTCAATTAACTTATTATCACTTACCATTAAGTTATACCCTAAAGTGATCACTTCTACCCTTTTGTTTTAAAATATTTAACTGTTTAGTCAAAAAGTACTTTATTAAGGGGTTAAAAACATTTACTATTATACCCTACATAATACTATCAAAATAAAAAGTAACCTATCAAATAAGGGTCAAAAAGAAAAACATGAGTACAAAAGTACATTGAATTCAGTAAACAATTAACTGTTATGAAAAAATAAATTTTTCTAAACAATCAACTATATTGAAACGGAAAGAGTATATTTTAGAATTTTATACCATAACAGCAAAACAAAATATAAGCATTATTCAAATTAATTAACAATTTCCCATACTTCCCAAAAGACAAATAGTTATGCCAAGATTGGCTTTTGGTTTCACCCAAAAAAATGAAAAAAATATTGTCCCACAAATGCTGCTTACTCCATTATATTCCACTGAACTAGATGCAAGTTTTGTTGATGCAGTGGGAATTTTATAGATTCTCAGTCTACTGTATGAAATGTTGGATTCCCAAAATGGCCCAATAGAAGCTTACCAGACATAATCAAATCCCAATACGCATGTACTAGTTTACTTTTGTTACCCCTGTGTTAAATAACATCAATAATGTTCAAAATTCGGAAAAAAATCGAATACTAATTAATTATTGAAGTGGAATAAATGTTGCAAGATACTTTCTTCGTCTTTAAAAGATTGTCACATTTTAATTTTGTTGGTCAAATATTATAAAATTTGATCATGAATTCTCATCAAACAATAAGAATTAATATAGTCTTGCACTCTTGTGGAATCTTGTTAAATTCGTATCATTATATATTTTTGAAATATTAACTTTTATAATTTTTTCGCATGTAAAGTAAAAAATATTTACATTTTAAATCTTATTTTGTTGATCATAAAAAATCAAAATGTGACAATCATTTAGAGATGACGGGAGTATATTGTTCTATATTAGTATAACACCCTCGTTGCAGGTCTTATCAGTCCTTGTTCTCGGTTATTAATAAAAAGGTAAATTAGTAAAGCTCGAATTCATATCGTGCGAATTGAAGAGATTAAACTGTCAACATCTTAAATTCTTAATACTCAAATTCTTTACCAACAAATCTATATTATGCGAGCAAGAACGTACATACGATTTTTATAACATTAAGAATGTATATATAACTTACAAAATTAGAATTTATGAATGTAAACTTCGAAAATTGGAGTATTAAATTTGTTGTAAATTTGAAGAAGTAGTAATAATAATGGTGCATTTACCAATAAAAAACCACAAAATCTCCAACATTAGTACTCACACAGTCACACTGCACCTGATGTATGCATGCACAGTATAAATCTACATCCTTTGTCCCCATAAAGAATTTTACTGTCAGTATATCTTTTTATTTTAATATAATCAGTGCTTTACAGTTAGCACTACTTTTTATTTAGAATCTTGAGTTATTGTAGAATTTTTGTTTGATGGTAGAAAAAGGAAATAGTGAAGATAGATTTTTCAATGAAATCTTTGTCTAAACAAATGCATGATCAAAACCATTTTCTTTCACCTTTTGAAATTATCTTAGATTGTTAATTAAATAATGGCACAATTCTTTTGCTTTATGTATATATATTCTTTTCCCTCTACTTTAGTTCAACAAGTGACTAACATGTTCTTATTTTTCCTAGTACCAAATATTTATGCTCTTTTCATGAGTTAGTAGTACTAGTTTTAGTTTTATATGGTGTATAGTTTTGTTTGCATAATGCAGAACAAACTTAGATAAAAAAGTTGGATATTTCAACCCATTAAAAACAATTTATTGAGCATTCCAAAAATCCATTTTCTTGATTTTGATTTTTGTTTTTTGGTTTGTATTCAATGGGGTTGAGGAGAAACTATGTTGTTTTGTGTTGGATAGCTTTCTTGAGCTTTTGGGATTGTGCAAGAGCTTTGCTTTCTCCAAATGGTGTCAATTCTGAAGGCAAGTTTAAATATTTAGCTGCTTTTTACTGTAGTTTCATATGCATAACTTTTGTTGAACTGTTTAAATTGTGAGTTTCAGCTTGGTTTGGTTGGTAACAGTGGAGGAACTAAGGGGTTTCGAGAAATAAATTTTATCATTCATTTATTCGAAAAATATATTGTTTGTCGGCCTAGATTTTTATATATTTTTCTTTCATATGTTTGAAATTAGTTCATTGGCGACTGGTGCATAAAATTTCTGGTTCCGTCACTAGTTCGTGAAAGTTGTTATTACTAATTCTGAAGCATGAATGAACCACTTGCAGTGGTAGCTTTAATGGACATAAAGAGTGGTTTACATGATCCAAGAAATGTGCTGAATTGGGATGCTAATGCTGTTGATCCATGTAGCTGGTCTATGGTCTCTTGTTCACGTGATTACTTCGTTACCAGCTTGTAAGTCATTGGTTTAGAAGTTTTGTTGCTGTTAGCTAGAAAGCTATGTTGCTTATTTCTTCTTTCTCTGGAATAGTTTTCACCTGTGGCCCTTTGAGTGACTATTACCAACAGCCTTGTCTCGCTCACCTGTTTCGTGTTTACTTTTTATTTTGTTATTGCATTGTGTTTGTGTGCTACTAAGAAGAGAGGGGCGGGGGGGGGGGGGGGGGTCGAATGCATACGAGGAGGCTGATTCCAAATCTATCTAAGAGTTAAGTGCAGACAACTATCTGTGCCCGTTAGTTTGAATGATGTGAATCGAAATCTATGCAGGGCAATTCCAAGCCAAGGTTTATCAGGAACAATATCGAGCAGCATAGGGAATCTGACTCACCTTCAGAGCCTGTGAGTGCTGAATTGTTCCGAATATAAGAACTACTGAATCATGTAGCATTAGATTGTCTTAAGTGGCGACAATTATTTTGTTGCAGCCTCCTACAGAACAACAATATTTCAGGTGGCATTCCTCTGGAGATTGGGGAGCTTCCGAGACTTCAGACAATTGATCTCTCTGCTAACTCCCTGACGGGCCAGATCCCGCCTTCCCTCGCTAAATTGAGTAACCTGCAATACCTGTAAGCCCCAAAAGTGACACTAGCATTTGACTTGTATAAATTGCTTTCTTGTAGGGGAAATGCATTTTGAAACTGAACTTATTTTGCGTTGGTGGCTTTTTATTTACTACAGGAAATTGAACAACAATAGTCTCACTGGAACTATCCCTTTGTCATTAGCCAATATGACTCAGCTGGCGTTTCTGTAATCCCCTTTCACATTTTTTGCTAAATGATTACGCGTTTAAAATTATTTGTGATTATATTGATAATCTTATATATTTATTGTATTTTATGTTGCAGAGATTTGTCCTTCAATAATTTGAATGGTCCTCTGCCGAGGCTGAAGGCAAAAACGTTTAAGTGAGTCTCCTGTAAATTAGTTATTGTCAGGTCCAGACGTCCAGTATTCTATAGTTATCAGGAAATTAATTCGATCCATTACAGCATTCTAGGAAATCCTACTATATGCCCCACCGGAAGAGAGTCCAACTGCAATGGCTCAACACCAATGCCTCTTTCTTTTGCTCTGAATTATACACAAAGTATGCTTCCGTAACAGTCATCATTATCTTTTCCTGATGCAACTCTTATCCAAGCAATTTCTGGTGTATCATCTCCTTCGTGAATCATTATTACCTAAAGATCTAACATTAAAGTCTGTGTGCTTCTTAAGGTCCCCTGCCTTCACCTGAACCTCGAGGACATAAAGTTGCCTTTGCCTTGGGGCTAACTGTTGCCTGTCTTTGCTTCCTGTTCCTTTCATTTGGTGCTTTTCTCTGGTGGAGACAAAAGCACAACAAACAAATATTCTTCGATGTAAATGGTGAGTTCAAAATTCGATAGCCATATAGATAAATAATAACATGGAATGTGAGTCCCGTTCTAATCTGCAACAATCTCTCTCGGTTCACTCTCAGATCAACACTACGAAGAATTATGTATAGGTAACTTGAAGAGGTTCCACTTTAGGGAACTCCAAAATGCAACCAACAATTTCAGCAGCAAGAACATGATCGGGAAAGGTGGATACGGAAATGTGTACAAAGGTTACCTCCAAGATGGCACTGTTGTTGCTGTGAAAAGGTTAAAGGATGGAAGTGCCATAGGTGGAGAGGTCCAATTCCAGACTGAAGTTGAGATGATTAGCCTAGCAGTACACAGGAACCTCCTCAGGCTATACGGATTCTGCATTACCCCGTTGGAGAAACTTCTAGTCTATCCTTATATGTCCAATGGAAGTGTCGCTTCACGACTTAAAGGTATCAATGAGCTCTCATTTCTCCACTTCTGTCACCCCAACCATTTTATACCACTTAATGTTTAGTTTTTTGGTATAACTTTCAGTCAAACCATCTCTTGATTGGAATACAAGGAAACGAGTTGCGTTGGGAGCTGCAAGAGGATTGTTGTACCTCCATGAGCAATGTGATCCGAAGATTATTCACAGGGATGTCAAGGCTGCAAATATTTTGCTGGATGACTATTGCGAGGCTGTGGTGGGAGATTTTGGATTAGCTAAGCTTCTTGATCACCAAGATTCTCATGTCACAACAGCTGTGAGGGGAACAGTGGGTCATATCGCCCCTGAGTACCTCTCAACCGGACAGTCATCCAACAAAACAGATGTATTTGGTTTTGGAATTCTCCTTCTAGAGCTGATCACAGGACAACGAGCACTAGAATTTGGGAAAGCAGCAAACCAGAAAGGAGCAATGCTTGACTGGGTAAGCACGATACAAATGCAGTCACCGATAAAACATTTAACTAACAACCATAATAAGTCTTATTGAAATGCATAAATTATAGGTAAAGAAGATTCATCAAGAAAAGAAGCTTGACATACTGGTGGATAAAGATTTGGATAACAATTACGATAGAATTGAACTCGAGGAAATGGTACAAGTATCTCTAATATGCACACAATATCTACCTAGTCATCGGCCTAAAATGTCTGAAGTAGTCCGAATGCTGGAAGGAGATGGTCTTGCAGAGAAGTGGGAAGCTTCCCAAAGAGCTGAAGCTACCCGGTGTCGAGCCAACGAGTTCTCATCTTCAGAGAGATATTCTGATCTTACAGATGACTCTACATTAGTTGTCCAAGCAATGGAGCTCTCAGGTCCAAGATAAGCAAACAACAAAAGTTCATAAAATGGTATAGATCCAGCACATGAACTCATAAGATAATTTGAAGAAATCTTTTAATTTGTATAGCATGCAGTACAAAATGAGAAGCTCCTATGTGTCTTGATTGTACATAATCAAGTAGCTATTTAAAACTGGGAGTCTGAGAGTAATCAAATAAATATGTATAATGTATTGTTCTTATTTGAGTAAGATTTTCCAAATGAGCAAAAGTGATGTTGATGAATGGCCTCCTAGTGACTAAGAGCGGTCATCTGTTCGATTCTCATTGAAAGTGCAATGGAGGGTTTTGAAAAACTTCATAAATACTCCCTCCGTCCCTAAAAGATTGTCACATTTTGACTTTTGGTGGTCAACAAAGCACAATTTAAAACATAAATATCTATTATTCTACATGTGAAAAAATTATAAAAAGTTAATATTTCAAAAATATATATTGAGACGAATCTAACAAGGTCCCACAAGACTATATTATTTCTTATCGTTTAATGGAAATTCATGATCAAATTTTATAATGTTTGACTATCAAAAGTCAAAATGTGACAATCTTTTAGGGACGGAGGGAGTATAAAATTTGGTAGTAGACATCTTTTCTTTTTAAAATATCCCCTTGAATGCAGATATTCTTAGTATGAAGGGAATAAAAATGAATTGTAAGTGAAGGGTGACGGTGTTTTTAGGGAAACCGAATAAACAAGTTGCTTTTATTTTGATCCTTCCATATCGGTTCTTCCTATCATCGTCAAATAAATAATTAACACTCCGAATAAAATATATATTTACAACGATGACGCATTAAAAATGGACGGAGATGTAGATAATTTCAACATGGAGGTGTCGAGGTGATTGACTGATTGGTGACATACTCTTACGCAACATATTATAAAGAAAGAAATGAATTATATATACAAATTAAAGCCGTCCACGATCCATTAATTGGGTTGCTGAGTCCCCTCTAAACAAATACTATTATAATTGAAGTCACTGTCTTATAAAATACTTGGATTCATAATTCGGATCAATTTGTTTTTATTGTGGATCATAATATTAAAAATTTAATTTCAAACAAACGAGTCATTTTAATAACGAAGTAAGGTCAAAATATTATATTTTAATGTATTTTTCACAAAATATATAGACTATAGTACAAATTTATGAGAAAAACCAATTCCCCCTATGCTTAGATCTAAGTTTTATAATTTACTGCAAGTGGCTTATATAAAATGAAAATCACTATTAATTAAAACTACTAGCACTATTATATATATATTGTCACTAATTATTGACAAGAGCATCTACAACATATACAAATATGTTGTTTTTGAAGTAAACAATGAGTCATACCATTCAAACAAATATGTCAACTTCTAATAAAGATGAGAAAAAATCAGATGAAGAAGATGATTTCAAGATGTTGATTAGCTCCCTTCCTAGAGAAAAAGGTTGGCGTGTTCATGATATGTACAAGTTTCAAGGCTTTTGGTACCACTCAATAATGCTTCAATGTTTTCTTGAATCTCAAAAGCATTTTGAAGCTCAAGATTCTGATTTAATATTAGCCACTTTTCCAAAATGTGGTACAACTTGGTTGAAGGCATTGATTTTCACTATAGTCAATAGAAAAAAATATCCCCCTCTGAGTTATCAACACCCTTTGCTCTCTAGCAATCCTCATGGTCTAATACTATTTCTCGAATACGAACTTTTTGCCCCTAATAAAATCCCGGATTTGTACTGCATTACCACTCCAAGAATTGTAGCTACTCATGCAAACTTCGGTTTGCTAGCAAATTCGATTATGGAAACGAAATGTAGAATTATCTATCTATGCAGGAACCCGAAAGACACGTTCATTTCGTACTTCCACTATGCAGGGAAGTCGAGATACCAGGGCTATGAAGGGATTACTTCGATTGAAGAGGGGGTTGACATGTTCTGTAAAGGGTTGATTCCATGTGGTCCAATCTGGGATCATGTGTTGGATTACTGGAAGGCGAGTTTGGAACGTCCTGAGAAGATATTTTTTGTGACATATGAGGAGTTACAGAGTGAGACTACGTCTATGGTGAGGCGTCTGGCGGATTTCTTGGGGTGTTGTTTCTCCGCGGAGGAGGAAGATTCAGGGGTGGTGGATGCAATTGTGAAGCTGTGTAGCTTTGAGAAGTTGAGTAAGTTGGAAGTGAACAGTGATGGTAAGGTAGGTGTTGAGAATAGTGTGTATTTCAGAAGAGGTGAGGTTGGGGATTGGAAGAATCATTTGACAAATGAGATGGTTGATAGAATGGATGCTGTTGTTGAAGAAAAGCTTCAGGGTACTGGATTGTTGGAGCTTAAACCACAAACATTCTCCAAAGCTAATGCATGAATGGCCGTTGCATTCGGAGCTTCGTCAGATTTGAAAGATATTGAAACATGTTGATGTTGATCTTGTAGTTTGTCGATGTATTTCACTTCCTTATCTTGATTTGTCTTGTATTTGAATCTCCTAGGTTGTGAACAACTTGTTCACAACTTGTAAGGCTTCCATTAAAGTTGATGAATAAAATGATTGCTTGTCTAACATCTTGTACAGTTGTTACTTGCTTCATATTAATCCCTAATCTTTAGCAGTTGATGAATTGCTACAAACAGAATACTTTTTTTTTAACGATATCATAATGAAAGTAAACAGGATACTCATAGACAGTGTTTGAACAACTTTAGAGTTGTGCATACGCTCAAGACCTAAAGGGCTCATGTAAAATATTTGTAATGAGGGTTCCGATTAACTGTTATAAAATACATATAAATGTAATATAAAATCAAAATTCTTATTTTATTTTTAATATAGAAAATATCGTTATTAATATCTCAAAGTCATTTTTTATTTCTCAATTTTTTTATGGACATGAACAAAGAACATCTGCCCCTACAAGATCTAGCTCACTTGCGCTCGATGATGACCGAGTAATAACATGTACCGATTTTTTTTATTGAAATAAAGTATATATGTAGATTAATAATGAAAATTAGTAAATCGTATCATTTAGACATTAATGAACCATAATCATTCTCGACGAATAAAACCTAACTGGTTCATAAATCTATATGTTTTATTTGATCTTTGGTCTTCAAAAATGTAATCGGTTGAAGGTACTTCATACGAATTAGACTAACTGTATGTGATCTGAAAATGAGATGATAACTCCACATTGTAAATAGTTGAGCAATAATTTGTTGATATATGTGAGGAATGCATTTTAGGATTGATTTGAATGACCTTTTATGAGCTTTTTTTTATTAATTAGTGATGAGGTGAATTTCGAATGGAAGGTCTTATGGTCACTAGCAATTATATTTTTCATTAGGTTATTCGATTAGCCCAATGACCTTCTATGAGTTAAGTAAATATAGGAGTACTTGATTTCTTAAAAGTATAAAAACAGGAAAGGTATCTTCCATATTAGGAATATATATAATACCCTAGCTTTATAGGTGACTTTACTCGACCTTTTTTAATAATGAAAAAATCATGTATTTTGTCCTATTTGCTAGTTAATAATTAGTGTTAATTACAATAATCTAGTCCAAAAATATATAAATAGGAGTTTTATCAGAATCTTAAGAAAAGGTACATAAATAATTGATTGCTATTATATTACAAGACCTAGAAGTGGGCAACTATGCACGTTTGCATCAATGAGAGTCATATGTTTGCATGACCGAAAAACCAATTAAGGCTCTTCTCTCCTCAATCCTCATCTCTACCGTACGACTATTTATTTCGTCTTCTTCGACATTCAGTCAAATCATCATCTATGTCTGCCCGCAGGCCGCATCAACATGTTAAATCGAGTCATACATACTTTCATTTCAAAATAATTAATACGAAGTTGTGACTATTAATTATATTTCTTGTGGATACATATCATACACAGTTTCGAGGTTTAATCTATACCTTAGAATCATAGTCTGGGGAACTTGGACCTACTTATGTAATCCTTGCAATCCTTTCGTCTGCACCCATCCTGGACGGCACATTGTAGAGATCACTCAAATCAGGCAAATTTTTTTTAATAGTTTTTATCTTCGGTGTCGATTCTCGACGCATAACAACTGCACCAAGAAAAGACAACAGTAGGTAAAAGGCCTTAATCCACAACCAGTCAACCACCTTAATCTTGTCAATAAATATGAGAAAACACACAAACCAACATAGGTAAACATACATAAACTCCATAAACAAGGAGAAAAGTTAAAGATCTGTAAGGCATAGATAAACAACTACAAAGTTAGGCCGGTCGCTAATGACCACGTATGAGCTATTTAAGAAATTAATAAATCTAAGAATGTACTACTCTGGACTAAACTATGATTATAGATGTCATCAAGATCTAACTATCAATTTGTCTTTCGTGTATCCTTGGCATATCTCCTATCTGTCAAAATCTCTGCCTTACTATTTTTCTCTCATCCTAGATTAAAAATGAATCTTTGATGAAAACATGGTGCCTGCATAGCAACAAAGGCATGTTAGTGGTCCCTATCTCATTATTCAATCATTATATAGGAATTGATTGTGATCCTATGAGTGGGACACGCTAAAGAGTATTTAGCCGGGCCAGTAGTGCATATGACCAAAGAAAGTTCTGACTTCTGTGTTCTGACTTGTATTTTCAAGCTTCATTTGGATATAGATATAGTGAGTTTTTCTTGTACATGCAAATTAAATAACTTCCATAACTTTGGTTGGAAGAGTTAGAACTTACGTGGGGCTCCTTGGTGCAGAAAATGGCATCATTTTCGATAGAAGACTTCGTTGGCAGTGGATTGCTCAAGTCCCTCTTGCCAAAGCTGTTGGAGGAAGGTTGGGATGATGTGCCGACCTTGAAGCTTGTAAATTCAGAGGACATGGATGACATGAACATGACACAACAACAAAAGGTCAGTAAAAAATAATTGTTTAACTATAATTCCTATAAACAAGCGTATATAGAGCTTCGATATAATTACCCTCCACTCTTTTGTCCATTCTGTTATCATAAGCATAAGACTGGGTACTACCACACCCCCTTACCCTGCTTAGGTTGGAGCTCTTCAAAGGCATAGGGACATGTTAATGTTAAGCGTTACATAGAATTTAAGATAATGTTATGTTCAGATAACAATCATTGATTGATAAGACCTCATGAACATGATACTCATGTTTGACTCTACCTATCTGTAAGGTACATTGGCGATTTTGCTTTCAGACTCTCCAAAGTTGTAAAGTGTTCTTATTCAATTAGAGAATTTTTTATGTGATACATTAGGATGCACTGGGAATCAGATCATACCTTCATGATCGCGCACTAATGCAATATGCTGATAAGATGGAGGTAACAGGGAAATCCCTTGCTGAACTTCTTAACTTCAGCACAGCAGAACTCGCAACTACGTTTGCAATGAAAAGGGGACATATTGCTCGATTTACGAATAGGACCAGTCCATGTGGTACAAATCCTTTCCCAGTACCATATGCGATTCCTGCAAGGAGACGGAGCAGAACCAATAGCATCAGTAAAAGTGAATTATCATCAACTGATTCCAGAAGCAATAGTTTAACTATTAGTGAACTATCACCCCACGACTTTAGTAGAAGAAGTCCAAGAATACCGAAACCTCTTGTAAGAAATTTAACCTTGGAGAAATCTATATCTGATTTCAAGATAAAAGATGGTTATGTGTTCAAGGGAACAGTAGCTTCTATGCCAGCTGAAGCAAGAGTATGTGGATGTGTCAAGCCTCCGCCCGTGGTTGAGGAAGTTGCTCCTTACTCATCCATTGAAAACATTTCAGTTCAGAGACTAACCCCAGAGTACAAAGTTGGATCAGAGCGTTTGGTGAAAACCAAGGCCCCTCCAATGAAGGCCTCGGAGATATGGCGTGATAAAACAACAGTTCTCCTCTGCATCCGGCGACCAGGGTATATACTTCCAACTTATATAATTTTACACCAAACACAAGTAAATCTTTGACAATTCATTAGATAACTTTTCTCTTAAAGAAAGAACTAATAAAACTTCAGAAAAATTGAAATATAATGTTGAAGAATTCTTCGGTAAGAATCTTAAATGATTGCATGTACGAATACTGTTAATTTCCTCAGGTTCTAATCATATTAGTTAACCAAGATGAGTTTATAATGTCTCAGAAGTCAGATATTATGTCCATTCACATAATAATCAATTGTAACGACCTTATACATCGTTTGGTAAACCCAGGTGCATCATGTGCAGAGCCGAAGCTCACCAACTTTACTCTAAGAAGCCATTATTCGATGTTCTTGGTGTTCAACTAGTTGCAGTTCTTCATGAGTACATAGAGTCAGAGGTATGTTGTTTTCCATCTCTCTGTTTAGCAAATATTACTGGAATCCCGTGTATTAGTTAAACAAAGGACCGGCAATATTACACAAAGTAATAGATGCGGAGTTACTTTTTTAACATTATCATTCCCAAGCCCGGGAAGGAGAAAAAGGTTGTGTTAGACCTAGACAGCCAGCGGAAGAGCTTTAGGGAAACCCTATTTTAAATATGACACAAAATTCCTTGTATTAGTTAAACAAATTAAATTCATCATTCCAGGTAAAGGATTTCTGGCCCCGGTATTGGGGTGGAGTAGTACTTTATGACAAAGGAATGGGATTTTTTAAAGCTCTAGGTGGTGGGAAGCTGATGAAAGAGAAGTTCATACCAGGCTTCCTTCTCAATTCTCGAGCCATTGCGAATTTCAAGAGAGCAAAGGCTACAGGAGTCCAGCAAAATTTCAACGGCGAAGGTGAGATCAAAGGCGGTCTGTTCATAATTGGCAAAGGAAGGAGTGGGATCGCTTATCAGTTCATAGAAAGAAATTTTGGAGATTGGGCACCCTTTTCTGAAGTGGTTGAAATCTGTAATCAAGTTAAGGTAGTTCTCTTGTTTTTGGTTTCCCACAAAAACCTTAAACATTTCAGAGTCTAACACAAATCGAAGACATCATATTCATATATCCTACCTGCATGGTGGAATAAGGCTCGATTTGGTTTAATTTATTTTGAGAGTCTAACAGTTACTTCTTATATTTATGCAGGACCGAGAGCAAAGCAAATTAGAGGCTATCGTATGAACTATATCAGAGGCAAAAATGTACTAATATATTTTATCTGTAATGTATGCATCATATAAAAAGAGATGCATTTTTTGTGGCTTTGTACGTTTTGAAAGTTCCAGACATTTGAGCATGCTGAACTCTGTCTTAATCTAGCACCTTGGAATGTCCCAACTATTTGTGTAGTTCTCCAAAGTCAATAGGATGAAATCACGGAACCAGGGCTGTTTGTTCCTCCATTCATATAGCAAACCACTAATTAGCTAACAGTAGCTACAATGCATTCTAACTCTAACAAATAAGAGAAGTATGCCATAGCATGTAAGCTACATACCTTCTTGAAGATGCACATTCCATGTTAGATGCATAAGTGTCTGATATTCCGTCTCGGCTTAGATGTTATCGCCTTATTGGCTTCTGAGCTTGACAAGATAGTGTTTATCAGAAGCTTCCGTGTTATCGACCAGAAAATCTGACTAGAAAAACGCAACATGGATAAATTACAAGTGTTTCGCTTTTACGGTTTTACCCATCATATATAAACATTAACATTAACATGTCTCAATGCCTTCGAAGATGCTCTCATCTAATCAATGTAAAAGGAGGTGAAGTTGAATGCAATTAAATGACATCTGGCTGGAGCACCTAAATTGTGCATCTGTACACCAAATTACTGTCTATAGCCATTGGGCCAACTGTAGTTACTACCAGAAGTCTCCTGTCTCCATAGATAAAATATCCACAATTAAATACAAGTAATCTAACAGAACCATGCACAAGATGGCCATAAGACATCCACAAGGCACAAGCCATCAAATGTGAAATGATCCATATGATTTTTTTGGGTATTGATTTAGTTGAGTTATTCTATCAAACACTTTGCATGCATGCACAAGAAAAGTTTTGGTGATTAACTAACGAGTATATTGTGCATTTGCACATCTTTAAAATTATTTTATGAGTTTTACTTTTATGTTATTTTCTTAGTTACTTTTATCTTTAAAATTATTTTCTTATTTTCTTTTTTGATATTTGAAAAGTCGGATCTTTAAAATAGAATGTGATTATTAGGAGTAACATTTAGAGTTTAAAATCGATGCCTTTAATTAATTTTTAAAATAGAATGTGATTATTAACATTTATTGACAATATTAATCTTTTGTTTCCAGAGGGAATAGAGGAGAAGAAGAGGAGTTAAGGTCAATTCAGTAAATTCATATGAGGAGATGTTATTTAGCCAAAAAATATTGAAGGGTGTTATATAAAAAAAGAAGTTGTCCAAGGGTATTATTCTTTCAAAATTCTCCCAAAACAATAGTGATTTCATGGTAAGAAGTTATGGTCGTTGTGTTTTCTTCTATTACGATTTCTCTAAAATATTATAATATGAAAAGTTTAACTTGATTTAAAATTAATTGAAAAAGTTCTTAATAAATTCCTTACCTGACCGGATTTCATCTACAACAGTACACAACACAATAAACAATTTTGCCCTACGTTTTCTCTATGGATACTCAACCATTGAATACTTTTTTCTTCCTTAAGTCTGTTTTTTTTTCTGTCAGAATTTTTTGGGACCTCAAAAAATTGACTGAATCTTAGCTTATCCTCAAACATGGTTTTCATAAAAAGCAGTTTATTGTTTGGAGGACCTGTAAGCTTTTTCTGAACCTTTTACTCTTGTTTTCCCTACCAAAAATCATTTCATTCTTCCAACTTTTTCTCCTACTCCATGATTCTATATACAAAAGACTGTTCAACAATAATTACAGAGGCACCAAAAAAGTGAAGAGACTCAATTGAATTGACTTATTTTATGTACATCACAACTTCACCAATAAATGAATTTATATTTCCATAAGATAATAAAATATCGATATTCTAGTATATTTCGAATAGGTGTTAATAATTTATTTAACTTTTAAGCGATATTTTTATGTCCAACAAACAGATCATCAGAAAGCAAGATTAATACTCGAAGATGGTTAAAGAATATTATGAAACAAATATAAATGTAATCCAGAGTTTGTTTTACAATGATATAATGCTACTACATACAATATTAAGCTACACCCTCCCTTCTTGCTCCATATTATCTTCATAATCCATAATACTCGATCAAAATGATCTGTAAAGAGCCCCTCGTACTCTCTGCTGTAACAAGTAATGCAGGAAAGAGTTCCAACCCGAGCACCAATGGCTTGATATTTATATTAGGTCCAACAGCTATTCGAATATGGAAGTTCGATCATAACCTCAAGGTTTTGCTGCAAGCTGAAAGAATGAATGCAGGCAGACTTGGGGTTCTTGGTATTCACAAATACTTTTTCAATACAGTTCATTAGGACGTAATCTTATGATGGCTTTTCTAAATATGCTGAAGGTAATATTGTAGTCGATTTAACAATCGAATATGATCACATTTCAGCTTTCGTGTGCCCTGATGCCAGGGAAGCTGATAGAAGAAGAAAATCAACAATCAGCTAAAAGTTGCACTAAGATCATATGTACGATGATAATATTTAATAAAAGCCTTAGGTACCATTTAAATCTTGGCTGCTTTGAGGCACACTTGAATTTAGGCCCATCTGAATGACACCGTTGAGCTCATCCTCCCAAGAGCCTGTCTGTGTATGTAAAGTTTCGCTAGTTAAGGGAAATTTGTATGCAAAAGCATAAAATAAATCATAGGATACTATATTTGTATCTACGTTTAGCATGTAGAGACAGCCTATCATGATAGCTAAGTATACAGAAGAAACGATAGGAACACGTAGTACATCAGATGGTTGACTTAGCTTACCTGCTGCAAAGGCTCCTTGTATCCTCCCGCCATGTTTGTGAACTCGGGGCTGATGAATCTCCTTAGTGCATCAGAAGAGCCTCCCATGCCAAGAAGGCCTGCTTGCATTAGACTAGGTGGACTGGAATGCAATGCAGGATGATAAGGCATGCTCAAATCATGTGGAAAAGCCAGTGAAGACGAAGGACCACCTCTAGACTGATGCATCTAGCATAGTTGTACATGATGTTTCAGTGTTAGAAAGATACTATATAGATAATCTATATTAATGTATAAAAAGACAGCAGTTGTATCCTCATGTTAGTTATAGCTTATTACACGACATTAACAGTAGTAAATGAAGACATAGTAGTAGTAATTGTGTAATTGCTTACATCTTTGTTGAAGAGGCTTTCAATATTGACATCCAACCTAGGATCGACTGTTGCTAGCTTCATCGATAAGAACTGGGAAGAGAAAGAACAGCAATTACATATATAATCATTGCCACAGGTTGCAGTATAAACATTTGCAGTTTATTCGGAAAAGGATAATGACAATCTGCTGAGTTCATATACAAAGCAATGAAAATACGAGAGATTTAATAAACACTATAGCATTCAAACTAACGCAAGCATGAAAGTTCCTCAAATTCCCATTCATACCTCAACCTGTCGTTGAAGAGATTGCACATAGTTAATAATCTCATCTAGCATAACTGCTTTGCCAGTGACCTGCAAAACCATACTTTTCCCTGATTAGCATGCATTGGTAATCTTCTGTCACAATCCAGTCATAATAAAACTGACCTTGCTACAACCAGGAACAAGATCCTGAAGAAACTTCATTCTTTCACTGATTTTCTCCCTCCTCACCTAAAGTTGTCAACAGGAAACCGTTAACTTAAGGAAAATGATTATAATTTTTATCGCTGCGACTTAGAAAGTTCACAATAAAATCTTACCCTTTCAGCTAGGCTATGGCTGTTTGTTGCCTGCCCTCTTCGTGCTCTGACATGTATATATTCTTCTTTAGGCTGATCAGAAGTTTGAGGATCCTGATTACCATTCTTCCCACCAGGATTAGTGGCAGTTGAAGTTGTATTTTGATCTTCATTGTGTTGATATTCGTTATTATTGTTAGTTGTTTCATCGCGTACTTCAGCAGCTCCATTGTTTCCATCCATCTGAGAATCCTGATTCCCAAAAACGATAAATGAGAATAAGACAAGAGGTACAGCAAAAAGCTGCTCATGAGTGGAGATACTCGTTTATACCTGACCAGTTCTTTTCCTTTTCTTTGGGCCAAGTCCCTTCCCAGAAGAAGCTCCAACAATACCCTCCAGCTCCTCTTGAACACCATTTCGGCTGCTAAATTCAGCCTCGTCGGAACCCAATTCTGACGCACCATTGGTACCTTGCTTCCCCTCATCATGAGACCTTGCATGTATTTCACTTTTCCCCTCACTCTTGAGAGGGCTGCGCGTGGTGGCTCCATGATCTAATTGTACAGTAGAACCTTTGGAATTCAATGTATTTATTTCATCTCTCTGAAACTGCATCCCTTGCGTTGAATTCACTGGGTTGATACTTGCTGAAGTAATCCCTTGAGGTCTTTGCATAGGTGCTACACCCCTAGAATAAGGATTAGGAGGTTCAGGAGTACTGAAGGGGTTCATTATATCAGCAAAATTCCCAGCACTGAAGCATGAAAACCTTGCTGCTCTTTCAATAAAGCCTGAATCAGCCGGAATTTGAGCTAAGCTCTGAGGATGCAACCCAGGAACAGTTGGCAGAAACATTCCCCCGCCTCTTAACATTGCATGTTGTGGGGGAACCCATCCCATACTACCTCCAAGAGGACCAGGCATGATATTTCTAGCCATAAGTGATGGCGAAAGACTAGCATTCGGTTGAAGATTGATGTCGCTGAAACCTAAGTTTTGTGAACTCGAAGGTTGATCCCAAATATTCGGACAAAATGCCACAGGATTGTTGCTTGATTGAGGAATTAATCCCATAGATGAATTCGACAAATTAGTTCCATTAATTTGCCACTCTGACGACATATTTGGTGAATGATAGTTCAAAGTTTCTTCATTCTTTGTTTCTGGCTCAGTATTATCCTTGCTCTCTGTATCCATTTCAACTACCAAAACCGCTATCTGCAAGACCAAAGAAACTAAGCTTCCCAAAACCTCCAATTCACAGCTCAATCAACAGCATTTATGACCTAAGAAACCAGGGAGGGGGGTAAAGATTATATTTTTATCCAAATTCAAGCATACTTCAAACTACAATCTTGATTATTTAGACTAAACTAAGACATCTGAATTTGAGTACTAAATCATTATCATTCAGCCAAGATAGCTAATACAAGAATGTCTGAAAGACCAAGATCATATTAATACTTACACAAATGTTCACTACCATTTCCAATCTTACAACAACACATAATTTCTAGCAGGACCACAAACCAACTTCAACAATAAAGATGTGCAGAAAATGAGGCAAAATCAGTACATACTTTTAAATACATTAATATCAACACAATAAAAAAAACCATTCAAATACACCAGTCATAAAAAGCTCAGGTCAGACTAAACAAAAAACAGGACACAAACCACACAATGACCACCTACTTCTGAAACATCCAATTACAATACTTCATTTTTCCAAATATAGTCTAAAATCCCCATCCCTAAACATGGTTGGAATCCAACCCACAATCGCAAACACTTTTAACCACTAGGCCAATTCGATATTATCTTAGAATACTTCATTAACTAAAAGGAAATAGAAACAGAAAGATACCTATATTAAGATTTGTGGCCCAAAATAAAATTACAACAGTCTGCAGAAGACCGTTCTGAAGTCTCTTCCCTGAAAATACCAAGAATGGAATTTTGATTTGTTGAATAATTTTGAGCTCTGGGGGATATGTTGTACACAAAAAAGTACACAATATTCAAACATATATATGTATGTATATGTACTAGTACTAATGTACTGTCACTTTTACCAAACCAACAATAATAATGAGAGAGAGAGAGAGGGAGAGAGAGAGAGAGGGGGGGAGAGAGATTTGAAGGGAAAAGCAAGAAAGCAAAGAAAGCACTTGACTAGTTTGAAAGATGAAAAGAAGAGATGGGAAAATGGGAAACTGAAAAAGAAAGGTTGAATGAACATAAACGAGTCTGCATTTATACCCACGCTCACATCAAAAAGTGTGCTCTTGATGATTAACCACCGCTACTGCCACTCTTAAAATATGGTTTTTCTTCAAATTAAACAAACGTTAAATGACAACTATATAAATACTTAACATTTCCTTACCAGTACTAGGAAGTAGGTGCCATATAGGATTACCATTATTACACATACAAATACAGGGGTAACTTTCCTTTTGGTTAGGTACATTCAAGATTCAACTAGTAAATTGTCTTGGGTCAATTTAAAAATGTTCTTTGTTATAAAGGGATAAGTTTGCTTACTACAACATCCGTCCCTAAAATATTGTCACATTTTGACTTTTGTTGGTCTAACATAATAAAATTTGATCATGAAATCTTATTAAACGATAAGGAATAATATAGTCTTGTGAGACCTTGTTAGATTCGTCTCAATATATATTTTTAAAATATCAACTTTTTATAATTTTTTCGCATGTAGAATAATAGATATTTACGTTTTAAATCGTGTTTTGTTGACCACTAATTGTCAAAATGTGACAATCATTTAGGGATGGAAGGAGTATCTTATAGTTTGTGTGCTCGGCCAAAATATGATGAAAATACTCGTCGTGAATTGTGAGACAAGTACATCATATCTAATAACGTGTGTTTAGAGATCATAAGATTTATAAAATTTGGTTGTTACTACTAATATCATCAATATACATACTCTTTTCGGAAGCTCAATTCCTAACAAGAATTTCAAGGGTTAGCATGCTCGAGTTGAATCAATTAATCGATTATGACATGTGTAATCCATTGACACGTCTTTTCACGTGAGCACACAAGTAAAAACAAAATGTGATACAAAGATTCATAGTGATTTGAGAGCTTAATTCATCAAATCTAGTTAATACCGAGTATCATGCACACGACCCAAGCTCCGAAGAAGGGCCCTTACAGTAATCAATTATGTAAACAACTAAAACAAATCTAAGTACTACTCAAATGACAAGACGAGCCTATGATGATGCTTTTATCGAGTCTTATAGTCAAACAAATGTGAATGCTCTTTAAATGCTTGATTAGTTAGATCGACTTCTAATGGTGATGAAGTCAAAATTAACTTGGTTAAATAAGTGGTGTTAATCACAGTCTTGAGCTAGCATCTGACAGTGCCAAGTCTTGTTTGTTGCATATGTTTATGTTCTTTTATCTTTATGACTTTGTCCGTTTGTCGTTCATACCTCTTGGGAGGAGGGTTTATAATCAATATTGCATTAACTTACTGGTTTACTACTAATTTTGATGGTCAAGACTCAAGACACTTACTTTATTTACTTATCTTGCATTTTGTTTTCACACCATCAATCATTAATATACACTTGGGTTGCTTCTAATGGAGGTTTTGTGATCAAATTGAACACAAATCTCAACCAACTTATAAAATAAAACTCAAACTAACTACTTACATGTGTTATTTTACCCTTTTAAGTTTTCTTTATTGAGTTCGATGATCCTTTGAGTTTTCGTGCTTTTGGTAGTTAGAAGGAACAAATTGAGGGCTGAAACACAAGTTTTAGTCTATCGATCAGTTATGACACATAACAATTTATCTATAACAATTTATCTCCTTCGTATATTTTAGGATATGGGTGCATAAGATCTGTTAAGATCACGATTTCATCATTTTAAGAAGGGTTAATGGGATGAAAGACCACTGAACTTTGCTAAACTTTCCACTTCGATCACCCTATTTTCAAAGTGAGTGTTTTGGATCAATTAATTACATTTTTTGCTAAGATTTAGACACTGTGCCGTTTTGAAAGATTTTGGGTGCATTTTGTAAGGTTTTAACGAGGGCAATTTTGTCCGTTCACATTTATAGACATTCAATCATCTTTTTTTAATAAAATTTAATAAAAAATAAAAAAAAATGTCTATAAATGTGAACAGACAAAATTACCCCTCGTTAAAAACTTATAAAATGCACCCAAAATCTTTCAAAACGGCCCAGTGACCAAATAGCGAAAAATGTAATTAAGTGATCCAAAACACTCACTTTGAAAAGAGAAAATTTAACAAAATTTAGTGATCTTTCATGTCATTAACCCTTTTAAGAAATAAATTAAGGGTTTCAGTTTATTAGTAGTACATTTAATCAAAATATATAGACACCATGGTTTTTAGTTCCTGATTTGGTTTTCATCACTCTATGGCATCTCATTGCATTTACTATGCCTCAATATCTTTATCCTTGAAAGCAAATTTATATATGTCGTGATTGATAGAACTCGTACGTGCGTAAATGGATTTTTTGCCATCATCACTATTCACTAACTTTGATAATCATTATGTCGTTGTAGGAAAACTTAACTATTGAATCCGTGCGACTATAAATCTTTTCTCTTTAAAACACTGATTTTGTTAAGGAATGTATACAATTAATCCAAGTATAAAATTTATAGAGGAAATCGAGGAAATAAAAATTTGCGAATATGTATAAGTCATTAACATATTCCTATTTTTAATTCTCGTTTTGGTCATTTTCGTATAAATAAATAAAAAATATACTTAGAAGGTACACTATTATAAATGCAAACTGATAATTGATTGTTACTAAATTATTGGCTAATTGATAATTGTAATAGAAAAGGAAAACCAAATATATATTTGAAATATAAAATTACAATTTATAATACTAAATGACGACTATTGTCAAACAAAAACATTAAGCTAAAACGAACACTAAAAAAGTCGAATGAAGTACTTGATTTGTGCGATTATTTTTTGTTGAGAATATAAACTAAAGATCATAATGAATTGTCAAAATGGTCCCATAAAGTGGGTTGAGATTTTCATTTGATCCTTGGAAGTTCAAAATTACATAATTGTCATCGAAATTGGACAAAAGTTGTAACATAGTCCAAAAACTAACGAAGCTGTTAAAATTTAAAGAAACTTTTGTCCTCGATAGTAGAACTGTGGAAGGTAATTAACACCTCTACCAATTGTTGACTAAGTTACAACTTTAATTTAATCTAATCCTGAATATTTAAATTTTTAAGAAACAAATAACAACCTTAACCTACTTCATGAGATCATATTGATAAATTCTCCCAAAGAACAATGAAAAAATAAAATAAGTAAAAGGTTATAGTCATAATTTTGGTATTGTTAATTTATGAATAAGAATATAAAAAAAGGTTAAGTACTATGTAGCACTACATAGGCCTTAGCTGGCATATGACTATAGGCTGCAATAGACAGCTTCTAGTCAACAGTCAAACTATTCTCTCATTAGTATTGTTGACTGTTAAAGTTTAAGCTTTTATCAATTTTAATAACATCTGATAATCTTGGTAAGTTATCTATAAATGGTCCAAATTATTGCATGCTCAAAATTGACCTACCTCTTTATAGATTCTGATGCTAATTATTACTACGAGCTACTAGTATTATTTTTACTTCACCAAATGCGTAAATAAATTAGTTTAAATTATCGTTCCATTTCATTTCAAGTAATTAATTATAGTATAAAGGATAATATAAAATACGGTACATTTATGATATGGAGTAATTAATTTTGGATTAGAGTAATAAATGAAATGAATATTCTCCATATATTTTAAGAGGTTTTTTTAAAATATGATCTGAGAGCATAAGTTAAGAAGTCAATAAAAAAATATACTGTAGTTTTGCATTTGAAATTTAATTATTATTTTTTCAATATACTATCTTGTATAATTATAAATATTAAATTTTATTTATATATTTAATGCTGAACATGGCCAAAGAGGCACATTTTAAAAAAAAAATATTTTAATTTACATAAATATTAAGGAGAAAAATAATATACAATACCTAAATAAACATTATATATTTAAAATTTAATATAATAATGAGGAAACTATAGATAATTCAACTCCATGTAAGAGTACCGATTTGAGGAGTATTATTTTTTTTTTTCCTATTTTTCTTTTAACAACATTTATAATTTGTTATACATAGTAGATTGTCGACTTAAATTTCTTCACTAAATATAGTGACACATTATTAGTTGGCATCGGGACTTGCAATAATCACAGAGACCTAAGCCATACTAGTAGTATTAGAATAATTGAACCTCTTCAACACTTTTGCCTTAAACTATTGTATCAATTGTAGACCCTCTCAGGTCTCAATCACTCATACATTTTTTATACTTTTCGCATTCTTGTGAATATTCCAAAACTTCTAACAAATGTAAATTTAAAATTTCGTAGTTCATCTTACTACTTCAATATATGTGTATTTTTATGCAAGAAACTTCTCAACACACTAATTCAGCCAGTGATGATAAGATTGAAATCAATAATATCTTTAATCGGAATTAAATATAACAATGGTTCTAGTAAATGGCAAAAATTAAACAAAGACGCTTGTTTCCTAACTATTAAAATGCCTTAATATTCACTTTCTCCATGTTTTCTAACGTTTTAGGACAACAAATTACTTCAAATTTTTAAAAAATTTCATTTTAAACCCAAAAAAGTTCAAAAAACGTCAAGTTCTAGTAATACCGTCGATTTTGGGATTAAATGTAAACCATCACTATAACAATTAACAATATCACTTAATAACGAGACGAAATTACAACTTAATTTTGCTTAATAAACTATAATGAATTCTCTTTAATTTATATGACTCACTTGACCAAAGGAAAGTAATACTAGGGAGCTAGAAGATTCTAACTAATAAAAAATGCATTTATCCCAATTATTTTTCTTGTGTGACTTAAACTCAAATTTATACTCAAAATTTCCATTATAAATAACAAACTCACGTATGATTGAAGTATTAATTAAAAAGATATATTGTGCTAAGCAAGCCTTTTTAATTCATATTTTAAGAAATCACGTATAGCTAGAAGGAAGTTCATAAAGTATATTTCAAACTTCAATGTTTTAACTAATACGTACATAAATATATAATATTGCCAACCTTTCTTGTGTTTCTCAATCTCTTGATTAGTTTGTGTACATGCTAATATGCTATTAGTCACATTATAGTATAAATTAAGTACATGTACAAGAAACCACAGACAAAAATCTATAAAGGCATATATGGTATAATTTAATTAAGAAGACGATGAAAATCAACCCGCCCTATTTCCACACACCATAAATAAAATGAATATTAGATTCCTTCTTTGAGTATGTTAATCTCACCTAAAATTACTATACTCCATCCACAGAATTAATATCAATAATTTTAGTAAGTGGAATTAAATTGTAATTTCTATAATGGATAGTGTTATAGTGTTAATCCTCAGTGGTATACACGTTGTGTTTATATATAAGTCTCTAATTTAATGTTCACTTTAGTTTTGAACGGTTTTTGGCGTTTTGGTCGAATTTTAGGGTCAAAATGAAATTTTTCAAAAAGTTTGGGACATAAAGAGTGTTTGAACGGTTTTTGTCATTTACACACCGCTTTTGACGTTTTTCTTCCCTTTTTAACTTTTCTTTTTTCTTGCTTCTTCTTATTATTATTATTATTGTAAACTTTGAGGGACTATTGAGAATTATTAGTTGTAATTAAAGACTGTACACTATTGATAAATTAACACTGTAACATTATCAGTTACAACGATAAAAATGTAATTTAATCTCACTTTTTGAGATGATCTCCACTGTAAATTTTCAGTGGTACTAATAATGGTAGAGAATGGCAATGACAATTTATAATTAGATAATTATACTGTATTACTCCGTAATATATATAAGGCTTTCGGTATAGGGAATTGACATGTGGATTATATATAATAAGGCTTTAACTGTGGGTAATATTAATTGATTGATGTGGTACATTAAGAAAATATTAATAAATGAGAAATCGAGTTGGTACATGGTTGGCAAATGGCTCTTCTTTTTGGGAAAGATAAATAAACCAAATCCCTCCAAAGCAACAACATGGGATGAGATATAGAGTTGGGGATTCGAGACGTTCAACACTAAAAGCCTTACAATTCCTTAATACACCATATTGTAATTTTTTTCGTTTTATTAGTGGTCATTGTATTTCTTTTTACGTCAATTGAAAAATAATAACAATTTATTTATGTGTTGAATTAATTAGCAATTATATTCATGTATTGATATTATATTTGTTATATTTTATTTGAGCAGTCGAGCCAGTGTCAATAATCACATAGAGTACTAGTTAACCCCAGAGCATAGCTCAGTGATAAAGAGTTTTGGTATTATGATGATCCCTTTGTCTTTTCGGTTAGTGTGGTTCTGACTCTCTCTAAGGTTGATTATCAAATTGAAATGGTGTACAAGCAAGGAACGAAGTCAAAATACCCCTAACCAATAAGCCACATTTCGTACTAAACTCTGATACCAATCCTCTAACAGAGAGTTGCCTAGACCCTTTCTTTAAAGATGTCGGTCTTTTTTTCTATAGATTACTAGTTATGATGCATTTGCATGGGGTGGAATATAATGTTATTGTAAAGCAAGCTTGACCGTCAGCTTTAATAACAGGAACCACCTTTAATATGGAACTTCTAATTATCATCATTCGTTGAGAATCCATCAATTTTATCCTAAATATTATTATTACACATATACAAACTCTATATTCTAAGTCTCGACTTTCAATTTTTTTTTGTCAAAATTCAATAATTATTTATACAATTATTATTATAAGATACATAATAACCCTGGTTAATAATCTAAACACATGCATGTATTATGCATTATAGAAGCTTATCGAGTGGATTTAGTTTGTGTTTGATGACTTACTAGAAAAAAGAAAAAAAAAACTGTGTTTGATGATAGAATTATTGCGCATGGTGGGATGAAGATAATTGATTGCCTCCGAACTCTCAACTTTGAGGACCCTTTTTAGCAAACTTTTGGCCAAACCTTTAAAATGGTCCTCTTTTATCATTCATCAAAAGTAGCTTCCTTCATCAATCTTCCACACCCTTTATTAGTTTCTTCATTTTGCCAGATAATTTTAGTGCTGGATATACACTACTTGGGACCTCTATCAATTCCAAACTTGTTTTTGATTGCGATTGACACATCCCAATTCCAATATTTTGTTCCCTTTTAAGTGGTATCATTACGACATCATTGTTGAAATAGTTCCAAATAATATGTATAAGTTATATTTAATTTCTATAAATATACAATCTGCGTAAAATAATGATTGGTACTGGTCCAAAAGGTACACTTTAGTACCTCTTTCCGTCAAAATTTAATGGCTCTATCAAAAGAGTGACTAAACTGCACGGTTTAAGTTTAAAATCATAAACTAATATTTACGGATATCATATATGTACAAGAGATTAAAATGCAACTTATACATATTGTCATGGACCATTTCGACACTTTTTTATATCATTTTCCACTAAAAAATGAAAAAATGAAATAGCCCTTATTTTGGACGTTAAGTATTACCTTCATATAAACTCTATCTAAATTACCACTATGGTAGTTTTGATCGTGTTTCACAAGTACTATATATTTAGACTAGTTACTATTAAGCATATATATATTGGTGGATGTTTAGTATGATGGCATCTCCATGAGATGTGGATAGTGATAGACAATGCCTGAATTCCAACATTTTGTTCCCTATTAATAAGAGGTATATTTAAATGAGTTGATGGGAAATCTGTGGGAAATAGAACAAATACATCAATCTGTACAGCTAAGAAAAATTCGATTATTTGAATATAAGTATCTCCTCAGAAATGATCAATTTCTAGAGATGCATGAGTGGTTGGAGGAATATTTAATTCTTGGTATGTAAAACACAAAATTTAATTACAATGTCATAGTCGGTTTCATCTTGCGCTAATTAGGCACCGCTAGATATTCGGACAAATAATAACGTTAGGCCTTGTTTACGATTATATACTTTTTTATTTGAATTAGAAGTCTTTCGACCAATCAAATCATAAATTAAGAAATATATGTATCTTAGTATTAGTTTTACAAGGGACAGAATTAACAGAAGACGAAACCAAAACAATTAATCCTTACAATATTTCATTATAAAAATGATTCTCAAACGAGTTTAATAGGAAACAAATTATATTGATGGTTAAGAATCATAATAGAATTTTTCATATTAGGTGGGCGATAGGGCTCACTTATAAGAATATATGTTTTATTGTTAAATTTTTTAGAGATAATAAAATTAATAATGGATATTGTTTTCCAGCAAATTAAAGGGTCTGTCTTATCATATGGTTAGCAATGGTTCCAAATGTCTTGACTAAATAACACTCACAAATGTCCCTAGTAAGCACTGGCACTGCCCCGAGTAAGTCATCGCTATAAGCTATAGTAATATATCACCATCCATGGGTATTATCATATAGCAATCATATATTATCAAGATTATGTACGTACATATCTCACTGTCCTACACGACCCATATTTCAAATGGGTTATTTCATTATTAGAGTTTGTCGATTGGATTATGTAAGCAAGTGTTGGAAACAAGTCGAGTTAGAGTTCACGAGTATTAAAGTATTTGACCCTACTCGAGTCATGCGATTCGTTGTGCTACCGCCACCATGCATTAGAAACGAGTAGTGTGTAAATATAATGGCTGCCTTACTTCGTCAAATTTATATATTTTTGAGTTTTTTTCTTTATCGAATATATAATGTTCAATGGCAAATGACATATTTATACTCATATACAATTGATCCAAATTTAATAGAATGAGATTTGCGTGAGTATTATTCGACGAGTCATAGGTACATACTTCTATATTACAGAAAAATTGTTTGTATATTATATTAGTAAGAATGAGTAAATAATCCATATAAATCGAATTCTAGTAATAACAGTGCCACATTATTAATTATGGACTGTAATAACGAAGATATCTTTAAAATTAAATCGTCTACCCAATATAACGTAACATTCATTGAATAACGATCACTGATCTCTCGTTAAAAACAAAGATTTATATCACATTATCTGTAAGGCAGTATCTATCATCACTACAATTATTTCGAAATATCAAACACGAGGGCCAAACTCCATGCATATATCAATTATTGCAATATCTTTAGTAACTTGAATTTGACTTCAAAGGCCAGACGATGAACTGGATGCTAAAAACTATAAATGACGACCATGACATATATATAATATTTTATAGAACGTCTGAATAGATTTGATTTATCACAATAACAAACCTTGTAATTAATCATCAAATATATATAGTATTTTATTTAAATTAAATGATCATTTCAATACTAAAGTAGATATATAGGAAATACTATATTGTTCACAAAAGGCATACAATTTAAAATGTTAATTTATTAAAATCTAAACTGAATTATCTTTTAAAAGGAAAAATAATTAGTTACAGCATATGTGTAGTTATGTATAAATATTTCAATCTTGCATACATTCTTCGTATTTTTTAATTCAAACTGGTGATAATATTATTATTTGTCAAGTTTAACCATATAAGTTACAATTTTGTCTCAACGAACAAAGATGTTGTTGATTTAGTTTTTGATGATTTATGCAATAACATTACAACTTAATCAAAAATAAAAAGAAATCAAAGTACAATTTGATTACATTACTCAAATACTAGATGACAACTAATTCATCATTTGTCCTATTGAAAATCGATCCACATGAGAAAACAAATTAGCCTAACAATCTAGTTGAGATGATAGCTATTCTAGGACTTTAATTTTTGACACATACGTTTGTTAAATGTCTAATCACACTTTAGCACCTAGATTGGTGATAATTGATTAGCACCATTGTAAGTATTCCGACAAATCTAAGTGTCTTATAAATATAGATATCTTCATATCTTTACCTAGTCTTTTCAAATAGTGTCTTCCTTATCCAAGAATCATTACCCAACCCATAACAACACCTTCAACATTAAATCTTGTAACAACCAAAACTAGTATTTACTATTTACCATATTAGGCTTATTAATGAAGCAAGTACGGACCCTCCCCCGCACAGAACGAGGGCTAAATTAACTTAATGAAGGGGGGAAATGAATCCAATCTATGTTGAATCTAACAAGAGTAAAGACTAAAGAGTATCGTAGCTTCTTGTCGTAGTCCGCGTATAGTATCTACCAAGATTAGCTCAGCTAAATTATGTTGAAGCCAAGAATGAAGAAACGCGTTAAGCCTCCATAATCTCTCAACAATGCTCTAGATATGTCATAAAAGTGTAATCACTAATATCGCGCATGGGCTACATAGTTACAGTGGGATTCCAGAGACAATAAGAGCAGAAAGAAAAAGGCAAATACTGTAAGAAGCAAGCACTGAAAGGGATAGTCTCATGGTTTCATCCGACATCCACCATGAACACGTTCAGATGTTATTCAGTTGAAGTTTGCTACTTCAGTCTTTAGATACTGATATCATCTTTTTCGTCATCCTTCTCCATTTTAACCTTCAGTGCAGCTCTTCTCTGGTTCTGGATTACGCTAACGTATTTGGCAATTACCTCATGAAATTTAGGAGCAAACTTACTTGCAGATGTTGGATTCAAACCGGCCTTCTTCAAAGCCCTTGAGACATTCCTTTCAGCCAAATTGATGTGAGTGGTGCAATAAGAAGGAACACTCGACCGCAGAATCGGCTTTCTACACCGTATAGGTCCTGATGGGCAGCTGAAATTCCAAAAGATAAGTCAGAAGCTATACATATCTCAAAATTATGATAGATTAGAACATGAAATACATTATCTTAGAAGCTATGCTTTTCTGAAAACTTATCAACATATATCCGTGTATGATCATCAACATGCCTCAACGCCTACGAAGAAGGCTCCTGCCTAAATGGGGTAGGGGTTGGATAGTAATCGTCCTTACATTTGTGATAACGAGGATGCTGTTTTGACCAAGAAGGAAGTTGAAATATTATCTAAACTTCAAGAAAGATATGAAGCTCAGGTAGTGTAACAAGCCATTTTGATATATTCCATACATTCAAGAGTACTGGAATATAACATCTTAACTCCATAGGAGATGGAAACAGATAGATGCAATTCACCGAGCAAAAAATATCCACGCATTAATACATGTTTCTTTTTTGCTTCTTCCCCTGATAGGCATTGGGGCATGTTGTTATTCTTGTATCCCTCCACAGTGTACTCTCCTTCCAAAATCCAAACAAACAAGGTTTCACAGAACCCTCATACTCGTGCTCGTCTAGTTAATGGGTGAAATGCAACAACTCAAGTTGGATATACTCACCTTTTGATGGGATAACTACAAGGCTTGTAGAGCTTCTGATTGGGGTCAGACAATATGTGAATATGACAAAAAGGTGTTAAAGGCATCGCCTTTGACTTGCACCCTTGAACCTCACACTCGCTTCTGATACAATCTCCACCCTCACCACCACTGTTCATGTGTCCATTTGTAACTCCTTCAATATCATCGCTACAAGCAATACGATTGTTATTCACTTTATTGTCTTTCTCCTCAAACGGGCTTTTTCCATTGTCCCAATAGTACTTTCTAAATTGTTTTTTTACATCTTCCATCAATAACCAGTAATAATCACGATAAATCTTCTTCAATTCCTTCACGAAGTGCATTCGTCGTTTCAGAACTTCAACTCGAGTCAAATCCTCAGACCCGGAGACTAAAAAACTCTCCTCTGGCATTTCCATTGGAATTGTGTTTGGGGTGGACATAGAGTCAGCAGTCTGGGATTTCTGGGGGTAAGAAACAAGAAAATATTCAACAAACACAGAACTGACGATGACAAAACAATCGCTAATCAACTTCAGACGTAACATACTACAGAAGAAATTATCCAGGGGACGCAAAAACCGATCACATTATCAAACATCATGGACGAAAGATAAACACACCTATTGTAACTCACTGATAAATTCTCTTGTTTACAAATCAATCCATACCATTTGAACATAAAGCTATCAAGAGTTTATGAACACCTAAAATCAACCGGGTATAGTAAGTCATCAGTTTTTCGAAATTTCCAATGTGGGACTTGTCCTTGCATCACCATCATACAAACTATCAGAAGTACCATAATCATAGAACAAGCAGCCAATTGCACTACTTCAACAACATTATCATGTTATCATGGCCAAAAAAACTAAAGAACCCACTTTTATTAATTTCGTACTTTATCGTAAATTTCTTGATGGGATAATTTTATTCAACAAAATCAAGAAATGACAAAATAAGTAATTGGGCATTTCAACTTACTCACTCAACTTTATTTTCAATCGAAATCGTTCATCATAATAACTTATTCCGATAATAAATTCAATAATATCAACATTTTAACTACCCCTTTTTAAAGTTACCGTCCACTTTATTTTTCAATGATCAAAACTAACAAAACTTTATATTATAAGCTTACAATTGACATATAACCTGGAATTCAAATATAATTACCATGCTAACATTAAAATACAACGAAATTCCATCTTTTGATGTATTTTCACCGCATATTGAACATATACAAATAATACAAACTATCAAAATTCAAAATTGTACTACTCTTAGAAGTATCATAATATTCACATTCTTGATTGTAAAATTAACACTAAATTATGATCAAAATTTCATGTCGGCCAGAGAACATACCCAACTGGACTGATACGGCGGAGGTGGGGTGCACGTGGCAGGATTTTTTGGGTTTTGCTGCGGCTTCAGAGTGTTGTAGGCTTCCCGGGGAATTCTGATTCTAGATTACCCCTTCGTAATGTTTTTATTTACCATACTGCCCCTTTATTAATTATAGATTTGTGTCCCGATTCCGTACAATAAAATTTGTTACATTATGTGTGACAATTTTTATTGTATTGTGTGAATAAATCATAATTTGTACATATAATTTCTAAAGAACAAATAAAATATTTGAGGTTTATTTCCTAATTTGGACCTCTATACTTTTTTCATATAGTATAATGATTAGTGAAAATATACGATTTACTTGAAAAATAATTTCATTTTCTATCAAAACACTAATTAAGATAGTAAAAGAGAATAATTATGATTATTGAAAATAAAATAGTCGATAATTTTAATTGAAGGAAATGTACAAATAGAAGTAATATTAACATGTCACCTAGCACAAAACTAACCATCGAGAGATAGTAAGAAAGAATGGAGTTTGAAAGAGAAATGAGAAGAATATTATCAGAACTCGAAAATAAACCATAATAGTTAATATTACTCCCTCCATCCCTTCACTCCAAAATTTTAAGGATAAGTTTCAATGAGCAAAATTCCAAAATCAAGTTCCACTTGTGCGTTGTTGCTAAAGAGGAAGAAGTTAAGTAGTTAACACAAGACATAAATTTGAATTTTTCTAAATTTTATGAAGAATATGTAATAAGAGTAAATTTTCTTTTAGATATTCTCAAAGTTTACATCAATTACATCAACTTCAACATGTCCAAATGCCGGCAGAGGATCAACTTCAACATATCCGAATGGCGGAAGAGGATCGTCAAATAAGGGGAGGTCGATGGCAAGGCCTCTAGTCTTGCCAAGTCCTCATGAACATAGAATGTTTCAGGAATCTCAGAAAACTTCCACTGGAACATCTATCATTGTAGTTATTTGTTAGAAGTCACCATGGCAAACAGTATAACACAATGATGCAATTGCCTTTATTAACTAGTATAAAAAGTTTCCCTTTCACAGATCACTTCTACCAAAATCTGTTACCAATTACAATGATCCTGCCCAAAATAATGTATAAACCACAATAAAAAAGAAAAACAAGTAGGTGAACTTGCATAAAAAATCAGATTTGTGCCCTACAACTCTTTTGATACAATGTTACAAAGTGGGCAATGGTGGAAACAATGACATGGCTACATCTTCCTCAACTACTTACCAAGAACCATTTTGGGGTTTGCCCTCGTTATTCTTCCATTACCTGTATATCTAACTAAACAATACCATACTAACATTGAAGTCCTCCGTTCAAGGGGCACATCACAAATATATATAGTTCTTGCCAGAAGTTTGTTGCATGTCGTCGAGTGCAGTTGCTCGTTTGTTGAAATTTTGGACTTGCATCGCTGTCAATGGCATATCTCTTATATATGTACATACGAAAAGTTAGGGTACCAGGAACGAGGGAAAGAACTTTTCCTGGACAGAGTTGTCTACTCTGAGCCTGCCTTGGCATTACCCACTCTGACTGCAAAGTGGAACTCTGAAATGCCGTAAATTGGGGTCTTGGCAAAAGAGTGTTGTCACTAGAGTTGATAAATGATCATGTCTAATTGAAGAAGTACGGTGATTCTGCAACTTCTTTCAGATCAAAGTCTCCTCGTTCCGGCAAAGGAGGAAACTTCAAATTGGGAAAAGACTGCTGAAAAGTCTCCAACAACTACAAAGGTAACAATAAGCTTCATAAGTTACTAATAACCAACCAAAATGTCACCATGTAGTAATTTAATATAACTTAATCCAACTCAAAACGAGATCTCTTTATGAGTTAATCGAATAGCCTAATGGAAAAGGCTCTTGCTAGTGATGTGAAGGTCTTAGGTTCGAAACTCACCTCATCGCTAATTACCAAAAAAAAAACTAGATCTTTTATGCTTTGTGGCAGGACCTAAACATAATAATTAAGGTGACACCTGGTGAAGCTTACACAAGAATGCATTTCTTACAAAAAATGCTGCACACAAGATTCAACAAAAAACAGACCACACAAAACATGAAATATGAAACACCACGTATATGGAATTTTCTACTTCATTTATTGATGACGACACTCCACCTCTTTGTTACTTTGGTCCCACATTTACACTATACATGGAGTGTCCTTATCAACAATTGGAGTGGAAAAATATTAACCAAGAAAATAAGCAGAAAATAAATAATGTAGCATCCTGGACTAAAGTTATAGCTAAAACTCACATTTTCTAATATAGGAGCTTCGTAAAGTTCCACAAACTTCTCTCTCAGGATCCTGTTCATTTGGTCAACATCACATGCATGTGTCCAGTAGGAGTCATGCACTCCTGCAAAACAGATGGTTGTTAAATAAAAAACCAGCAAGAATCTAAGTATCTAACTAACCAGAGTAGAGCGACAAGCACCTGCAAAACTCAACCCTGCCTCTTTACAGGCGATAGCTGTCATCATCATATGAGAACCATCTAGAGAATGAACAAAATTTGGTGGAAAGGCTGTCCTTTGACGTTTAACCATCACCTGGAAATCAGAAGTAAATATATAAATGATTTATGCAGAAAGTATAGACTAAAATTATTTAAAGCAGTGACATATACCTTGTCCGTTTCCCGTTGCAGAGTCAGAACCTGGAGGGATGTCTTAATCTGTGTCCATTTCACAAACCAATTAGCAAGGAGCCATTACCATAAGTTCCAGCGTAAATGACGCTGTGTCTGTGGTATCTAGTATAACAATTTTCAGAATGCTTACTGCATGTCGTCCTAATTTACGGTAAGGCTGCACAACAGGAAGTCCAAGTGGAGTCGTCCATCGTACTGGTTCATTCTCCATTGAAATAATCTAAAGAAAACAACAATTTAACAGTACATATAATATTGGGCTCACACATTATTAACTATACGCACCATCTAGAAATAAAAAGAGAGTTGTGGAAACTACATTGCGCTAAAATAATAGACATAAGAGAATTTTCAGATGGAATCACACATCACAACCAATCATTTGTCCTTCAAGATTCCATTTAATATCAATAGTTAAAAATCAATAATGAGATAAATATTCACTGAAGATATGAGCACTTACTTTTGCAGAAGAAACATAATTAGCAATTGTTCCCAATATACAGAAAATAACGATCTATGGGTTTAATAGCATATCTACACTAAATTTAATTGGGGAAGGGGGGAATTAGTTATTCTTTGAGTGAAGCCCCATGTTTTTTTAGCCAATAAGCAAGTGACACATATTTAAATTGCATATAAAGGTAGTTCCTAAAAGAAAAGGGAGGAAAGGGGTGGTAATAGAACAGGATTACCAAAACGCACCTTTGCACACTCGCCAAGCCAATTCATAATGTCTCTTGCTGCTTCAAACATCTCTCCTAGAGCAGTCAAAGTTGTCTGCCATAAATTAGAGATAATCAGACCTTTTGTTGGTGGGTGTATGTAGTAGTGCTTTGGACATCAAAAACAATAGAATAACTTGCTTGGTGTCGAGTAATAAAGTTTACATTTAAGCTATGGAAAAGAATATGAGCACTTACTTTTGCCGCATAACAAGCTGCAGAGAAGAGTTGAGCTTCATCTTCAATGGCACTGCGCTCCTTTAACCTTCTCTTTATTTGATCACGGGCACCAATATAAGTGACGCCATATACCGACGTCATGACCGTCTGTTTCACCAACTTCCTGTCCACCTGAGAGTGACGAATCATATATTATGTTCTGATACATAGGTTATGTAATAAGTATTCTACTTTAAGCTTCACAAAAATCGGATTATGGGACACTTCTGTCCTACTTGAGAGATGGATAACTAACTACCTAGATCCAAGAAAACCCATCCCAACAAGCACTCACATACAAGAATTCAAAAAGAATAGTGCTACAACTTAACTGTAAAAATACGAACCATTACAAAAAAAAGAAAAAGAAATTAGCAAACCTGATTCAATAAGCGTTTTGCGGTTAAAGCATTTGGCTCCACTTCAGGATCTTTTTCCGAATCGCTCCGCATGATGTCGAGAACTCTGGTAGCAAAAGAGGCAAATAATTTTTATATGGATTATGAAGGCTTAATAAGGATCCTGTACATAGCAGGCGCACAAGAAGACAAAGCTACCCTTTTTTCTTCTCATGAGGACTTGGTTGAATTAGAAAATAAGGGATTGTCATGATCCCACATTGGTCAAGTATGGGATTGATTGGTGGCTTATAAGCAAGGTGTTCCCTCCTCCTAATAGGCTAGTCTTTTGGGAGTGAGTTCTACACCTGGGCTTATGGCACTGTTGTGGGCCTAGTATGGGCTAGGTTCATAACAATTGGTATCAGAGCCGTCCCCATCTTCCTAGTCCCGACACTCGGAGTGGTGGCTTGGACCCTGAGCGGGGGTGCCAACCGTGACCAACATAGCCGTGACCAACGAGGACGTTGGCTCTTCGAAGCGTGGGGTATTGTCATGATCCCACATTGGTCAAGTATGGGACTGATTGGTGGCTTATAAGCAAGGTGTTCCCTCCTCCTAATAGGCTAGTCTTTTGGGAGTGAGTTCTACACCTGGGCTTATGGCACTGTTGTGGGCCTAGTATGGGCTAGGTTCATAACAGGGATCTAATCTAGAATGCACATTAAGTAAATAAAAAACACAAATGGCATCATCTCAAGAGTACAAAGGGTCACAACATGTACGAAGCTAACATAACTATTTACCTTGCAGCAATTCCGGAGTAAACATCGGCAGGCTTCTCTCCTGCAACAAGGTTGACAGCCACTGCCCCCAACTGCACGATAAAAAAAGAAGGGAGTGAGAGAAGATACATATCAAAGTGGATAAAAAGGAAAACATTTAATGTTCTTAGTTATCAAAGAAGCTTTTTCCACTTGGGTACTAATGACTTGGCAATCCTTGAGGAAAGTAAAATGACATACACCAACATTGTGTATGTGATTGGATTATATCGCTGCATTATTAACGTTTGTTTTAGGGAATGTAAGATCAATATTGCTGTGTTTTAGGGTATGCAGGATCAATATAGCTGCATATATCAGTTGAGTATGTATACAATCCCTCTCACTGAAATTATTTGACAATTGGAAAAATAAAATATAAATTAAATAAAAACTGATGTTTTTAGTAAGGAAAACCGCTTGGTTACTTCCATTTGGACTGAAACAGGAACCACAGAGCATGCCATACTGCAGATAGAGGATAGCTGTAAAAGATTTTTTCGAAAAATCATACAGTTACAAGAAAAATTGTTTACCTTGTCTCTGCCTAAGGCAGCATAATGTTGCAAGCCATTGCATGAACCATCCTATAGTTGAAAAAACAATGTTAGATTTATATGTGATATGGCTTTAAATGGCTAAGTCTAATAAGTTACCACATACAAGGCACAACTAATGAACACAAAACTCGTCAAATGGCCAAGTCTAGTTCCATTAACATGCCCAATACTAAATGAATTCAGGTCATCGGTTCAACGGTGACTCTCACCTAACTGTTGAAATTAGCGACATAAGGCAGTCACTGAATTTTCAAGCACATAATAAAATGAGTTCATTACTTAAGTTGAACTTGAGTTTCCTGCTTACAGCTAAGATATATGACTGAGGTAGAAGCTCAAAGCAGCTAAATGGAACATGCAAATACGACTAAAGGAACAGGCATGTTATCTTTTTCGAGTTATTGACAAATGATATCTACACTTGGCAAGAATTCAGAGGATCAAGTTTTATGGAAATTAAATAAATGAGCCATACTCATCAGACATATTTGTCTAATAGAATATTACATTTAGCAACTTTGGACAAAGTCCTACCTGGTGAATAGGTATATGAGATAGAGTAGTTTCCGGTGATGGGCTTCTCAATGCTTCAGTAAGATTAAAGCAAGTTGCCAAGCATTGAAATGGATCCTCGGCCTTCAACCACCACCTCCTCCCATCAAGTGGCCTGTCAGCTGAATCAAATATGTCATCTAGATGGCCTTCAGTGAATGCGATTCGACCTTCATATGATAACTTGTCGACACCACTAGCATATATATTTGCCAAATGTATCTTCAGCCATCTTATCCCTGACTTTCCAAGTGGACGGCCTTCTGCAAATTCTAGAATACCACGGCAGAGATCAGAGCCAAGATGGTTCAAGTGCGGGTGCATAGGATAGGCACGCCCACGGAAATCAAGATTGTGAGGGTAATAAAAACCATCCTCGTCCTTCATCTTCCGAGCAACCTAGTCTCCCAAGGAAAGGCAAAAATCAATTACAAAATGAAACAAAAACTCGTGTTAGTACAAAAAAACTTGAGAAGATCTTACAGCAAGTTTGAGTTCTATATCACACCGCTGTGAATGCCTCTCACCATTCTCCTTCTTTACGTTCTTTACTTTCCACTTCCATTTCCTGATTTCACTCTCATCCTCCGTATCAATTTCTTCTGGCAATGGGAGCTGCAGAACAAATATGTGGAATCTGAATCACAATATACTATGTGCCTAACAACCAAGATGAATTTCGCTTTTAAAATGAAAAAACAGGACACTAATAGTATAATAGAAAATCACCATATGTTGTTCCCCAAACTTACATCTTCACGTTCGACCAAGTCTGCAAGTCCACCTCCACTAGCCCAAATTCTGCTCACAACAGAAAGAATCTTTGTATTAATCCTCCACTTGGTAGCACCAAGGGTGTTCAATGCCTGAATACAAGTGCAACAGACAGTCAATCAGACAAATGGATGACACAGTATTGACCAAAGGCAGAGAACAGTCTTCAATATTTAAGCAATTAGGATATTAGCAAAATGTAGCTAAGTAATTGCATAACATATCAAGAGACTTCGCTTGTTATTTCATCAATAGGATGACTCTTAAGCACTTGGTGAGGATTGAGCTCAAGATTGACAAATCCTACGCTCTAGAACATTTCTCTTATAAAAGAAGTATCTAACCTGGAAAACAGGCTCTAGCTGATCCTTCGGAACCATTTTAACAGCTTCACGCTGTTGTTTTGCTCCATGTGTCCGCATTATATAGGACCGCAGAAACAAATATGCACCTTTGTCATACCTGTAAGAAGAACAGCACATAAATTGGATGCAAGTAATGTTAAACTAACCAATTAGGTACAGTAAATTTTAAAAAGAAACAAGTACATTTTAAAAAGAAACAAAACCAATCCTGCTACGCAGATTTTCAGGATATAGCCTCATAAATTTGAAAAGATAGGTACAATAAACGACATGTCAAAAGGACAGAATGCTCCTACTTACTACGTAAAACAACAGCAATTGATCTTAACAAAAAGAAATTAGAGAATACAAACAATATACCCGGTCCAATTTTGAGGCGGAACCAGCATTGGCATGTATGGGATCACCATGTGCCTAGCCTGCTCATTAACAAAAGACGGAAAATAAAGGAATAAATAAGCAACACAGATATTTAAATGGCTCCAGGAAATGAACTTACAACAATTAATTAAAATAATTTATAGGCATAAAAGGAACCCTCCAGACCTTTAAAGTCTAAGGAGAAAGTTAAGGTTTTGGAAGGAAGAAAATCAACCATATTCCTAATTATTGACTCAAAGTAGATGTACTTACAGTTTTCTCTAATCCTTTCCGAACTAGAGGGTCACACTCAATTATACCATATCTCCGATTGCCTCTCCTGTCAAAGAAAAACAGAGTATGATTATAAGGTCGAGTGGAAGAGAGTAACACTAGACATCATTCAGCAACACTGTTGTGCTTACGGGGTTTCCACTGTCCTAAGTGTGTGCATAAATGCAGGTCGAATATCTGGTGGACCATCTCCTATTTGATCGAGAGGAGGCTGTATATAGGCTGTTTCAATCAATATCTGAATCAAACGGCAACCAACCTGCAAGCTCATATTTGTCGTAACGAGAGCTAAGAACTCCTTGCATATTCACATGCAGGAGAAAGAAAAATATATATATAGTAAAAACTGATCAACCCAAGGAACCATTACTCAGATTAATCCTTAATGTTGTTAACAAACCTTTACTTGAGCATCCTGGCCCCAAGGTTTCAAATCATCGTGATGTTTAACAATCTTCCTAACTTGGTGGACCTTCTGTTTTTTCATCAACATGGTAACCTTTTTTCTTATTTTATCTTGTTGAATTTCTGCAGGATCTTGTTCTTCTTCAGATTTCTTATTTGATCCACTTTTCTTTTTAGTTTTCTCCAAGAAATGGTGGATTCGGGCCTAAAAATCAAACAAAATCATTTATGAATTGTAAAACATTATTCAAATCACAGTACTACAAAAAGAATAACAGTAGACAAATTAACCCGTGGTTACTCAACCTATAACTCTAAGTTTGCATTGCTGGTGAGGTGCTGGTGATATACCATCACACCAAGCATATTTTGACAAAATATTTGATTCCCATCTGCTGTGAATATTTCTTCCAGTTAACTAGCTAGCAGAGGAAGCAGTGGTGTATGAATGCTCAGAGAAAGAATGCCAATTACAAGCTCAAAACCAGCAGAGGAAGTTAGCGGCCATTGGCACCACTGACCACAGTTGGATATTTTTATGTTCAAATGAAGTCACAGATCTAAGTTGGTGGTCATGTCATTACCCCAATCACAAGTCAAGAATCCCAAAACAATAAAACTGACGAGTGCAGCACTATATCATATACTTAGCACTGTTCCTATAAATGGGTATCTAACAGCTCAATCAGATCGGTGGAGCGAAAAATTAGATTTTCATCCATGATCCGCTAAACATTTAAGTGTCCAAGTAGAAAGAGTAAGTTTCACATTTCCAATTAGTCTATAAAAAGCACAAGCCATTTTCCAGATCATTGAAGGCCTATCAATGCAACATTTCATGAAGCCACAAAAATGCTACTACAATGACTTCATGACAACTACTTTCACTACCAATGGTTAGAATTGGCAATTCTAAAAGCAAGATGGATCATTAAAAGAAAAACAGAGGAATATCAAATAAACCAAACTTTAGGAGACAGACCTCATGTTCAATGGCTTCACCAATACTGCAAGCTGCCTGCACTACCCTGGCACTCCCATGACCTCCTCCAGTCATCAACAACCCCATCAATTTATGCATAGTGATAACCGCCATCATATCCGCTGGCAACTGATCGAAAAACGGTGCATAAGCTGTCCTATTCTTCCCTTCCTTACACAACTCCTGCTCAGCACCAATAGCATCTCTTAGAGGTTCAAACCACCCTAAAAACAACGACTTCATATAAGGCAAATTTGGTGCCAATTTCTGCTCACACATATCAGCCAAAAGCTCCTGATACTCCTTTGCTGCTGCTTCCCAAGCTTCAGTCTCCATCTTTATCTGCCTTTTCCTTAATATATTATATTTCCCTAACCCCATCCCCCCTATTGTCTTAATTGGCTGCTTTTTACCCCTAAAATTCGATTCTTCAACCGCTTTAAGAGCTTCTTTATTAACTTCCTCCAACAATTCTTTAATTTCACTGCTTTCATCAACATCTTCCTCAGAAGCTGAGGATATAACTTCTGCTGCAACACCAGCATACCCCCTAACATTTGCATAATTATACCCTAAAGGGTGTCTCAACATTGAATCTTCTTCAATACCCACATAAGCTCTAGCTGCAATAACTGAATTTCTGCCCAAAATGGATCTTGAAACACCGGAAAAACCTCTAACATTGGCATAATACCCAAAAGGGTTCCTCAAAATTGTATCTTTATGAATACCAACATGATCTTTTGCTTCAATTACTGAGAAAGGTGATTTCTTTCTGGGTAGATCACTACATAAGCTAGTCTTTTTAGCTTTTTCAACAATTTCTGAAACCCTGCTCAATTTTTTTGATGTGGAGCAAGTACATGGATCTTTTAAAGACCCCAGCTTTGTTAACGATGCTTGTTTTGATAGATTTCTCCACATTTTGAGTGTGGAAAGTTGCTCTCACTTTCTCCTATTTATGGGGAATGAATAAACTGGACAGACTAAATTGGAAGAATTAAAGGGGACAAACTGAATTGGACAAATAAATGGGAAATCAAATGGTAGTAAGGGAAACAGAGAGGTGGCGCCTCAGTGAAGAAGAAAGGAGGCAAACAGAGGTGAAGATTCCTCCTTAAACCCTTCAAGAACCTATTTTTGATTCATTCCCCTTTTTTTATTTTCTTTTTTTAGTATATCTATTTTAGCTTCTTTTTTTCTTCTAAGGATATCTAGTTTTTTAACCCAATTTGTGATGGGTCGGGTTGCGGTTTATATAAGACTTTCTCGTTTTTATTTAGTGATGGCTTCATTTTACCTAAAAAAATTGTTTCAAATTACTTGTTATTATATGATTTTAATGCATTTTTTACAATATTTTTCTCTATGTTATTTCAATTGAATATGGGTATTGAATATACTCCTAACTAGATTTATCAACAATTAACAAATACTCCTACTTAATAAGTTAATATAAACAAAAGATTCATGTCATCAATTAATTTTAGCTTATTAATTACGGTACGACTTACATGTTTTTTTTTCAAAAAAAACCACCCACCGCCCTCTTACAATGAGAATCGAACCCCGGACCTCTAAGTCACTGAAAGACCTCTTAACAAGTAAAATTATATTATCTCTTTATTAATATTTATTTTGCTAGAATGTTAACTAAAAAAAATCGAAATGAGTAGAGAATATACTATTAAACATTTAAAATAGTCGTAGAGTTCATACAAAACAAGAGCTACTAGTTGCTCCATCAAAACTAATTGCCTATTACATAATTTGGAATTGTTCATAGCATCATGAAAATTTAACATATACTGCCATACTGGTATGTTGTTGGTCTTCAAAGAGGCTGCAAATCTTGGAGGTTGTTTCATGATAATCAACCATATGAATCAATTCCTTTAATCATAATGCACATACAGTAGACAGAACACATGATCAGAAGGGAAGAAATATGTTCTAAAAACTTATTCACATTACATAAAGATTCTCCATTCAGTACTGACACGGGCGCCAAAATATTTTTGATCAAGAAACCGGTCCTTTTCGGATACTCAAGGAAGACGAGATCATTGGACGTACACAAAAGCACCTCACAGTCCTCTGAGAGCATAATATATTTGTTAGTGTTGACAGCAAAAGATCAAGGATCAAAAAGAAAAGAGCGACTATTTTGTTATTAAGAGCAGCCAGTCACGTTCCTTTGAACATGAAAAGCACATTTAATTTTAAGACTAGCTCTTTGTTTAACTATGTTCTCCGGGGCAAGTCTAGAGCTTTCATCAGAAAGGCATACTCAAAGGCTGCCTCCTCGCATTGGCCAGAACGACCACCTTCACTAAAGTGCCCACCAGTCATATTTGTCCGGAGAATGACCGAGGAGGAACAGTTCTGACATGTCAAGTCCCGTATCTTAGCCACCCACTTTGCAGCTTCCCAAATACCAACTCTGGGTTTGAAATGCAAGACTTAGTATAACTTGATTCAAATCTTTCATTTATCATCAGAAAGACAGAAACTTAATAGACAGTGATTTAATGATCCGATAGCTAATCAAAAAACAAATTGATTTATGCAGTGCAACATACAAATATGGAAGGGCCTGGGGCACAGATTAAAGTGAACTTTAATCAAAGATTTACCTAGAGTCATTGAACGAAGCTGTGACGAGCATTGCAGGTAAACAAACTCCTTGTATGTTGTCATAAGGAGAATATTTTATGATATAGTCAAAGTGCGGGCGTGAATGAGGATCCCCAAATTCTTCATAATCTAAAAGAGTGAGAGGCAGATTCGGATCTAACAAGGTATTACAGATATCCAGAAATGGAACCTGTTAAAGTGTCAACATTATTCTTTGAGAAGTGCAGAAGTCACAAAAAAGTCGAAATAAACTATCAGTGACTGCAAAACCATGACAATTATTCTTTGAGAAGTACAGAAGTCACAACATTATGGAAGGTGTGAAGACTGCAAAACCATGACAATTGTTTTTCTCCTCTACTGATATGGCATACAAAGACATTTTCAGAAACAGTTCTATGGGTATGAACAAATGATAAATATAGAAAAAGCAGGAGCCCTTGTAGTCTTGTACTACCCAATGAAAGTAACAATTTCCAAGTCTGTGCAACGAAATATATATGTGTGCGCGCTTTTCTTTCAAATCAATTAACTGATTCGAGTATCTTAGGTTTCACAAAAGGAGCACCATATATGTAGTCTGACTAACCTTCAAAATGGCAGCCCGAAATAGATCTGGACGCATGTTAATGGCTGCCCCAACAAGAAGAGATCCTGCACTGATGGTAAGAGCACAAAGCTGACTTGCATTGACGTAACCCTCATTGACTAGATATTCTCCACATGCCATAAAGTCATAGATTGAGTTCAATTTGTTTAGTCCTCTACCAAGGCTATGCCAAGAAGCATCAGGACCACTTCCTCCCCTGTTGAATACATGACATGTTGGCCGTACAAGTTAGTATGTGATTATTTAATGCTAGTTTGATAGATATATGTCTCATATATGTCAGCCATCAATTATCAATGTGTATATATGGAAAGGGAGTAGCTCTGAGTATTTATAATCTATAAATGACATAGAAAACTTTGCTACATAAAGCTATTTGGCCAAGAACTATGTTTAGAACATTAAGTGAATAAAAATAGCCTAAAGCTCACAATTTCCTCAATTTATCTTGTTATTGGTTTATTGATCAACAGAACCGTACTAGATCATTTATGTATGAGTTCTGAAAGGAGCAAAAGATGCACTAGTTAAAATACAATGATTTCCATGCAATGTCAAGTAGTACATTATACATAGAATATCTAATGTATGAGTGCAGAAGCTACTTTATTTAACCTCACATCAGCAAATGCAATCGCCCAACCACGATCTAGTAAACTTAGACGCTCTGAACACCAGCTTTTATCCAGGACTTCCCCATATGCTCCATAACCATGCAAAATCCCAGGGGACATGCCCTTCCGATGTGTTTTCCTTGAGTACAAGATAGTCAAAGGAATCCTACTGCCATCATGAGAGATTACCTCCTCTTCGCTGCAACAGTATGTACCAGAAAAGGAATTCCATCCCTTTAATATATTGGACTGGTTATTACTCTGACTTGTAGGATTAAGAGGCTTGAGAGTTTGCCTTGGCGAGGAGGCTTTCATGGCATCAGTGCTAATGACCTCTTCTTGTTTGACTATGGAGAATGTCTTCTCAGACATATTATAGTCAACAATGAGATCAGGCATCTGCATTTACAAAGAGTGGGTTAGTCCTACGTGAAGTATATCAAAAGACTGATACAACTAAGACTTCAACAGTGAACAGCAAGTAATTCTTGTATTGCAAATGATGGTTCAATACACTTTATACTTACAAGCTATATAAGTAAACTAACTCCTAAATAATAGGACTAAACCTAATGTGGCTATCAAACAGAAATCTAGAGATTACATACCAGATCAAGGAAAAATGAACCTGACTCAACTATCTATATAGATTGTTCTCCAGCCTTCTGATTTTACCATTTTTAAAGTACCGTTTCATTTTATATGCCAACCTATTCACTGGAGTACAGAAGATTTATATCATTCTGCAGTGCCAACTCAAAGTAGCTTGCTGACAATGACCAACTATCATGAAAAGGGTTCAAACTTGAAGTTTCAACAGATCAAAGTATAGCTGTATAAATTTAAGATACATGGATCACGTGAAAATAGGAGAAAGCAAAACCTGAGAGGGATATCTTCAGATATATATTTACTGGAAAGTTTGGTTAGTCGAATTAATACTGTTATAGATTTGCCACTATAATAGTAAATCCTTATCAGCTTCAATCTAATAAGGACTAACAAAGAGGTTCTGTGGAAAAATGATAGTAAAACTTGTGTTGCACGTCTGCAATATAACCAATGTCCTTACCACTGGTGAAGAAAGGATTACACGATATATTGAATTCTCATAATCATGATTTGAACCAGGAGATATCGAACACACATCTGACGGCAGGGGAAAAAACCACGGTTTCAAGCTGTCAATCTTTACGTGGTTCTGCAAAGTCATCCAGATGCTTGATAAGAAAAATCGTAAAACTCTGTGCTATAATGTGAACAAAGTGCCAGTTGGAAAGAAAGCACACTAGTAAACAGATGCACAAACAATAGTCTGTATATGTTTGAAGTTGTGGAAAACAAGGTATGTCTGCATAAATTACGTCCAACATGGCCAGACCTCTCGTTGGACCACTTATAGAGAGAGACGTCCTTTTATGTTTTTCAAGTTATTGTCATTGTCAATAGTGGAACTCTTAGAACACAACTAAAATTGGATAACATGTTTTATTTGCTTTTATATGATAGTTAATTAATAAAGACAGAAATGTGTCATATTCAAGCAATTTCTAACCTTTGAATTAGTAAGGAGTTGGATGGTAAAGGTTGTGAGAACAATGATGCAAGGTAATTAAACAGTACCTCGAGATTTGAATTGACTGGCATATCAATTGAACATATCGATGAGGTCCCCTCTTTTGTTAGAAAAAGCACAAGGTGATCGTTAAACATGTCCATATCTTGCAAGAAGATGTCTTCGCTTGGAAGAGTAATGTACTAACAAGAAACAAAAAAATAGCAATTAGGTGAAAATTTAACATGATTGATCGAGAGAATGTCTTCATGTTACGAAGTGAAAGTAAAAACATTTCAAATCTAAGAGATACCCTCAGAGTGATAAAATCTGAAATGTAGCCAAAGTACAATCCACGCACAAAATCATTTTAAAAAATTATCCAGAGTCTAAGAGCCAAATAATGCATAATCACTATTTTTCCTATGCTTGAGGTGGTAAAGAGAATCGAGATCAAAACTCAATATTTGCAACATGGAGATTCTTTTTATTCACCTGCAAATTCGGGGAAGGCATATCCTCCACTCGGCATCTAGCCAAGCAGTAACCTCCAATATCAGAGCCAGTTCCTTTCATAGGAGCATTTGTAAGAACATAGAAGAAGCCATGATGATGTTCCAAGAAATACTGTACACCAGAGACTCGCTGACAGAATCTCTGAAGGCCAGCTTTCAGATTACCTGATTCTATGACATAGACCTGCAATTTAAATAGATAGCAAAATGAACATGAGTAACTTATTCTGTTTGATTCTTGAATTCACAATAATGCAAAGCAATCAGACAAACATGTTCCTTCCTCGGATGAAGTCCGTGAATTTGAATTGACAGTTATAAACTTCCCATCCTTTGTGCTTGTTATATCGACACAGAAGCTGGGATCATTCTCTATAAACAAAGGGGTACCATCCACAGAATCCATTTCCAATTGTATACATTGAACCCTGATTAAATAACATGTATGTAAGGATGAATTCTAAAACACGAGTATTGTATAAAATAAGTAGACCAGAAAAGTTGCCTGTAAGGTCTTTGGTTCTTGTCAGTTAGGGTATAGAACAGAGAACATCCATCACTAGCCCATGCCAAGCTGACAACCCCTTCGACCCTGAATTGTGGGAGAATACAGTTTTTCTGGAGATCCTTTATGTGAAGGACAAAATTCTCGCTTCCATTGGCATCAAGAGTATACGCAAGAAATTTGTGATCAGGTGATACTCGACAAGTGCCAACATGAACATAACCTGCAAAGATATATCGCGAACAGAGGTCATAAAGCTAATGTCACAGAATTAGATGTAGGAGGATATGAGTCGACCTACCACTATTTTTCTGTCACTAAACATGCACATAATGAACAAGAAACTACCATGTACCACATGCAAATGCACATCAATAATACATTGTTTCTTGTCCAGGTTCAACCGTGTATATTCAATACTTTATTGAAATCTATTCGTGTTTAACTTCTTAGTGATCCCAATGTACTGAAGAACTGAAAGTAACCAATCTGCTCTAAGATAATTTGATACTTTATATTTTACAAAGCTCTCTTCAACCTCAGAAATCCTTTTGAATATAAGCTTACCGTACTGTTGAGCGATTTCATTCCAATCGAGCAGAATTTCCTGCCTCCCCTGCCCACTCACAACATGTACAATATTTTTCATCCAACCTTGTCCTTCAAATGCCAGTTTCCGGCACAATACTGGATATTCCTTCTCTTCTGGGATATACTGGTAGTACAACCTAGCCAATTGCCAGACTGTTAATGATAAGCCATTCAATATTAATAACTGAAAAGTATTCATAGACAAGAATACAGTTATTAGTTCTACAAACTCCTTTTTTTAATCATTGAATCCAACCCTTAAAAAATCCTAACTTTAATGTTTTCTATAGGTAATGTACATATCAACATATATAAATAAATAAGCTAACACATGCATGTTCGAATATCAAATACGAGGCTCTAAGCAGTGAATTGTAATCTATCGACTCTGACACGTCATCAATCAAACAAATGAGAATCCAGTTCTTAATAATTACTCATAGACACCTACATAACTGGAGAATTAAACACATTATCACATATGGCCATTCTTTCTTCTATTCTAAAAATCAGAATTTCAATCCTCCAAAATCAAATTTTAATATGCATAAACATCCCAACTCTTTCTAGGACTGTAACCTACATGCCCAAAACCATCAAAACCATACCCATCCGGCCATCATAGTCCAAATTATCACACATACTCCTATCATAATTCACATACGAGTACACAAAATAGGAACCTGAGCAAGTGAGTTAGCCTAATTGCCATATTACTCGCAATGAGTAGGCCCGAGTTCGAACCTTAGCAATGACAAGGACAAAAAAATTAACATCAACATTGACATGCTCCGATACCTCTAAAGAAGCTCCCGTCTAAGCAGGGCACCCCCACCCCGCGATCACAAAGAAGATGTTTCCGAATTGACCAATGGATAACAAGCATAAGTAGTGCAATTAGCCACTTTAACAATAACCATCAGAATCGCGCCCATAATAGTCCAAATTATAACAAACAGAGTTCTAATTCTTGAAATGATTATATTTAAAATTATAGCAAGAATAAATGAAGTGATGAAGTTTGGATATATACCAAGGTCCCCACTTTTCAGGTGGGGTAGAAATCTCATTAGGCAATCTTGAAACCATTTCATTATAAAGCTGTCTCTGCAAAGCATGCGTGTCTTTCATAAATGCATCACTATATGAATTTTCAAGCTGAATATATTTAATAAAATCTGGGTCTTGGATGTTGGACATCCAATGGTAAGGATCTTGCCATTTTACACCATGTGCTGACGCTGTGAATTGGACTTTCTTGGCCTTTGGAAATGGAGAAAGATGAGTGTGGTTGTATTTGCATTTGGTAGAGAAGGAGTAGACGAAGAAGAAGAAGGAGGGTAAATGAGTCTTTTTGGGGAGTTGGGTTCTCAAGATAATGGCTAGAGAACCAGACATGGCGGCAGTGGTCAAAGGTAGCACTACCAAAGGTGGTAACGCTGGTTTTGTGTGTTGAATAGTTGAGCTGGGTTGTGGTGTTTCCTAGTCGTGTTAGGGCGGGTATCTGCAATTGTTTCGGGTATCGATTCAAGTTCGGGTATGTTAGTTTGGATAGTTGCTAATTTCAACAGGAAAAAGTTAAAAATAAGCAAAAAGTACATAAGAAGTAAAAACTTATCATTTATTATGTTAGAACGACAATTATTTTCAAACAAAATAGTTAAGTTAAAACGACAATGGAAAAAAACGGAGGGCTGTAAGGTGTGGCAACAACATGAGCAAGTAGTAAGACATCATGTTGCCTTTCATTCAATGATTCTAATATCCACACTTGAAGAGTAACAATCGAAATAATTACATATTAGAGATACTAATGCTCCCTCTAAAATACCATACTCATCAGGAACATAAAACACTCTTTTCTGAATCAAAATTCTGCAGCCACCACTGATGTCAACGACCCCGAACATGACTCTAAGCGAGCCGAAGTGTTGAATTATCCAACGGTTTTTGTCATATGGCATTTGGCAACCTGGAAGCTTCATATAGTTAGGATATTGTCAAAGCATTATCCGGTTAACCTACCACTGCAGCAAAGAACGCGGGCACGCCAAGTCCCTAGTAAATTCGAATGTGTAAACAAACGTACACGAGTTAATATTTTGTGATATGTCTATCATGGAAAAGGAAATAAAATTGAAGACTCAGAAAGAATACCTTGCTTCCAGCGCCCTCTTTGCTTCGGCAAATCCCCCTTCACGCCCTCTCCGAACTTCTCTGGACTATCGTTCCATTCACATTGTAATCTGCATAATAAATATTGTTAATGATAAATATCGGGAAGAGAATTCATGTAAGAAATCTGGGACTCGGATGCTTTACACTGGGAATGCAAATGATCTCAAACTGGTTGAGCTGCTGTCCGAACGCACAGAAGTGCTACTAGAAGATGTCATCTGCCCTGAGTCGGGAACTCGTCCTGATACAGCAGAAAAACTTGCTTCAAACGACTCAACGTGCACTATCTTGGTATTCACATTTGGACTAGTCCTCGTTATCTCAGCACTTTCAATCTCTGATATAGCGAAGGGGTTGTTGGAGTCCCCTTTTTGATGTTTAAGGTCATGCTGTTGATACATCTTCTCTTTGCTCCCTTGAATGACAGAACTTTGAACCTCACTTGAGATAAAAGGGTTACTTGTGTGGGCGATCTTGCTGATCAACGCAGGTTTTTGTTGATTATTACTCTCACAAACTTTGTTCGTGTTGGCATTTCGAACCTCACTCGCAATGAAGGGATTACTGATATTGCTTTCTTTAACACTTTCTTGTGGTTCTGTGTTTTCATCGGTTTCAATCTCACTAAAGGAGAAGGGATTAAAGATATCCTTCTTCTGATTTGCCATAAGTATTGGGCAAGCTTCTGCACTGCTCACAAGTGAAGTATTATTTTGAACCTCAACAAAAACAAAAGGGCTACTCGGGTGCCCCTCCTTATTGTCTAGCAAAGATTTATGATGAAAGTTCACAGAGCTCCCATCCATCACTGGACTCCGGACCTCACCAACAATGAAAGGATTACTCGAGTTCCTAAAACCATGGTCCAAAGCAGATTCTTGATATTTTGCCTCTATATCAGCATGCTGAACCACAAGTCCAGCAAGATGATTATTAGAGTTTGGCTCATCATGGTTCACCACAAGCTTTTCCTTTGAAAATTTCTCAATTTCTTGATCTTTCATCTCCTTGTTGTCAGCTGCCTCAGGCTCAGATGAACTGAAGTCAAACGTTATAGTGCCATTTTCAACCTTACTATTGTAAATTAGTGTGTTATCTGTAGTATCTTGGTCTGAATCTTCAGCTTCTGACTCCACATCTAAGATTTGCGAACCTGACTTCATGTTCTGCAATCCAAATTACCTAACTCAAGTAAGCATCTACTTCGTAAAATGCAAAGAAAATTTCAGAAACAGCGGCAGAATATGAAGTGAAAAACAAACCTTATTCAAATGTTGATCTATTTCCCCCTGATTATCGTCAAAAGAGTCCATAAAAGATCGAAGAAAACTTCTAGTGCCGAACTTTTTTAATGGGAGAGCGCTAGTGATTATAGATTCTTCAAACAGTCCATCATTCTCCTTCTTGTTAGTAGCAATTTTCTCACTGGCATGCATACCGATTTTAGGTTTTGGAACCCTCTTGTCCTCCTCCACAGAGACGATTTTGGTTTCATTTATAACGACAGTCATAATTCCTTCTTCTTTGGACTGACGTTGCTCAGCATCCAACTTTGGTGGGACTTCTGAGTCATCGTGAATGAACAGCTCAAAATCAAGGCCTCCTGGTATCCCATTTGTAGCATGATCATTAGACTGCAAGGAAATAGGTTGGTCAACAGAGATTCCAGATTGTCTATCAATCAGAACCTCGTCCTCAACTGGGAATCCATCATCCACCCCTATGTCCTTAACAACATTATAGTTAATCTCTTTATAGCAAACCATCAACTCAGGCAGTTCGTACTCCAGTACAGTTTTGTCGGTGTACAAATTGTCTGCATTGAATGATTCTGAAGTAACAAATGGTCCACTGAATAACTCGGATTCATGTTCATTAGAATCACGGCGCTCATCCATGACCAGTGAGCATTCAAGTTCTGGAGTATTCCACAGTTCATTTGTGTCATCTTCGTCAGATGTCAGTGCATCTACGTCCTTCTCAATTCTATTTAAATCATACGAATCTTCACTAGGGTCATCTTGATTGGATGGAACTCTAGTTACAGAGTTGGAATTGATGATTAAATCATCTACAACCTTGGAGTACTCCAGTTCGGGAGCATTCAAGAAATCATCTCTCTTTCTTGTATGAAGTGTTAAAGGGTCTGCAACTTTGCCACGTTCCTTGGAACGAAATGATTCCTTTACATTGAAGGACAGTAAGTCTGCCTCCTTGTAATGTTTCTCCGTCACTCTCACTTCTAGTTCAGCTTCATCAATATCACTGCCATTGCATTAAACATGTCAACAATCATGCGAACAGCCAACAAGTAAATGACAACACAAGCTTCTATCTACTCATGCTCAAACTTTTGAATCCATGGAAGAAGTTAGAACCTTGATTTTCTAATGTGCCTAGAAATCATAAAATAGCATATAGGAGTTCAGAGTTACCATCGTCGACAATGAGTCAACATTGAGGATGTTCACATCTACAAAGTAGCTAATAACAACACACTTATCGTTGGTTTTTCCAATATTAATAAATTGAAGTTTGCATACTAAAGTGGAGGGGTGCCAAATTCAAAGATTGACCAAATACAATAAATAAGATTGTTCATTTCAACTGCAAGGTGCTCTTAAAGTTCATCTGATAAGAGTTCCAAAGAATCTATCAGAAAGACTTTATAAATGTGAGTACATTACCTGGATTCATATTTTGCATCAGCAGGAAGAGTTTGGAGAATTCTTAAAAGCTGAGATGCAAACATTTCATCTACCTGGAAAGTGAAATCTCAGGAAGCCTGAAAGTCGAACAAAACAATCATATGTTGACATGAACTCAGCTATATTTAAAGACCGACCCACTATACATTGAATATGTCAAAGCATACGAGATGATTTATAAGGTCGTTGGTGTCTTTTGATAACAACCTAACCCCTTCCTAATCATATAATCACATCGAAATGGGGAAAATACTGAAGTTTTGGGAGAAAAAAGTTTACCCTGTGGTCATAAATTCTGAACCAGATTACTACAAGGTCAGACAAATATAAACATTAAGACAAACAACAAACGTTTCATCTTCAAAGACGACGCATATAGATACAGAAAATGCATCTCTTAAGTTAAACAGAACCACAAGCCCACTCTCTATCTCCTTAAAATACACAACTTCACTGCAACTGAACAGGAATATTCATTAAAGCATCACACATGCAGATATGACTTTTCATGTCCAATGAACTCCAAGATTTTACATTCTCCGACTCTTAGATATAATTTAATAACCCAAAATGGCTCATTACATTACTTATTCTTCTTTTTTTATTGTGAACTGGTAGATAGTATTTACACTTCATTGTTTCGGTCAATTCGAAAATGGTCTCTCTATTTTCAAGGGGTAAGTTGCCTACAATCCGACCCCATTACCTTTGCTTAAGCCGGAACCTCTTCATAGGGATTGGAGCAAGTTGATATTAATGATGTTGATCACACATGCATATATAAACACAAGAAATAAATTGGAATTCATCATTTACATATTATAACTCTATATATCTGTGTCTGGAAATTATATGCAGACAACATATACAAACACAATTCAGACACATGCATATCACATAAACAAGAATAAGAAATAAATAATAACTAATTCTGCAGAAAGAAAACAAGATATACCAGGCAAAATTGTATGCTTCCTAAATTCTTGTTGCAAGATTAAGGCAAAGTTAGCTTAGGTAGGTACTAAAACAAATCAATAAAATGTATTCTTATCATAACCCAACAGTTAATTAATTGTTTTTTTCTTGGTGGTTAGCATTTCAGGATACTATAAAAAGTCAACTCTTACTATTTGTATATAATAAAATCATGCATGTATTTATATATGAATGGAGAGAGGAGAGGGGGAGCACCTTCAACACAAAGTGCAAGAACATGGTTGTCTATCATGTCTATATATTTATAATTAATGAGTCTCAAGTCTTAACTGAAAGTTGATCAATCATGTAATATTGAGAAAGAGGAACAACCCATTAAATTTAATTGAAAAATGGTGTTATGATTTACTAATATTAGTGCATGTTTTATACTCTTTTTGCCTACAATTTGAACTTAATCAAATAAGTGACGGGTACGAAGTCTTCTAGCTTAGTGGTACCTCATCAGTTGATCACTTAACTTTTAAAGGGTCTCACTTGATCACTCACCTTTGAAAATTCGTCTCAGTTGGTCTGTCGGTTATTTTTCCGGCTGATCAACGCATGTGATGATCATTATTAAGGGCTTTTTCGCTTTTCATATCCAAATTAAGGGTTAGTTTTTGAGTTTAATTCTAATTTTCAATTTTCTTGTTTGTTTAATTTCAACATGAGAAAAACAAAAAAAACCCTTACTAATGGTCATCACGTGTGTTGACCGGGCGTCAACCAGCCAAAAAGATAGCTGATAGGCCAACTGAGACAAATTTTAAAAGGTAAGTGATTAACTAAGACCCTTTAAGAATAAGAAGGTAAGTGATATTGGCGAAAGACAAGTGATTCCCACCATTAACCCATAAAACAATGTAGCCGAACATAAGGTTGTAAGACATCGTGCACCCTAATTGTTGTATCTAAACCGATAAAATTTATGTAGTCGAACGAGTTGGTCACGACAAGTCTCGAATAGAATAATTTCGAGCCAAACTTCGACCACAATTTCAACAAATCGAGCCAAGCAAACAAGAACTTGCTTCGCTAGGGTGATAGAAGTTGGACAAATGTTGCACATTCCAACCATCCACAAATTGAAGCTCTCTTTCATGGCTACTAAACACCAACATGTCTGCCATTGTAAGTATACCTCCTCTGTATCAATATAATTTCATCTAATATTAGTTTTCTATATAAATCCTCTGATTTAATTTTTTTGTATAAAATTCTTGATTTCGCTACTTCCATTATGTAACTTTTTTTATTTCGTTATTTATTTTTCCATATAAAAATCTTCATTTCCACTAGTTATATATATCATTATATAAAGTTCTTGATTTCGCTACTTATTTTTGTACATAATATTGTTGATTCAGTAGCAGAAACAGCTATGCAAGTAGCAAAGAGGGCAAGGTCTATGTGCAGTGCTACAAGCACTGAAGCAGAGGCCAAAGCAGCAACCAATATGAAAGAGGCTTTCTCTCAGTATGCTCAGTACTTAAATGACCTTGTAAAGATTCCATCTTTTTCTCTTTTCAGTTTAGTTTTCATAAAATTTGCAGTTTTTGCTATTATTAATGCATTGATACAATTTGGGTTTAATGGGTTCCAGTGTTTGGTTGTGGTGTTGAAATGTGTGTTTTTTGTTTAGATTGTTTGATCGTGTTAGTGTTTTTTATGTAATTTGATATTAACGCCATAATATTGATATGAATCGAAGTTATATATGTGGATTAATAAGTATGAAGTTTAATACTTTTGACAATTGAAAATCGAACTAGGCAATTGTTTTTTAGATGAAGTTAGTATTTGTCTTCTGAAATTTGCAGCCCTTGCTATTATATTACCCTCTAGTGCTCAATGGGTTTAAGTAGTTGATTATGAAGTTGAAATGTCTTGGTGTTTTTGTTCGCGTTGCTTGATCATGAACTTTCTATATGGCAGACGTATTTATATGTGATTGATTCGTTATTGGGTGCAAGTCAAATAGTCGAATAGTAAGGTTTCTGACTCCTAACGCTTTTTTAAAATTGTTCCAATTTTCTTTTATGAAATTTGCAGCTTTTGATCTTGCAATACCCTTTGATTTCAATGCTTTCAAGTATTTGGTTATGAAGTTTGAAGTGTTTATGCGTTTTTGTATAATTTGGTTGATCTTGAAGTTGCTATATGTTGGACATAGTTATGGTTTATTAATCCATTGTTGAGAGCTAGACAGCAATAATGATTTATTGTTGAGAGCTAGACATCAACAATAATTCATTGTTGAGAGCTAGACATCAACAAAGTAATAACATAAATTCTGCTGCTTTACATCATTGAAGTAATGCCTCCCGACAGTTTCTTGATTTTCTTGTGCTGTACGTTTTTTGCTATAATCGCCTTCACTCCATATCGTCAATAAAGATTTATAGCTTCATTGTTCCTCATTGACCATTGTTTGTCACTGTAGAATGAAAAACGAGAACGAGTTGTTAAAGCAAGCAGAGATATTACCATGAACAGCAAAAAGGTTATATTTCAAGTTCATAGGTAAGTGAAGGGTATCAAGTAAAACAGAACCGATCATATCCTGAGATTTTTGTTAAAGAAATGAAATTTTCTTCGAGAACTTGAATTCTGTATTCTTGGTGCGTTTCAATTAATGTTTACTTAAGGTTGAAGTTATTTTATTCCTTTTGTACGAGAAGAATCAGTAAGGAAAACAAAGAGGAAGTCCTTGGGAAGGCAGAGAAAGATCTAGCACAAGTGACGGCTCAACATGTGTCTCGATTGGTAAAAGAACTACATGGGACCGACTTTTGGAAGTTGAGACGAGCATACTCTCCTGGGGTACTATTTCTAAACTCATGCATTGCTGTATGTTCTTGTAAGGTTGTCATAATTAAATTAACTTATTCTTATAGGTTCAAGAATATGTTGAAGCTGCAACTCTTTGTCATTTCTGCAAAACTGGCACTCTTTTGAACCTTGATGAGCTCAATGCGGCGCTACTACCTCTAAGTGATTCATCACTTGAACCCTTGCAGATAAATGTACTTGATTACATACTTGGGGTAATTCTTCTTAGCTCACAAGTTGGTAAATACCTTAACTCACTTAGCGATGCTATAACCAAACTGAATACAGGCTAATGCAGATCATATGTGTTCTATATCATAAACTCTGTTTCACCTTATCATATTGTTCACATTAATAACAGTTTGGTACAGTAGTCCATTACATCTCTGAATCTCCTTACCTACTTCTGAATTATGCCTTAGCTTGCAGACCTGACAGGAGAGCTGATGAGGTTGGCAATTGGTCGAATTTCTGATGGTGAACTTGATTTCGCTGAGATGATTTGCAAATTTGTCCGAGAAATTTATAGGAAGTTGACCCTTCTTGCTCCAAAGATGGATGATAGTTATGACATGAAGACAAAGATGGATACTATGCTCCAAAGCGTCATGAAGATAGAAAACGGTACATCTCCTAGAATTATCCTATTTAGACAACATACTTGTCTTTTCTTTCTTCATTGCATCACATGTGCCATAACACATTGATCTAGAGGATGAATAAGTAGCATTCACTTTGAAAACGTTCTGTAAAAAATCAAATCATATGTCATGAATATTTTAGCTTAATGAATGTCCTGGTTTCTCCAATAGAATATATTTTAGTAAATTTATCGAAGTATATGTATGCGTTAATTTGCACCTTTATTACTTAAGGGAATTACTCACTTACAAGGTAAGTAAATACATATAGCTTCAGACCTTCAGCACTTAATCGTGGTTCGCGAAGGACCTAGAAGTGGTCTTTCTGGCGCAAACTTCACTCATGACAGTAAAGTTGAAGACTTGAAGTATTTCTGGAATTTCCCCTCGAAAACTGAGTTGGATGGTTATCAATAGTGCGTCAGGGAAGAAGGTTTGTTGGGTGCAACGGCTTATTCTTGAAGGAATCTCTCCCAAATCCCCCTTGATATATTTTGAAACTTTATTTGATGCTTGTGCCTTCTCAATTGCTCCCTGGAGAATTTCTAAGAACTACTAGTACATTTTATTTTGGCAATTTGAAGACAGATCATACGAATTCATTTCTTTCGTAGTTATTGAATGATATTCATTTGTTAATCATTAGTAGGAATTGTTGACCTTCATATTCGTTTTCTCGTATCCAGAAGTGATTCCTAATCCCATTTTTGTATTTCTGCAGCATGTTTCAGTGTTCACGTAAGGGGTTCGGAGTATATCCCTCTTATTGGATCAGAGGATGCCAGTTTTTCGTTGCTTACTGTTCCTGATCTTGATTAGTCGAGTACCTTATAAATTTGCTTAGCTAATCAAGTGATCTAGTTTGTTTCTGTTTTGTCTCTTACATCGCTCCAAGTCCTCAGTCTACTACTATCCTGAAATGTCTTTGCTTGCCTGTATTAGCAGCATTTCATACAAAAATTGGAGATATGATATTTGAACCGGTTAGACACTTGAACTTTGGCCATGCCGATATATTAGTGATGATATGAGCAAATATATGGAATGCCTTCTGCCCTAAATTGTATTGCAGATATGTGTTCTTCCATAATTAATCGGCAAGAATGGCCAACAAGTCATAATTTTTTCTCTGCTAATCATCATTTGGAACAAGCATTTGTTAGGCCCTTTGCCCATAATTGTGCTTGTGCTGAAGGTCGTGAATGTAACTCATCCCCCGACACTTAACTACCCAACATTCACCGCCAACATTAACATCGAATTGGTTGCTCTTAAAATAAAAACTAATATTGTATTGAAAATGTGATAAGCGCAAAAATTTAGTTTGCATGAGAAAATTAATTGCAAATTCAACTCATCAAGTAAAATCGGTAATGTGTGTAAATGGAGCATTATGGTTGATCAATAAATAGACCATTAAAATCATCATTCAACATGTTACAATTCGTTTATAATAATGAAAGTTGTGGCTCATGAAGAACGCAGATAGAAATAAACAGCACCGGGACCAAAAATGTCTTCACAGCCACCCCTCCCGAGAACACCAACCTGATTGAGCCAACTCCACCGCGAAAGAAACTCAAGGACCGACTGTTTGAGGCTATATTCATCGTCGTCTTTTTCTATTTTTCCCCAACTGCCCAGATTTAAATGCATGTTCTTGCTCTTGAAGGAAGGCTCTCGCTTTACCATACTTCTCGACTCTTTCTTCATTCTCTAGAGCCTTCTGGTTTTGCTTCACCTGGAATAGGAAATGGTTATCTTTGCGCAACTCTCGTATAGCACCCTTCGATTCTTGTTTCAGACGCTTCTTCAACTTCTTATGTTCAGCTCTCTCACGATCTGGATCATAGTCTCTCCCCTTCACATATCTGCAAAATCATATGCTCCATTGCTCAGTAACATACATATAGAGAGAGCAAGCGAGAGAGAGATAAGTAGATAGAGAGAGTTATACCCCTCCTCAACGAATTTTGGTTCATATAGCTTAATAGGCAATATCTTTTTCTTCCGCATTTGTAGGGGTTGACGAAGTTTGTGATGTTCTTCTATCTTTGTGTCAATAAGCCGAGCAATTTCCCCCATTCTATCTTTTAGTGCATCTGGCATGTAAGTTTGGTCTACTAACTTACGTAACAAGTTCGAAATTGGCAAGAATGTTTCAGGGAAGGAGTTCATCTCGCGATAGATTGTAATAAATCCGTTCAGTGTTTCAATATTAGCCGCAAGCACACTGGCCCTGTGCACAGAACAATAATTTACTGTGACTACAGAGATAATAATGACCACAGGAATACAAAATATACAGTAAAATTTTAACACAGTATAGATATGGTGCAAAATGATAAAAATTGGCAGACATTATTTTGAAAAACAACATACATAAAAAGATGAAAAGGACAACAGACTATCACAAAACGCGTATGCGCAAACCCTGTGTTCTTCTATTGGTAGAGTTATGCACGCTATAGACATAACATGGATGCAGAATTTGCAGACTGATAAAATTAATGAACTCTGTTTTGTAGGCCCTCTTGAGAGAAAAATTGATGAACATATGAAATACTGACCTGAAGCTATCAGAGCTGAAATAAGGGGAATCTTCTGATTCAAGCATGTCCGCTAGACTATAAAAATCTAAAGGATTTATTTCCTGAACAGTACTTTGTATATGAAGAAAAGGCCCAACTGATTTAATCTCCATAAGATGAAGTAGCTGTATCAAAAGAAAAGGAAGTTGATCATTGCTTTGGCATAGAAAAATAAGTGGATTTTAATTCTAACAATGATTCACAGGAGTAGCAACCAAACAAACCTCAGAATCTAGTGATGGTCTGCTCTTCTCATTTAGAGCAGCTGTAAGCATAGTCCGTAAAAATACTATCGCCTCAGGGAAAAATTTCAAAGATTGCTTACTGACCTGGAGGAAAATATTATGAAATTAGATAGGAATTAAAACCAATAAATTACTTGTCTAGCAGTTAGCATATATATGAAGTACACAGTTTCAACATATGTGTTGGTTTTAAAGATAGTTTAAACAAGACTCCAAAGATAAGCTTATCTGAGACCAGATCTAAAGACAATGTATCTTTCCTTATTTAACATTAAGAAAGCTTCCCAAAGGATTCATCCAAGTTCTTTTTTCTTCTTTTTTTGTAAATTAGCGATGAGGTGAGTTTCGAACCCAGGACCTTTTGGTCACTAGTAAGAGCCTTTTCCACTAGGCTATTCGATTAACTACCAAAAACATGAAGTCGTTACATAGCATGATCAACCAAGATGAACACTATCCTTCACAAAAAATAATTAAATTCACCGTTAAGGAAAGAAAATACTAAAGACAGATAACCAGCAGCGAATTGATGTAAATACAGAAAAGAAGCCCATCACACTACTGACTACTGGCAACTGAAAGTTAGATAACATATCAAGATCCTTCATGAAGAACGCATGACTGAAAAGTAATGCTTACAGAGAGAACCAATGAGCACAAGAAGGAACCAATTGCAACATCTCTGCCCGACTTTATAGGACACCGCATCAGATATTCACACATGAGTAGCATTGCGGGAGTCATCACCACATGACGAAAATCAGAGCATGGGAAAATCATCGACCATAACTTTAAAAGAAAGAGTGTCTTCAAAGAAGGCCAACATCTTTTACCTGCCAGACCAAAGACAATAAGTAAACGAGCAAATACCAAGCGCAAGAGAAAACAGAAAACATATATGTTGGTCTTAAAGATAATTTTTATGTGAAAGTGACAATGAAATTCAAAGGCAAAGCCCAAGGTACAAAAAACAGCACATCTATTTCTACCTGTATCTTTTAGATCATCACAGAACTGAGTTCGAATCCTAAGCAACCGTTGACGTGCACATATAGCTGCAAAATAGGGGATCTGACTGCTCATCTCCATTAATGGCTTCACAAGCATATTAAGCAACTCAGAATTCAAAGGCTTCGTATTTGGAAGGATGGCAAAATATTGTAAAAGCACCCCATAGAATACCTAAAATTAAATAGATGTTAGGTAAAGCAACAAACAATGAAAGCATATAATTAAATCACAAAATTAGAAGAACAAAAGGTCCTTCCATAATCAGAAAGTCACATACATGGATTTTCTTCCGATTTTCTGCTGCAACAGTTATAGCATTGAAAGTACGAATCCGACGGATAGCTTCAATGATTTGATCGTTTGAACGATTCTCCACCAAAGAAGTAAATTCTTCTAAGCTTTTTGGAGCTTCAATTGTATAGGGAAGATCATCTGATTTTGGAGGATGACAGCCCCCAACTTTCTGTTTTTTAGCCAATAATTCTAATTGACCTCTCTTAGTTGGAAGTTCCTGTTTATGATCTTTCGTGGTATCTAATTTAGCAACACCAGCACCATCTTGTTCCTCCTCGTCATCTGAATCAACATTGAAGTTTTCATCATCACTCTGCTCCCAATCCTTCAAACATTGAGCCTCCTCAGATATATTATCGCTCTCATCAGCTTCTTCCTCACTTCCTTCTTCCTCGACATCATCATCGTCTGTGCTATCGCCATCATCACTGGCAGAAGCATCTTCACCGACAGACTCTTCACTCTTCTTCTGCAACATCAAATCAATCCAACGCACTTTGTTTCTTTTCTCCTCATCAACAGTGAAAGAGTCACCAAGATCATCTCCAGATATAGATTTTAGACGTTTGGTATTTAAGTTATCATCTTTAGAATCATCAGCATCCTCATCACTGCCATCATCATCTGCAACCATCCTCTTTTGCCGTTCTTCCTGAAAGCGACAATTAGCACAAGATAAATGACAAAGATCCAACAATTTTCCATCCATAGAGACCTTAGTATAATTGATAATTAAATTCTGTTTCATTTTGTCCAATCAAATTTGACACACTAATGTAGGAAGAAATTTTACTTTTTGCTAAACTATTTCCAAGCAAGCATCAGACACTAAAGTGCATTACTCCAATCTACTTAACAGAGAAACCACTTTAAATCCCATATCAATGTGATATTGCAGACATAAAGCCAGTCCTCAGTGCAATATAGCTCTATATAGTTGATTCAGTTTCCCATCTGGTATACATGCAAATTGAAATTCCCCTAACACCTTATTGGTAAGAAGGGTCATGAGCATTTTAGGGCATACTTCTCTTCGTTTTGTCCTTTTCTTAGTGAGCACATTTGAATTGGCATATACTACAACTACATTTGAATTATTTCAACTCCACTATCAAACAACTTGATAATAGTAATTTTAGTGGGAGACACAAAGAGCGACATAGTAAACCATGTTACAAATGTGGGTCTACTTGTAATGGAATTGAAAGAGAATGAATGAGTTCTTTAAGAATAACACATTCCAACGATGACAACGAAACTTGGACCATGCTGTACATACTAATTCAAAAAAAAGTATTCTGCTTTATCTGAATGAGGACAGTACCAAATAATAAGTTGAAATTTGAGGAGTTACATATTAATTGGTAAGGTAATTGATATTTCAAGATGTTAAAACTATATAATATGTCATTAAGGGATGATAGCACATACAAAATTTTATATAGAAACTCATGAGATGATTTCATTTGTTACAAGATGTTTCCAGATGAGACGTAAATGTCATGATGTTAGCCCATACAAGATGTTTCAAACAGAATACTATACCTCCAACTGTTCAAGACGCTCTTTCTCCTCCTGAGCAATTTCTTCAGGTGTCTTCGTTCGGTCTGATGGCTTCGCACGAATGTCTTGAGCCATCTCAGAGAACAACATATCATAAGAGTCATGTTTTTCCTACAATCTCAAAGAAAAAGATTTTTCAACAATCAGCACCGTGCAGTAAAGGTTTCAAGATGGATCGCAACAAAAATACAGAGTAATTCTGAGACAGCTTTTAGGTCTTTGAAAGAGAATATAATGGGGAAGTAATTTTAAGCCTGCTCCATGCAACACTCATACAAAGTACGAGATCAACCTGGTGGGAAGCAGATTTTGTCTGGTCAACAGAAATATCATTCTTCTTTATTGTTTCTACGGAGATGTTTGTGTTGCTTAGAGCTTTTAAAGCAATCATCTTGTCTGGTTGGGTCAATGGAAACATCGCTTTGGACTGGACCAAGGATGTGAAGTCCTTATCTAATTGGTCCACTAGCTGCTCATTTTCTTCTTTTTCTTTTGCATGCTGGGCCTGAGAAAAGGTCAGACACAGAAGAGTTGCATAAACAAACTTATAAGTGAGCGGCTAAATGCTATGCTAATTACAGTACAATGCAGAAAATTCAACTCTTTTAACCTTGAAATATTTACTCTTCAGAATAAGCTCTGCCATTGCTTCTTTTTTGCTTTTTGGTTTCTGCAAGAAGGATAGAAACAAACATGAACCTCTGCCAAGTATCCACACCGGACAACTTAATGTTAAAATATGAGAAAGAAAATGAAGAATTCGATGAGGACCTGTCTACTCGACACAGCTCTTAATCAGTTATGCTAGCAGAACAAAGACTTTAACTACATGAAGATATTAAAGGAAATGAACAATATAGGATACCACATACATTATCCAGTCCATCCATCAAATTAGAAGCCAGAGCATCTTGTGCTTCATGAGAGTTCCGATGAGATGATTTATCTGTTTGATAAGGAAAATAGTAAAGAATTACACTAGATACACAAACTAATCATATGAATATGGCATATAGTAGATTCTATGTAGTAAAGCAAACAACACAAAAACCTATATAAGGCTGCAGCGCACATGCATCAGTGTATAGGAAGCACAGAGGACAGAAGTAGAATCCAACCTCTTAAGCCCAAAATATATGGACAATGAGTAGAATGAAACATATATTATAAACTTGATGAAAAGACCAGCAAAAGAACACTAAACTATTATGTGAAAGTGTAAAGGTCAAGGAAGATGAATGCGGCAATAATACAGTAAAAAACTACCTCCTCTTTCAGCTGCAATGCCATCCTCGTCCTCATCAAATGGGAAGTCATCCTCAAAATCATCCCTCTCCGGAAAGGACAGGCTACCTCCAAAATCAAATTCATCATCTTCTCCATCTGATAGATTGTACTTGCTTTTCTTTTTGAACTTCAACTAAACCCCCACAAGATCACTAGAAGAGTCAGATAACAGCAGACAAGCATGTTTTATACTATGTAAAAGTAAATAAATGTTGTATCAATTTAGAAATAAATGATATTTTATACCAATAAATCAGAGGCAAAGGTTGATATGCAGCAAAAGATTTCTTTTTTTAATGTTTTTATTTAATTTAAGTATTAATGCATTAAGCATTACTCATTATGCACATATGAGATAACAAACCTCTTCTTCAATAATAACCTATACACTATCATCCAAATACGATAATTTACAACTAACACAGTTAATGGTGGAAGAATATATTAGAAATATAAGAACAATGGTATATTGTATATGGCATTAGTAATAATTAGTAGGTTATAACTAACTTTAATTTCCATATTCGTAATCAACAAGTCATAAAGCTTACCAACATCCACTCATTTTGGTATTAACTCGTGTTCACCATTGGTTAAGCAAATTACATACACTATACTAATTGGGAACTTAACAACCCACCTGGTGCTCACGCTGAGACCTCAGAATTGATTTATCGAACTCCTCCATACCTTCATTTCGTTCCCCAATTCTCTTATCCACAAACATAGAGGCTTTTGTGCTCTGCTCATACTCCTTCTGCAATGTATTCTTTCTCTGCAATCGAAGACCAATTTATCAATTTGAACAGTGAACTAATTTTCACCAACTCAATTAGTATAACTTAGAATTCAGCCAACTCCCGCTAGCAGCTTCTTAAGTATACTCTCTCCATCCCAAATATGAATGCAGTTTAATTCTTAACAATCAAAATTAACAAACTTCACCTGACACACATAAATTCGATTTGAATTAAATTATCACATATGTAGTAAAACATATTTAAAATGTTATCTTTTGATATCTTTTTAATAAATATTAAAGAAAAATTATCGAGCTAAAACTGAAAAAAAGAATGAATCATATATGTCCAGAATAGTAGTATTAATTAATAACCTTATCAATGGCTTCAGAGCGAGCTCGACCAATACGACGTTCCTCACCCTTACGTTTCTTCCCGATTACGTCGAACTTACGCCGACTCCAAATCGATTCAAACGGGTTTGGTTGTGATTCCTTTGCTGATTTATGCTTCATTTCTACCTTCTTTAGTCCGTTTTTGGCCTTCTTGTTTTTCGATTTTGGTTTTGATAATGGCGTCTTCCCCATTGTTGATTGACTGACAGAAGGAGGGGGGTAGGGTTTAAGGGAGGTTTTGTGGGGTGTGTGATTGTGTGTGTGAGATGAAGAAGAAAGCTGAATTCCAATACAAAGTCCATATATATGTGGGCTTTCGGAGACCCAATATTAGTCGTATCGAGTTGGATTCTAATGGGTAGTTATTGTTTCGTTCCGATTTCGATGTTGTTCGGTCGAATATTCGGCCGAGTTCTTCAAGTATGATCGATAAAAGATCGTTTGATTAATTTACTTTATGGAATTGGGTAAAAGTGAGATAAAAACAAACTTTGGACTACAAAATCCATGTGTAAATATTTGACCCGATTTACAAGCGGTCATTACAGTTCTATTAAGATTTTTCTTAATGCATAAATTATACAATTAATTCCAAATGAATGTTCAAATTACCATGATAGACCTTTTGAAAAATCTCAATAAAAAATTTTTATATAATCATAATTTTCTACATTTTTTGGGATCATTGTTGTAATTAAGTCACAATATTCAAGAGGACAAGTTTTACTTTCTTTACTTCATCTCTAATTTACAAAAAAAAAAAAAAAAATCACTATATTCACGAAAAAGTAAATAATGCATAATTTAGGAAACTAATATATATAAGTTAATTTGTACACAATTAAGACAAGAATCTCCTAAATAAAATGAAATTTGTTAGTAGAATTTGTTTACTTGTCCATGTTGGAAGTCAATAAGAGACTATAATTGATAATTAATTGTTTAAAATTTGAATGTTACATACTTATGAATGTTAAATTTTGTTTCCATATTTAATGTTTAATATGTGCCCTTAAAACACATTTTTTAAAAACCCTTTTAAAAAAGGCTCTTGCTAGTTATAAAAAAGATCATGGGTTCGAAACTTATCTTCATCGCTAATTATCAAAAAGAAAAAAATTAACTAATTCCAAAAATCAATTAACATATTTCAACAAATTGTAATCAAACATGGAAACTATATAAAACATTAAATAACTTATATCCTAATTATTCTATCACCTAAATCTTCGCCAGAAATCCTAATCAAAATATAAACCCAAAACTCTTAAGTTTCATATAGAAAACAGGAATTCAATTCCTACTAGCATTATATATTCTCTATATCATAATATATCATCTCATAAACATACATTCTCTTATATATTCATTGTTGAATTAATCATAATAATAATATTACGTAAGTTTTTAAACTTAATTCTTTAACCAATTGTTAAAATTGATCTTTTGACAAAAATAAATTTGAAGGTATACAATGGGTGGTGTTTGTTGTTGTTTCTGTTTTGGTGATAAAAAAGATAAAGTAACAATACAGAACAATCCATCTTCAATAAATTTACCCGGAAATAATCAGTCGTATGAAAGAGTAGACACGGGTGTAAAGAAAGCTGTCCCCATGTCTCCTCAGAAACCATTGAGACAAGAACATCAAGTTGAACCTAAATATTTTTGTCAACATCGAGAAGATGAGTGCCCAACTTGTCTTGAAGGTAAAATCATGTTTCCACCTTATATTGAACCCGAGACTTTTAGTAGAAGTTCGAGTCAGATCAGATACCATTATTAGGCTAATAGTCGTCGGCGATTTTATTGTTATTTGAATTATATAAATTTGGATAATTAATTACAATTTGTCAATTTTGCAGAATTTACAGAAGAAAATCCAAGAATTGTTACAAATTGCTGTCATGAGTATCACCTAAGTTGTATATATGAGTGGATGGAGAGAAGCGACAAGTGTCCAATGTGCTATAGGGTAACATATTATTTCTCAATTTTTGATAAATTGAACATATTATATGCTTTATTTGTTCGCAATATACATGTTTGGCGTGCTCTAATTTCTTCTTTTCTTCTTTTTTTAGGTGATGAAATTTGACGAACTAGGATCAAACGTACTTCTCAGCTGAAATTTTCGAGTGTGGAAATATATGCCTCACAACTAGGCATTTTTAAAATTAATGATGGGATGTACATTATATTTTGACAAATTAAATGACATCTGTTTCACTTTTATCCATGCAATTTCTCAATCTCTATCTCCTCCTTTGATTTCTTGGAGTATTTTTTATGCCTACTTTGAAGTGTTTTTGACGGAAGATTATAACTTTAGTTGATAAATGAGTAGAAGATTTTCTATAAGGTTTATGACGATGAAACATAATCAAAGAAATACAAAATTTAATAAGATATACATATACATATACATAAGACAGAGTTTAAGAATAATTTAAAGATCGAAAGAAACGTTTTCACTAGCAATTTACTAAAATGTCCTCGAAATTCCAAATCCAAATCAATATCAAATTCACATGAAATGATGAAAATGGTCAAATTAATATGATACATCCATGATAGAGGTATTATAAAAGGATCAAATCAATATTATACGTTCATAAATTGAAGATAAAGTGACCAACAACAATATAAAATGCTTATCACAAAGTGGAGCTATATGAAGTCACAATAGAAAATTATACATCAAATTTGAATTAAAAATAATTAGCACAACACCTCAGAAAATCAAGGGATAGTGTACTCAATGGCATCTAGATAGTCAGTGCTGAACGAAAAAAAGAGCCATATATAGTGAACAAGATTCAAACATCCGATGATATCACGAATGAACAATCTCTTCAATCTTCAAGATAAACTTAATAAGTTCGTGCGTTTAAAATGGTTTATCTTCAATGAAATGGTTCTGAATCATTGGGTACATTATCACTTTTGCGACTACTACCAAGTTTCTTTCTGGTTGATAATAATGCCAGTGTACAATCAGATCGAAAAAAATAACCGAAGGGAGAACAAAGATATTACATTTACAAGAATGGAGCCAATTGTGTCTGAGAAGCTGAAGTACAAATCTTTAGTGTCTAGCAATGTACATTTGAGGTTTGAGTGGTACATGCAAATAATAATAATAATAATAAATATCAGAAAACAAATCTACATAATATAGTATAGTTTAGGAGCCTAGAATCTAAAAAAATGTTTAAAGATGGAATTTCCACCTTGGTTTCTAAAACTATCCTATTAGTTACAATCTCAAAATAGTCCGAAGTGTATCAGATAAGTTTTGAATAGTCTGCTGCTCTTGTGTCGCTTGCATCTCCTGAAGCGGCATCTCTTCGTAGCACCTGCAGCAATCAACTGTAAATTACAATGATGGAAAGGTGATGATACAAAATGTGGGAAATGATGGTATACTTTTTTATGCAACCGGATTGGGCCAGTTAGTTATTAGTCTTGAGACTACAGTAAACCGTGCAGTGCTCAACAAACAAAAGAGGCAGCCAATAACAAGCAAAAGAAGTAGAACGGAATAGAATATGACGTCAGATACAGCTCTAAGAGTTTGTCAAGAAAGATGAGTAAACGTATAAGTGAATTGAAGTCCATACATCTTGTGGTAAGCCAAGGCTTGAGTGAGATTCATAAGGGTAGGACTTGAAGCAAGTCTCTGATACACGCTTAGAGGAACAGGCACCTGCAACATAAAGCAAAACATTATATGGATCAGCAGATTACTCATGTATGAGACCACTTAAGTGAGGCAGAGACAAACTGTTGCGATATTGTGCATGGGAGAGTAATAAGGGGAGGAAAATAAACCTCATTCTGTCTAGTTCGCCCCTTCTTGGACTGAGCATCACCCGCAAACAGTTCCTGCATTGCTTCAACAGCAATATTTCCACTGTGATCACGTCGCCAACCATCAAGCACGTTTTCAGACAACAGTGCGATGGGGGATATATCTGTTGCCCTCAGAAATGGGATTGGCACTGTGTTACCCGCAGAATATATTGACCAGAGCTACAGCAGACACAACCAAAACAAGGCGTTCAGATCCAACACTATCAGACAACAAAAAATGGGAAGAAACTAAATAAATAGGAGAAATGACACTGACAATAAACAAAATTATAGAACTACAAAATATATATTTTGGAAGCAAATAAATCTTAATGCCATAATGCCACAAGTCAAGAGTTAGAAAGTGAAACCTTATCCAATGCTTTGCGGCTGACAGTTTCACTTTTTGATGAAGCACTAGCACCAACCGTTGCTTGAATAGGGCTAGTTCCCTTAGCACTTTGATCTGCAGAAGCAACTGATGAGATCCCAGATGCTTGGATGGCCTGAATGCTAGCATTTAACTTGTCTCCTGCCCTAGTAGAATATGCAGACAAAATTATCTCATTACACAAGATAAAACAGGAACTAGTTAAAACGATAGAAACAATAGAATACTGATGCGACAAGGTGATGAATAATACTGAAAGCTTTTAGCAAATAAAAACAAATGCCTTCAGGAAGTAAGACAACCCGACATGGAGCATTTAATCATAACAGAAACTATTGTGAAATAGAACATTGCACATGCTGTGAAACATTTGTAATTAACAAAGAGGATCTGCTCATCTCCTTCTATGATTGAGTTACTCAGATGTTTGTAAATGACCATGCGACGTTCCTGTGAGTAAATAATCAAGATTGTTAAATGAAAAAGTGAAGTTTGTAGGAAAAGTGTACCATGGATGGGACGCTTTGCCTTCAATACCACTCATTGAAGGATCTCCTGTGTTACCATCGTCTGCATTTGTTGAAATTCTCCCAACAGCTGAAGGATCAGCCTCTCCAGCATGAACAATTACAGTTCCAAAATCACCTGGCTAGCCAACAGACATGTTAGATTGATTTACCCAACTGGTTGAGATATATATGGCAGAATCAGTATAAACTATACAAATAAGTGACATGAATCAATTGCATTCTCTGTAACTGACGGAAGTATCACATGTCCTTTGTCCAGATTAGTAAATGTCCGACATAATAATCTCACAATATTATTAGAATCTTAACAATTCGGAAATCATAATCTAGCCCCCTCTGCAAAGGAAATTGGCATATACACTCAGACCTCATTACCTTCGAGTGGACGTTGTTCGACAGATTGTTTTACAGTTCTTGGTACATCCCCAGCATGAAGATCAGCATTAACAAGATTTGATGGCACGGTACCTCCTATCTGCAAAACGCTCGCAAATAGAAATTACAAAATATTATTGCGCTTTGCATGTATCTAAAAGATAGAATGAACAAGTGAATATGTTACAGAAACTCGTATCTCACTTCATCATTAGGCAAATCGCTTTCAGGCAGGATATTTGATGCCTCCAAGGCCATTGTTTCCCTGGCGTCTTTTGCTCTCTCAATCTTCGGTAGCATCAGTGAGGCATTACTTTTACACTTCTCTATGAATTTATGCTACACAACATATATAAAGAATAAACTCACTTACTGGCAAACAAAGTCAACTTTGATTCTGTGGAAGAAGGAAGTTGAAGTGACGTTTATGGAACTGATTTGACTCCATGCTAGCCATAATGACAGAAATTAAGCCAGGAAGAAATGCTAATTAAAGAACTGTAAATCAAAATACCCCTAGAATGATCTGAAATTACAAAGTGATCATTATGACAATTAAGTCATTGCAACTTCCTCACCCTTGAAATTATGAAATGTTTTACAGAGGCTTCGAGTGAAGAATATCTCATACATATTATCCAGAATTACAGACATAAAGAAACAAATAACAGTAAACATATATCTTGAGCTATACCTTAAGCATCTCCGCTGCAGTTGGCCGAAGACGTGGATCTTTAGTGAGACACTTCGCCACAAAATCATGGAACACTAGAGACCTGTGGAAACGAGTCAACAGTCAAAATCTGCCTGACACTAGACAAATTTAATAAAAAAAAATTAAATCTCGGTAACATCAAAACGCATGTCAAATGCCATCAACAGATAATTATCATACTAAAATGTGATATGACGAGAACTGGAATCAGAAACAACAATCTATAGTAGCATCACCAGTGCACAAAGTAAAAGTATCAACTTTGATTAAACTCCCAGATGAGTAGTTACTGGAGAACATTAATCCAGCTAGATATGTACAGTTGGGGAGTCGAACTTGCTTCATATGGCAAAGTAAATCTTGACCATAGTTTTGTTCAATGAGACATTGGTGTATATTCAATATTCTAACCATGCCTTCGTAAAGCTTAAATAATCTACTACCTGCGCTCAGCCTCCTCCATTTTATTTTCAATAACGTACACTATATTTAACTAATTCCTCACACAGTCAGGAAAATTATAAAAAAAAAGGCAGACCTGAAGGGACAGTTTTAAGGCATACACATCTGTGCTGGCCAGATGAGGAAGCAAGGGAAGAAAGGCGAAGGGATCTGAAAGGTTCTAGTTTGAATGATAACATGTTCTTATATGGTTTTTTAGATGCATACAATGGGACACAAATAAAAATGCGTACTACCATATCATGAAAGATATCACTTCATAATACTAGATAAAATGCCATAAACACACTGCCATGATACAATTAAATGATACTCCATCCTGACCCTTAGAGATTGCCACATATGCTTTTTGGTGGTCTAAATTAACAAACTTCGAGCTCTTAATTGACTCTCAACAACTTTGATTAGAATCAAATATATGATGTCACTACTAAAGCACATTAAAGATGATAACCCACAGTACATTATTTACCAAATACCATGGAACATAAAATTTAAAATGTCAACCATCAAAAGACATGACGTGACAATGTTTTAGGGATGAAGGGAGTTAATTATAACGAAATGAGCATAAGATAATACCTATTAGTAATTACGGGAATACCACAAATAAACATCTGATGCTTTGCTAAGATTAAACGAATTTAAGTATACCAAAACAAAATGGGAATTTTGTTTGAGATGTTTGATCAGGGGAATGGGGTGGGACTCCCTCTGACTCGGTTTATTCCTTTTTTGGCAGGTTGAGATGTTCTTATAACACCCCACCTCCTAAAATGGGAATTTCCGAAATCATGGACCCCCTCCCTGCCCCCTTTTTGGTTAGACTTCCTGAGATCCCATTATATAAAGCCATTTTATTTCTTTTGAGGTATGCATGTATTCACTTTGCTGCGATTACACTCGCAAGACTTTGTATTATTTTTATTTATTAGTAACACGTAAACCCCTCGTTGGGCTTAACTTAAAGAAAAAAAAAAAGTATACCAAAACAAAATAACAATGTAGACCAATTAAGTAGGAACAAAAAAAAACTGAGTCAGTGATCCAAGCTATCTAAATTAGAAATCACTTAGAAGAAGAGACACACCATTTCTCTTTATCCTCAAGCATTGGAGCTGGCTCACTAGAGATCATAAACAACACCTGCCCAAAGGATCTTTAATCACATGCCATCCAAATAATTGCACAAGAAAAATTGGCGAACAAAAATGTCAACCTCCATGTGCTTAACAACAGGAAATGTATTTTGACAATTTATCATTAAAAAATATCGAAGATATCACTATCAGTAGACATAACTAGGCTAATTAAAAAAATTAATGTTTAAGTGAGTGAGTGTACAGTGAGACATTTATACTGATTTTGGTTGAAACCACGAAAACTCTTCAAGTTGAGTAAAACTCCATAAACTCCCATTTAGATTAACTAACATGGCATAAAACTAGTTATGCAGGTCAATTTCTATGCAGAAGATACATATACCGATCATGGATCAAATGTTAATTAATTCTTATATTAGAAAATGGAATTGTTAACTAACCCTCATTGGATGAACAGTGGCTCTAGGAGGAAAGCCCTGAAAAGAATGATAATATTGAGTTAGTAATACATTAACTGCATATGACATAATAATGTAAGCACATTTCTACATCTAATATTAAATTTGGTGACTCAGAGTTACAACTACATAAAAAGGGTACTTGATCAAGATCCATCTCCTTTTTCCATTTATTTTACATAATTCACAACGTGGGCATATGGGCGGTATTCGGCATCTAGGAGAATCTATCTGGACGTACCTCGGCCATTTCAATTGCAGTCACTCCTAAAGCCCACACATCTACCTGACAATTCAAGCCAAATAATTACAATAGCCAGCACGACATGGTATTGTGATTTTTGAATGAATATTCAAGCCAAAATACAAAAGAGCTACTACAAATTATATCTAAAATATCAGATTTAGCAGACCTTTCCATCATAACGGCTTTCCTGGATGACCTCTGGAGCCATCCAATGTGGAGTACCAATAAACTGAGAGACGAAAGAGTAAAAATATATAAAAGGACTACACATAAACATATCCTTTAGATAGAAAAGATTGAAGGCACTAAAATGGCACAAAATGGGATGGATCTTTATATAATATTAATACTTGAAAGATGGCCAGTGTGATTTCTTATAGATTGTCGGCAATATATTGTATATGTGATTTGAAATTAGCGCCATGAACAGTGTTTGAGTCAAACCGAAGATGACATATATCCATAGAAATGTCTATAAATTGAACATTAGAAATGGTCAAACACACCTATGCTGTAAGCACAGCTAACCCCTTTTTTGCTTAAAGAAAATGCTTATTACACCTAGAGTGTCACAAATGAACTCTAATGGCTCTATAATGGTTCTAATTGGCAACGACTTAAAAAGGTGCTCTAAATTAGATTAAGCATATGTAGTTCTTTATTTCTTAAACTTATCTCATGATGGTGTGACCACAGCATATAACCTGTCTAGTTCTTATGGTCTTAGCTGAAGCCTAAGTATAATTTTGATAAGACCACTGGAAAAAAATTTGGGAGGCTTATAGTGGATCACGTAGAAGCATCAAACAACTAATTGGCATGCTTAAAACAGAGCACATAGAAGATTCAAATTGCTCATTATCAAAATCATCCAAAATGTAAATCCCCAAACAATATCTGGCAACAGATTCTTAAGTATTTGCCCATACCGTGTTGCGTTTCGACATGGTCATAGTGAGCTGTGCAGCAACCCCAAAATCACCTGCTCAAATCATTGTAATTACAGAACTGTTCTATCTGCTAAAATCAATCAAATCTTAAGCAACATCATTTTAAAAATAAGGTTATGAGAGTTCAGAACAAATTAAAAAGTTAAAAAATTGATGAACGCATTAGGGACGATAGATTTTGTATCAACATACACACAAGTAACACAAGTTAATGCAAAGGGAGATGAAACACTAAGCACTAACCCAACTTAACCTCTCCTTGATCAGTCAACAAAATATTGCCACCTTTGATATCACGGTGAACCTTGAAAATTGAATGCAAATATGATAATCCCTACAACAAAGAAAGCAAACATTAGGAAGAAAATGATTACTCGAGTGATGCAAATAGCCAAAGACAGGCTTCTCATCACAGTTGTTAACGGTAACAACATTGAATTGGAAACGTAATTAGAACACCCAAAATGATCCATATGGGTCTTAAATGAAACTTTGAAAGACATAAGATAGATTCTAGTGTTTAAAGTTCCACATAAGCTGCATCTACAACAACATGTGCCAATGGCCCTCAAGTAACTCCCGCCTAAGAGGGGTAGGGGGTGATAGATTGTCACTGTACACGGCGTTATCCCTAAATAACAGAGGAATCATGTCCTACGATGTAGTGTAAAAACTATCTATCCAAGATGAAATGCAAACACTATCCACAATTCCACAAAAGATGCAGCTAATACAAAAAAATGATGCCCATTTATGAACCTTATAAATCATAGACAAATACCTTAAGAGCTTCTCTGCAGATAAATGCTATCTGGAATTCCTCTAAAGCCTCATCCGTGACATTCATTATGTCAGCAACACTTCCACCACCACAGTACTCCATTACTATCTGTCAAATCATTAAAAGTTAGCAGGCTGTTCTGATAATAACTTCATTTTTAAGTATAGTTTATGGAAGTTGCAAATTACCACAATTATACAAAACTAGAAGAGCTCATACCCAAAGATATTCTTCTCCTTGGTGGTAGCTCCCAAGGTATCGTACAACATTGGGATGATTACATTGCTGCAACATTTCAATTTCACGACGAATGTCTTCGTATCCTTCCTCCTAATAAATATGTATGCAAGTCCGCAACAAATGCATTAATTAGTTTAGCTGAACTAGTCAACTGCTATAAGGTTAAATATAGATTAACTCTGTACCCCTTCGCATAATGATATCACTTTGATGGCAACCAACTCTGAAGTTCTTAAATCTCGAGCTTTATAAACTGACCCATATGACCCTTTCCCTGCATTTTGCAAAAGATTGGACTCTAAGCCAGACTAAATGAGCTCTCGGGTATCATGCAGATTACTGTACAGGCTCACCACACTACAAAACCACATATTTAATATACTAATGAAACTTTTCCATATTCCGTACTTCAAAAGGAGAAAAATGATCATGCAATATCACCGCTTATAAAAAATAACAAAGTTATACAAAAGCAACCACATCTTTTAAAGCCTTTGCTACCATAGTCTAAAAGTCACGTGCCAAATAACTCATTCAACAAGTTACATGCTATGAAATAGTCACTTTATGTATCTTCAAAAGCTACACCAAGACTAGCATTATTAGTCCATTGAGCCCAGAATACTACCATTAAAATCAAATTTATGTACTTCTAGAATTTTCCATTGCGAATGAAAAGGAACTACAATACGGGGAATGCAAGACAAGGATAATTCATTTTTACCAAGCTCATTGAGTATTTCATACTTTGTAGTTGGATCCTCCCTCGTCACACTCTCTGGTATCGAACTAGACGATACCTTCCCACTCCCTTGCTGCCTCAAAACCCCAGTACGCTCATCCTTCCCCGAAGCACCACTCCTCTTCTGCCTCCCAAACCCCCCCTCCCCAACTCCCTGCATACTTGCCACAGCTCTACTCATCGTTGACATCCCATCTCCCCCTCCTCCACTACCCCTACTCCTCACCGTCTTCCTCACCACAGTCCCACTCCCACCCTCATCCACCTCCCCACCCCTCTTCACAACAAATGTCCCAAAATCGCCTCCCTCTCCACCTCCATCCTCACCTCCCCTCTTCACCACAAATGTCCCGAAATCCCCTCCCTCTTCCCCTCCCTCCTCGTCATCAAAATTTCCCCTTTTCACCACAAATGTCCCGAAATCCCCTCCCTCTTCCTCCTCATCCTCATCGTCAAAACCTCGTCTTCTAAACCTCTTCTCATCATCGTCACCATCTCTAAACCTACTCCGATCCCAATAGGACGTTGTTTTAACCTCCTTCACTCCCCGATCACTGCTCTTAACAATCATAGTACCCGAAATTGACGAATTCGACTCAAACTCCTCATCTTCATCTCCAGCTAATCCGAAGTCCTTGGGCAATCGTTTAAGTAATGGAGGAAGCAATTCATCCTCATCCTCCTCATCTTCTCCTTTTACAACGTCGTTTTTTTGAATCATCGTAGCATATATGTCAATGTTGGTGTCTTCGATTGCTGAAGTGGCGGGAGGTGATATGTCGGATTGATAACGTGGCGACGGAGATGATAAAGGAGGCGGAGGCGGCTTACGAGCTCCACCACGGAGAGATCCCGGAGAGAAGTTCATGGGGATTTGGAATTCTAGGGATTTTGACTTTTGGGGTGAGTAAAAAGTCAACGAAGAGTTTTAGGAGGACATTCTGTGAAGATATCTGGAGATGGTGTGTTCAGTTGTTAGTGTGATCCGAAGGATGATGTGTTCGACTCGATAGACCTGAGCTGAGCTACTGAACACATCCAAATATTGCGCAAATAGTGTTTTTTTGTTAGTAATGAAATGACTATGTTACCCCCTATATATCGTTGTAGTGTTTGAGAAAGTTTGATCCAGGGTCAAGATAATAATTTTACCTTCTAAAAACACTACTTGGTTGTGTGTATTTGTGTTTCCTGTTGTTTCCATTTTTCACCCTAAAATATATTAATTGAAACAATCGAAATAATCTTAATGACAAGTCACGTGTCTGTCACATGTTAAAGAAGAATTGACAATGCAAATCCTATCAAATAATGAAATTACCTCGCATTAGGCTTCGATTTTCCGTTAATTTTATTTAATGTTCGGACCTCAAACTCAACGAATACCCTTAAATTAACTAAAACCTATGACGTGTAGATGAATTAATTAAATTAGAAACTAAAATGAAAGTACATCTATTATGAGAGGATTAACTTTATACACACTTCCTTGGATATATTATGTCTTACAATGATATTCTTACAAATATTTTGCCTCTTCTATTTGTAAGTGTAATGTTTAGGGACAAACTTGTCATTAATTCCTCAAAGACATTATTTGGGTGTGTATAGCGGTTCCCTTTTGAAACATACATAATCACAGGGGCGGACGTGTTTATGTTCGCCCCCGTTCAGTCAAACACCCACTTAAATATATATAGATATAAAGAAAAAAATTAATGTAAAAATTAGCTTATATTTGAATATATATAAGTGTTTTGAACAAATACTTTGAAAATTATGTCGATTTCGAATAGGCACTTTAAAAATCCTAGTCCGCTACTGCATAATAACCTTTTGAAAAGTGATGCAATAAATTTGAGGGAATTTTGGCCCCTCTTAAAATGACGACCTAGTCGCCCCGCAGTAAGGCGATGGCCGGCCGTGCATTTACATCAATATTATTCTGCTTTTGTAACACATGATGACATGAGAAACAAGACAACACCCACAATCTTACACTTTCTGCCTGCAACTTTAATACTAACCATAACTTCAAAGACTTGGTTGTATTCTATATCACTATATATATGATTAAGTATTTCAAGATTCTTCCATAAAATCTATGAACAAGAATTTTTCTTAAGCAATAAGTAGTAGAAGTAATAGGCAGCTATATACTAGAATGGTGTTATTAGAAACTGCACGGATCAGGCTTAATGGGTGGCAACAGGCTGCGGTTGCCGTCGGCTCGGCCGTAGGGGCCGTAATGGATCCAAAAAGGGCTGATCTTCTAGCTGCAATGGGAGAGACAACTGGAAGGTTTGCTTTCGAAAGGGTTCTCCAAAGGATGAAGAAAAATCCTCAAGGCAGGGTAAGGCTCCTTACTATCTAGTATAGATATAAAACTATATATATATATATATATATATACACACTGTTATTATGCATAATAGTTTGAAGTCTTTTTATGAATCCTAGATTGTACTTGAGGAGCGTCCTAGGATGATATCCTCGAAGCTAGATCACATATGGGAGCTTCCACCAACAACATTTGGAGGCGCATATGCAGATTTCATGAGAACAAGAAACATTTCTCCAGATGATCGAGTGCCTGTGCGATTCGTCGAAGAAGAGGCTGATGAACTTTCATATGTGATCATGCGTTCAAGAGAGGCAAATGGTATCTGGCACACCTTATTTGGGCTCAACACGAATTTAGCAGGGGAATTAGCCCTCAAAGTTATAGAGTTCCAACAGATGCAACTCCCTATGGCCTTCATGCCTTTTCTTGGGGCCTCGATGAGGTTCAAAGGAGATGAATTCAAAGTGTTTTATCAGCATTATTTCCCCTGGGCATTCAAGGCTGGTCTTCAGTGCACAGACCTCATGTCTATATATTACGAAAGGCACTTCGATCAAAGTCTTGACGAAGTTAGGCAAAAATGGGGTATAGTTCCTGCTCCTCCTGCTCCCAGAATTTATTACGAGTCCTATAACATGTAACGATTCGCGTTCAAAAAAAGACGTAGTTTGCTCGATGAACGTCTTGAGGATGTCACTTGTGAAGCAAAAATGTAGCAAACACCCTTGTATCGATAATCTTAGTATTTCTTGTGCTTCTTATTGCAGTCGTTATTGCTAAAAAACTAAAGGCAACCATGGAAAGATGCATATTATATTTAAGTTGAGGCAGAATACTACATTATACGAATTGGATGATACAAGATCGGAGGAATATATAAGAAGGACATAAATTAAAGATGTGAGTTCTCTACCTCAGAGTACAAGAAACTCTTATTTTGCAGACTAATAATTGAGGATTCTAAGGGAACAATCTTCCAAGAACAATACCAAAAAAAAATTATAGCACCATAATGGTTAGACACAAATTTATTCATACAATCAGCAGACAATAGTGGATCTATATATGTCATGTCAATGACTAGAAAGTCTGAATTCGAAACTCGCCTCATCGCTCATTTAGAAGAAGAAAAAGAATATTTACTCAATTATGAAGGATGGATAGTGAATCTATATATTCAATAGTCGAATTGATTAAGACATACTACTACTATATTATAGGTTACAATTCATATGCCACACTAAACTTTCACGATCTGATCAGTTTGTTTCTAAATTTTTATAATCACTTTACTTGCACCCGAACTACCTTAACGATTATTTTGAGGATTTTCACCTAAAAAGTTACAGATTTAACGTTTTTAATGAACGGCCAATAGAACTGCAACATAAAATATACTTTTGAGGTTTATAGTAAACAAAATATATTGAGATTCTTTTAAAAGAAATATAAAGTTATTATAAAAAAAGAAAAGATAATCCCACGCCTCCATTAGATAGTCATTTTTAAGGGGAAAATTCTCAAATAGGTTGAATTCTTATTTTCTCCTCCATTAGATTTCAAACATGTCACTTTTAAGGGAATAGAGAGAGTAGCACAAGATCTTATATATTGACCCGGGAGGACACCGACTTCCGATGTGGGAGGTGCATCTTAACACTCCCCCCTCACGTGTAACCCAATCGTCGGTAGAATTTTCCTCCGAAACAACATCGGTGGGGTTACACTTGCCTCATTAACTTGGATTGGCTCATGATACCACGTTAAGAGTTTATGAGTTTCACTCTAAATTGACAATAAATAGAATAACTCAACATCTTATATATTGACCCGGAAAGACATCGAATTTCGATGTGAGATGTGCATCCTAACCCATCTAGTAACAACTAACAAAAAATATTTATGACATAGACAAAGTCGAATAATAATTTATAATATGTTATTTAATGTACTTTTCTCTTATTTAGTTGCCGTTTGGTTGGGTTTGGGCGGTTTATTAAAATGACAAAACAATTAATACATAATATAAAAATTCGAAATTAAAATAGAATCATATATTTCCTCCGCCCCTAAAAGATTATCACATTTTGATTTAGACTTTTGAAGGTTTGACGATCTGGGTGCAGTGCCCTAAAGATAAGTAAAATTATGGTCATACGTGGGATATATATAATTCAACCTCTTTCCAATTATATGAATTGAGATTGCTGTAAGGCACATGATTTAGTATTTATGTGAACATGTCATAATGCATAGTTAAATCTAATAAGTAATCTACCGGATTTAATTATGCCATTATATATATGAAGAAAGTGAATAATGCATTCTTCTTCGTGATCCTCCCCTGAGTTGTTGCTTTCAAGCTACAAGCGTACAACCATTATTACCACTTCATAACACTCTTTTTTCTAAAGAAGAATTTGATCAATAATAGAATGGTGATGCTAGAAGCTGCACGCATCAGGTTGAATGGGTGGCAACAGGCTGCAGTTGCCGTCGGCTCGGCCGTGGGTGCAATAATGAACCCCGGAAGAGGAGATCTTGTTGCTGCAATGGGGGAAACAACGGGAAGGCTTGCTTTTGAGGGGGTTCTTCAACGAATGAAGAATAATCCCGACGGCAGGGTGAGTTTTATACAAAATATATCCCTCCTATCGAATATGATCATCTACCTCATTTTCGGACCTTTTCATTATGCCTCTTTGTTAACATCATTGTAACTATAATGTATCCTAAATAAAAAATATATGTTTATCTTAGGCTATACTAAAAGATCGTCCTCGGATAGTATCCTCGGAGATAAGCCATGTATGGGAGCTTCCACCAACATCATTTGGAGGTGCATATGCAACATTCATGAGATCAAGAAACTTCTCCCCAGACGACAGAGTCCCTGTTCGATTTTTCGGAGAGGAGGAAGACGAGATTTCGTACGTGGTGATGCGTTCAAGAGAGGCACATGATGTTTGGCACACATTGTTTGGTCTGAACACCAACTTAACAGGGGAATTAGCACTCAAAGTGATTGAGTTATAACAAATGAAACTCCCCATGGCTCTCATCTCTTTTGCTGGAGCTTCAGTGAGGTTTAATAGAGATGAGTTGAATTCATTTTACAGTCATCATTTTCCATGGGCATTCAAGGCTGGTTTGCAATGCACAGATCTTATGTCTGTTTACTATGAGAAATACTTTGATGAAGATCTTGTGGATGTTAGGAGAAAATGGGGTATAGTTCCTGCTCCTCGGACCAAACGCAATTAAACATTCAAGTTCGAATTTAGTTGAGTTGCATTTGGGTCTTTCAAGATTGAAATTTACATAGGTATTCAATAATTATCAACAAAGATAATGGTCAATATGGATCCATATAGTGGATTCGAATTGCCATTTGATTTTCGTTAAATTAAAATGTTACAAGTTGATTCCTGTCAAACTGAACGAGCCATTAATTTTAATGGAAAAATCACGAGCACGTAAGAGTCGATCGCATACTTCAAAAACTACACAAATATATAGTATGTTTGTTCAAGTGCTCCTCATTTAGAATCATATGTTTCAATTTCACTTATTGTGCTACGCATTAAAGTTAAAATGTAAATGAAACTATATAATCATAACAATACAAAATAGGAATATATAACATGTAAATGAAATCATAGATGTGAGTTCTCTACCTTAGAGTACAAATAAACTCTTATAGGGCTTCTAAGGGTACAATCTTCCAAGAACAATCCCAAAGAAGACTATTGCACCATACCATTGGTTCGACACAAATTTATTCATACAATCAACAGGCGATGATAAATCAACAGTGAATATCTGCCAACATAAATGTCCAGTAGCAACAATCAATAATGCGAAATATAACCATCCGATATCAGCATATATCCCAACAGCAACTAGTCCTCCAATGCATGGAATTGCAAATGCACTTAGCCATATAACAGTCTCATCTCCCATTCTCAAAGCGCTCGATTTCACTCCAGCTTTTACATCATCCGTTTCATCTTGATGTGCATATATTATATCACAAACAAACGTCCAGAAGAAACCCGAAATACAAAAGGAAGTAGCAATGTTGACATCAATACTTCCTGTAGCTGCAACCAGACCAACAATTGCTCCCCAATTAATCACTATACCAAGAAATGCCTGAGGCCAATATGTGATTCTTTTCATCAAAGGGTAAGCAACCACCAATGGCACATGATACACCCCCCATTGGAAGGCTAAACGGTTCACGGGATAAAGAACTATTACAGATAAAATCTGTTCAATTACGAACCAGAGTAAGCCCTTGGCAGGGGTTACTAGGCCACTAGCAAGCGGCCTATTCTTGAAACGTTGGACTTTCTTGTCGAAATCCATGTCAAAGTAGTCATTGGTGGTGCATGCTGCACCTCTAGGTGAACACATTCATTATTGAGGGCTAAGTATTAGAGTGAGGTGAGACGTAAGCTACTAGATCTAGAAGAGGTTTGATAATGAAATTTTAACATTCATGACGAGAGATAACATCATTGATCGAATGTTATTCTCCCCATTGCCATTATCTACCTGCTCGATTATTGCTTGCTTTAGTTTCTATTCGTGAAATAACATATGAAAAAAAAATGATTAAGGTTGTACCCGGTAGCTGGAGACAATCACGAGGAAGAATACCATTACCTTCTGCACTTATAAGATAATTAAATATTTTACTCCCTCCGTCCCTAAAATATTATCACATTTTGACTTTTGTTAGTCAAACATTACAAAATTTGATCATGAATTCTCATTAAACGATAATAAATAATATAGTCTTGTGGGACCTTAGCTTGTTAGATTCGTCTCAATATATATTTTTCAAATATTAACTTTTTATAATTTTTTCGCATGTAGAATAATAGATATTTATGTTTCAAATCGTGTTTTATTGACCACCAAAAGTCAAAATATGACAATCTTTTAGGGACAGGGGAATATTTATTTACCTAATTGGTCCGGATAGATAATAGATTGATGTACTCAGTAATTGAACTGACTGTCCGGGACATAGGTCAACTATACTCCAAGTGACGGTTACATTAATTAGATGAGACTCATTCGGCGATTTACTTACTCTTAACATAATTCTATGACAGTACCACAACAAGTAGTTATACCCGTATTAAAGGTCATTGGTATCGCCTTGTTCTTCTTCATTCGATTCTACCATAGTAAATAATAACTTATCAAATTGATAACATTAGTAAGAAGTTGTGTACAAGAATTTTGATCAATAACAGAATGGTGATAGTAAAAGCTGCCCGCATCAGGTTGAATGGGTGGCAACAGGCTGCAATTGCCGTCGGTTTGGCCGTGGGTGTAACAATGAAACCCGGAAGGGAAGATCTTGTTGCTGCCCTGGGGGGAAACAACAGGAAGGCTTGCTTTTGAGAGGGTTCTTCAAAAAACGAAGAATAATCCTCAAGTCAGGGTGATGAGTTTTATAGAAAATATACCTCTCGTGTCAGATATGATCATCTACCTCATCTTTATGTTTCTCGATCGTGTTAGATGTATCAAGTTCATTAAATAACATTAAGTTCATATGTTTATCTTAGGCAATACTAAAAGATCACATACTTTAAAAACTAAACAGCCCTATGGTATGTTTGTTTAAGTAGTGCTCCTCATTTGAGAATCAAACTCCCTCCGTTTCTTTTTATTTGATTGTTAGGGAAAAAGTACTTTATTAATAGATTGTAAAAAATTACATTGAGATTGTAAAAAGGTGCATTGAAATTGTAAAAATGTGCATTGAAGTTGTAAAAAGGTGCATTAGAATTGTAAAAAGTTGCATTGAAATTATAAACAATCAAATATTTTGAAACAAGGAAAAATCTCTAAACAATCAAATAAAAAGAAACGGAGGGAGTATGCTACTATTTCACTTATTTGTGCTACCCATTGAAGGCAAAATGTAAATGAAACTATATAATCATAAATTCATAACAATACAAGATAGGAATACATAACATGTAAATGAAACTATATAATCGTAACAATACAATATAGGCATATATAACATGCATGCACGGAGTAAATGAAATCAAAGATGTGAGTTCTCTGCCTTAAGAGTACAAAGAAACTCTTATTTTGAAGACTAATTAAGGCTTCTAAGGGTACAATCTTCCCAGAACAATCCCAAAGAAGACTATAGCACCATACCATTGGTTCGACACAAATTTATTCATACAATCAGCAGGCGATGATAAATCAACCGTGAATATCTGCCAACCCAATTGTCCAGTAGCAACAACCAAAACAGCAAAATATAACCATCCAATATCAGCATATATTCCAGCAGCAACTAGTCCTCCAATGCATGGAATTGCAAATGCACTTAGCCATATAACAGTCTCATCTCCCATTCTCAAAGCGCTCGATTTCACTCCAGCTTTTACATCATCCATTTTATCTTGATGTGCATATATCGTATCATAAACAAGCGTCCAGAAGAAAGCCGAAATACAAAAGGAAGTAGCAATGTTGACATCAATACTTCCTTTAGCTGCAGCCAGACCAATAATTGATCCCCAATTAATCATTATACCAAGAAATGCCTGAGGCCAATATGTGATCCTTTTCATTAAAGGGTAAGCAACCACCAATGGAATATGATACACCCCCCATTGGAAGGCTAAACGATTCACGGGATAAAGAACTATTACAGATAAAATCTGTTCAATTATAAACCAGAGTAAGCCTTTGGTAGGGCTTACTAGGCCGCTAGCAAGCGGCCTATTCTTGCAACGTTCGACTTTCTTGTCGAAATCCATGTCAAAGTAGTCATTAATGGTGCATGATGCACCTCTAACGAAAACCGTCCACCACGAAAATATGAGTAACAAGTAGGGGTCTGGCAAGGTTCCCGGGTTGGCTGATAACGCAACTACCCAGAAAGCTGGCCAGCCAAATAGCCAACTGCCAATTGGTTTATCCAATCTTGCAAGTTTTGCATATGGTTGAACACTTTTGGGGAAAAAGTTATCAACCCATGACACATTTTTCTTAGAATGTTTAGAACTCATATTTTTTAAGTAATGGTTTAGTGTTGATTCAGTGCTGTTTTGTCTCTCCATTCATGGTTATTTATACTACTAGGTTTTCTAACATTATAGTACTATTTTGAATTTATTGCATGGCGGAAAAATCTCTTCTAGAATTATTCTTGACGATCTGTAAGTAAATACAGTGACTATTGAGGGCTGCGTACAACGTAGGAGGGAGGGTGACTAAGTGATATCTAGAACAAATCAATGGAATCACTCCCCCCCCCCTCATTGTCAACTTTAGTTTCCTGTATTGTCGTCCCAATTAATTTGTGGAAGGTTACGCTTTCAAATAAGGGACCGAATTGTTCTTTTTAAATAAGGACGCAGCAGGTGACATTTTTGAGCTTTTGAAAAAGACTACTTAGGCAATATGGAATGAACCTCGTACATAAAGTAGAGGAGTTCCGCTTCGCAGTTCGACGCCTCTGCCTATACAAGCAGTGGGTGAACACTGATCGATTAATTGTATTTTCTTCTTGTTAGTTAATTACTTGATAATTGAGTAGTCATTAATCAATTATATGATTTTGTGATTATGAGATTGAAAACAAAGTGATGGTCTCAAGAACATTTATAAGGTGTTTGATAAAATGTGTTAAAGAGAAATAATGGAGAAATATACCATTTGTGTTTTGTTATGTTGAAAAATGAAAGCTTTAAGGTGTTTACGAACATCAACGTTAATAGAACCTCACAAATTGAAATAGGTACAATTAAATTGATCATAAGAGCGGAGAGCCGCCACATTGACAGTGAGCTGAAATTGGATGAACTTTTGACACTTATGTGCCTTGGGTAGCATGAAATTATCATTTTGTCCCTCTCCTACATGAAAGTGTAGTAATTGAGAGATTGAGCGGGGGTAAAATTGTCATTTCACTGATACGGTGAACACTGTTCTGTTGGGTATATGAAAGTTGACATTGGATCAACTTCTGTACCTTTTTGTCTCAAGCAGTGCACTTTTGATTTTGAAGCTGGAAGAGTTCGAGTTCGAAGGTTTCGAACATTCAAACATCAAAGAACGAGATTAGATATGTAATAAATAAAAATTATAAAAAAGTTAACAATTAGCTATGTATTCATCAATAATATGAGTGATAGTGTATTGTAAAATACTCGCTCCGTCCCTAAATGATTTGAACATTTTGACTTTCATGGTCAACAAAATACGATTTAAAATGTAAATATCTCTTATTCTATAATCGAAAAAATTATAAAAAGTTGATATTTCAAAAACATATATTGAGACGAGTCTAACAAAATCCTACATGAATAATTGAGTATATTAATTCTTATCGTTTAATGAGAATTCTTGATTAAATGTACCAAAATTTAACCACAAAAATCAAAATATACTAATCATTTAGGGACTAAAAAGTAATTATTAGTATTGTGTGTCTCTTATAATTTGGGATGAAGGGAATACTATTTTTAATTTATTGCATGGTGGAAAAATTTGTACCAGTATTACTGTATAACACCATTCTTGACTACCTCTAGCTGAACACATTCATTATTGAGGGCTAAGTAGTATTAGAGTGAGGTGAGACGTAAGCTACTAAATCTAGAAGAAATTTGATAATGAAATATTAACATTCATGACCAGAGATAACATTCAGTATTGAGGGCTAAGTATTAGAGTGAGATAAGTACTCCAAGTGACCGATTCATCAATTAGGTGAAACACATTTCTCGACTTATTTATTGTTAAATAGAGTTGTACACGAGCATAGTCGGGCCCGAGCTCAAGAGCTTTTGGCTCGACTCATCACTAAGCGAGGCTTAGACTCGGCTCGGCTCACCGAGCTTTCAGAAAGCCGAGCTTCGAGCTAGCTTGGTTGACTCATTTCGTAATTTCAAGTTCAATTTAATTAACAAAAAATTATTTTACATAAACAATTAATAATATTAGTAACATGCAACATTTAATCATAATCATTGAAATGACTAAAAGTATAATATAACTAATTTTATTAAAAATATTATTAACATATGTATTATCGAGCTACCGAATCGACTTCCCGAGCTAGCTCGCCGAGCTGACGAGCCAGGAACCCGGCTCGCGGCTCGGCCCATTTTGTTACGAGCCGAGCTCCGAGCCTCAACTTCCCGAACTGAGCCGAGCAAGCTAGCTCGAAATGCTCGGCTCATGCACAGCACTACTGTTAAGATAATATGACAATACCAGTATACCACGAGTTGTACTTATATGCTTACAACTATTTTGTGAGCACCATGCTCACAAGGGTTTCATGGTCATTTAAGAAATGTTTTTTTTTATGGAATGTGAAAAAGTAACACCAAATTTATTGCACTCCAAATTTATTACCATTTATTAATCAAAGTAACACCCAAATCTGGAATCTTAATTATGAAATTTTACAAAATATACTCACAATTTTAAACTTGAATACTTAATACATATAAACAATACAAATTTGATTGGTGTACTCAAATTAAATTTTTATTTTCTATTGTGATTTATATAATTTGGTTTGGTATTGCATTAAGTCTAGTCAAAACAAATTCAATTGGTATTTTAATTATTTCACCAATTTTGGTAGTAATCATATTACGATTTCTTAAGCGGTTAGAGTTAATTTTGTGTTTAGATATAATGAGAGATACCAAAATACATTTTAAGCATAAATAGTAAAGATATATAAATAAATTTTATGTGGCGTTATTGAAGAAATATGCAACACCAATGTATATTATTCAGTGGTGTTATTGAACAAGAACGAAACACCAGTGTGTATTAGTAAATGGTGTCACTAAAAATATATCTAAAATGATATTAATACAAGAATTGTTTATTATTAAAGAAATATATCTAAAATGAGATTTATACTAGTAAAGATATATAAATAAATTTTATGTAGTGTTATTGAAGAAATATGCAACACCAATGTATATTATTCAGTGGTGTTATTGAACAAGAACGGAACACCAGTGTGTATTAGTAAATGGTGTCACTAAAAATATATCTAAAATGAGATTAATACTAGAATTGTTTATTATTGAATAAATATATGTAAAATGAGATTTATACTAGTAAAGATATATAAATAAATTTTATGTGGTGTTATTGAAGAAATATGCAACACCAATGTATATTATTCAGTGGTGTTATTGAACAAGAACGGAACACCAGTATGTATTAGTAAATGGTGTCACTAAAAATATATCTAAAATGAGATTAGTACTAGAATTGTTTATTATTGAAGAAATATATCTAAAATGAGATTAATACTAGTAAAGATATATAAATAAATTTTATGTAGTGTTATTGAAGAAATATGCAACACCAATGTATATTATTCAGTGGTGTTATTGAACAAGAACGGAACACCAGTGTGTATTTGTAAATGGTGTCACTAAAAATATATCTAAAATGAGATTAATACTATAATTGTTTATTATTGAATAAATATATCTAAAATGAGATTTATACTAGTAAAGATATATAAATAAATTTTATGTGGTGTTATTGAAGAAATATGCAACACCAATGTATATTATTCAGTGGTGTTATTGAACAAGAACGGAACACCAGTGTGTATTAGTAAATGGTGTCACTAAAAATATATCTAAAATGAGATTAATACTAGAATTGTTTATTATTGAATAAATATATCTAAAATGAGATTAATACTAGTAAAGATATATAAATAAATTTTATGTAGTGTTATTGAAGAAATATGCAACACCAATGTATATTATTCAGTGGGTTATTGAACAAGAACGGAACACCAGTGTGTATTAGTAAATGATGTCACTAAAAATATATCTAAAATGAGATTAATACTAGAATTGTTTATTATTGAAGAAATATATCTAAAATGAGATTAATACTAGTAAAGATATATAAATAAATTTTATGTAGTGTTATTGAAGAAATATGCAACACCAATGTATATTATTCAGTGGTGTTATTGAACAAGAACGGAACACCAGTGTGTATTTGTAAATGGTGTCACTAAAAATATATCTAAAATGAGATTAATACTATAATTGTTTATTATTGAATAAATATATCTAAAATGAGATTTATACTAGTAAATATATATAAATAAATTTTATGTGGTGTTATTGAAGAAATATGCAACATCAATGTATATTATTCAGTGGTGTTATTGACATGAGACTGAGAAAATTCATTGCTTTTTGATTGAAATAATTAAAATTAGAAAAAAAAGTTATACTTCAATTTATTTTAAATGAGATTAATACTACTAGAATTCATATTTTCGACATTGGTGAGCTGAAGTAATCATTGCATTTAGCTTCCTCTCTCCAATCTCAATTAATTGCTAATTACTCTATCATTAATACTCAAAATACCACTATTATTGTTTTTCCACTTAAAGATGTAAGGACAAAAATACCCAATTAAATATGAACCATAGGATTAAAATATCATTTAAACTCTTAATCTAACGGCTCAGATAGTTGTGAGCACCATGTGAGCATGACCTCCTAAGCATACAAGAATTTTCTCCCACAACAAGTGATTATACCCTTATAAAAGGTCATTGGTCTAGCATTGTTCTTCTTCATTCTATTCTACCGTACATTATACATAATTACTTATGAATTGATAACATTACTAAAAAGTTGTGTACAAGAACTTTGATCAATAACAGAATGGTGATAGTAAAAGCTGCCCGCATCAGGTTGAATGGGTGGCAACAGACTGCAGTTGCCGTCGGTTCGACCGTTGGCTTAATAATGAACCCCGGAAGGGAAGATCTTGTTGCTGCCCTGGGGGAAACAACAGGAAGGCTTGCTTTTGAGAGGGTTCTTCAAAGAATGAAGAATAATCCCGAAGGCAGGGTGAGTTTTATATAAAATATACCTCTCGTATCAGATATGATCATCTACCTCATTTTTATGTTTCTCGATCCTGTTAGTATGTATCAACTTCTTCAAATTAAATACAGTTTACTATGTCTGTTTACTATGAGAGATACTTTATGGGAGATTATACAGTTTATATGTTTATCTCAGGCCATACTAAAAGATCGTCCTCGCATCATATCTTCGGAGATAAGCCATGTATGGGAGCTTCCACCAACATCATTCGGAGGGGCGTATGCAGCATTTATGAGATCAAGAAGCTTGTCCCCTGACGACAGAGTCCCTGTTCGATTCTTCCAAGAGGACGAAGATGAGCTTTCATACGTGGTGATGCGTTCAAGAGAGGCACATGATGTTTGGCACACATTGTTTGGTCTGAACACCAACTTAACAGGGGAATTAGCACTCAAAGTGATTGAGTTTCAACAAATGAAACTCCCCATGGCTCTCATCTCTTTTGCTGGAGGTTCAGTGAGGTTTAATAGAGATGAGTTGAATTCATTTTACAGTCATCATTTTCCATGGGCATTTAAGGCTGGTTTGCAATGCACAGATCTTATGTCTGTTTACTATGAGAAACACTTTGATGAAGATCTTGAGGATGTTAGGAGAAAATGGGGTATAGTTCCTGCTCCTCGGACCAAACGCGATTAAACATTCAAGTTCGAATTTTAGTTGAGTTGCATTTGGGTCTTTCAATATATTTAATAATGGTCCCGTATACTGGATATGAATTGTCATTTGATTTTCGTTAGTTTTAGAGTTACGAATTAATTCACAAAAACTGAAGGAACCATTAAATTCTAACAGAAAAAGCTCACAAACACATGCATCGCAGGCAATCACATACTTTAAAAACTACACAACCATATGGTATGTTTGTTTAAGTGCTCCTCATTTGGAACCATATGTTACAATTTCACTTATTTGCGATACCCATTGAAGGCAAAATGTAAATGTCAAAGATGTGAGTTCTCTACATTAGAGCACAAAGAAACTTTTATTGTGAAGACTAATTAAGGCTTCTAAGGGTACAATCGTCCAAGAATAATCCCAAAGAAGACTATAGCACCATACCATTTGTTGGACGCAAATTTATTCATACAATCGGCAGGGGATGATAAATCAACAGTATATATCTGCCAAGCCAAATGTCCAGCAGCAACAATCACAAATGCAAAATATAACCATCCAATATCGGCATATATCCCAGCGGCAACTAGTCCTCCAATGCATGGAAGTGCAAATGCACTTAGCCATATAACACTCTCATCTCCCATTCTCAAAGCACTCGATTTCACTCCAGCTTTTACATCGTCTGTTTTATCTTGATGTGCGTATATTGTATCATAAACAAGCGTCCAGAAAAAACCCGAAACACAAAAGGAAGTAGCAATATTGACATCAATACTTCCTTTAGCTGCAGCCAGACCAACAATTACTCCCCAATTAATCGTTATACCAAGAAACGCCTGAGGCCAATATGTAATCCTTTTCATCAGAGGGTAAGCAACCACCAATGGTACATGATACACCCCCCATTGGAAGGCTAAACGATTCACGGGATACAGAACTATAACAGATAAAATTTGTTGAATTACGAACCAGAGTAAGCCCTTGGCAGGACTTACTTGGCCGCTAGCAAGGGCCCTGTTCTTGCAACGTTGGACTTTCTTGTCGAAATCCATGTCAAAGTAGTCGTTGATGGTGCATGCTGCACCTCTAATGAAAACTGTCCACCATGCAAAAATGAGTAACAAGTAGGGGTCTGGTAAGGTTCCTGGTTTGGCTGATAAAGCAACTACCCAAAAAGCTGGCCAGCCAACTAGCCAACTGCCAATTGGTTTATCTAGTCTTGCAAGTTTTGCATATGGCTGAACACTTTTAAGGGGGATATTATCAATCCATGACATTTTTTTTGAAATGGTCAGAACTCAGAATGGCTCAGTACTGTAATAGAGAGATTAAGTTGTGTTTATCGTATTTGAATTTTTTTGTCCTATAAATTCTTATATTAAGGTGCATGCAGCATATATACCTGATGCTAACAACGTTAGGGACACATTTATTTTCCACCACTTCTTCCATCTTACAAAAGTTATCCACGTTTATTTTTAATTCTAATAAATACGAAAACAACGTAACAAGGCAATATTTTTTTATTTTTTATTAACAAGACAAAATTCTTGGCATGCAATAACTTGACTAAAATCAAGAATATCGTGTTAAATGAAGAAAGTGGAAAATTATTGCCAATTATGTTACCTGGTTTGTGAAATATAATTAAGATGTTGAGTCGAGCGGCCACTGACGGAGGGAGTTCATATTCTGATGGTGCAGTTGCACCACCAGATTTTTTGACTTTTAAAAAAAAAGAATTTAATTAGAAAATGATATTTTATGTTAAGATATTTGTCCACTAAGCCCCACATGTCAAAACGAAGCATAAACAATTCAGTAATACGGAGTAGTTAAAATGTTAGTCACTAAGCCCCACATGTCAGATGTTTTTGATACTATTAGTGATGGGTCTAATATATAAGATGGGTGATTAATGGTTAAATGACCGTTTTGTAACTCATCCTGAATCAGATTATTTTGATGCTATTAATGATGATATATAATTCTAGCATATTTTCAAAAATTTGACAGAAGATTTTCCTTTATAGACATAAAAAACTTCATTTTCAGTGTACTATTTTGTTAAACTAATTTTATGTTATCTTTTTTATTATAAAAAATAAATTTCACTTTGCACCACTAACATTAAACTCCTGGATCCATCACCGTGGCTATATATGAGCATTTATCGATGGACAATATATAATAGATTAATATTCTTTTAGTTGTTCGAAGATTTGAATGAATTTATAGATATAGTTTTGTACGAAAGTCATTTAAGGTTTCCTTATCACATAAGTTATTACTTACCAGACATTAATTAATCCAAATATATTTCATAATAATTCATTGGAAACAAAGTAAGATTTTATCATTATCATACTTTGTTCATATAAAATCATTTAGTTCAGCAATTTTACTCTGATGTTGATATATCATTTTACATTAAAAGTCTACGACTTGAATCTTGGAATGAAAGAGGATTTTAACATAATAAAAATATCTTATGTAGGGTTCAATAATCTTAAAATTACAATGGGCACATGCAAAAGGAAAAATTATGGGCCTTTAATTTACTACAATGTCTGGAATCAAAATATCTCACTACCTTAGCTCAGAAGGAACTTTGTAGTGATTTCTGGGGGGGGTCTTCTTCCTGCTAATGTTTCTCTATCAATGTATGAATTATTGTAATGTTAAAGAATATGTAGGTAATTTTAATTGTCGTAACGTTTTTTATTGGTGTAATATTCATAAATTTTGCAAAAAAAGTGAACATTTTATATATTGTCATATATTAGCGCGCTATAAACAAATAAATAGATTGAACATGATCATCCATAAATGAGTAAAGATCAAATGAGCAACTAATGGTGAATTTTACCATCATATATATTATATATATACTTTAAAAACTACAGAAGCATATGATATGTTTGTTTAGTGCTCCTCATTTAGAACCATATTTTACAATGTTATTTATAATTATTTGCTACACACTCAAGGCAATGGAAAATGATTAGTATGATGGAAAATTAAAAAGCGACTCCACTGGGGATCGAACCCAGAATCTCTGGTTTCGTAGACCAGCGCCTTATCCATTGGGCCATGGAGTCGGTGTTTGATCATTTATATTCTTTGTCAATCTTAATTTAAACTGTTTTAATATGGTAATAAAGCAAATTTCTTCATTATATATATAAAAAAGTTGAACCGCAACCTTAATAACCCCGTTGCCCTTACCTTCAGGAGTTGCGAGGAGGTAAATCTCGGGATATACGTCAAATGGTCAGAGAACTTGAGGTTGCACGCAGGGGCGGATTTAGGGGTTGGTCCATGTATGCTATGGACCACCCCAAATACTAAAAAATGTTTGCCTAGATGGTAAAAGTCTTAAGCATTTATACTGGACACCAGGGGTTCGAATCCCCTTGAGGCACCTTTTTTTTTCCTTTCTTTCCATTAAAACCCATTCTCAGCCCATTGATATAGCTACTGTCTCTACAGTAAAAAAAAAAACATTTTTCCTTATTCTCATCCAACCAAATTCATATTTTCTTCCAATCAATTAGGGCTAAAACATATTTTCGTGTAAAATATTCTTGAGTTTTGGTTTGTAATATTCGTATAATTTATAATGATTTGATAAATATATTTTTAGTTATTAACGGACCACTCTAAATTTTATTCTTGGATCCGCCCCTGGTTGCACGTTAACCACTTAAACAACATATTCTGCCTCATAGAAAACTCAAACCCACGTACTGTAAAATAGCAAAGCGTGATGCTACTCACTCCAAGCCCTTTAGCACTAGAATGTGCTCCGGGCAGGGGGCTGACCTAGGGGGTTATATGTTAATTATTAAAAACATAATCGACGAAGTGTTTTAAATTGAAAATATGATAGTTAAAAATAAAGCACATTGTTTCAAATTAGGATTTAGGGGTGAATACGGAATACGAACCGAACCGATTCAAATTCGAATAGTTTCTATTTTTACAACACTATACTAAAATCGAGTTCAAATTCCATTCAACACTATTCTACCAATATTCGAATTCGGTTCAATATTCGAATTCCGTTCAATATTCGATATATTTTATATTCGAACTCAAATATACATATTTTAATATAAATTAGTAAAATGTATATGTAAATGTTTGAATTGGAATCGAATATTTATTTCGAATTCAAAATGAACATATTGGAAAATTTTAAAATCTAATTTAATTTGTAGGTATTTGTATTCATTTACATTCAAAAAAAAAATTCGTATTCGAGTTCGATTTGTGTTCGAAGACATTCGAACTTGAATATATATAAGATATTCGATTCGTTTCTATCGCCAGAGGCAATGAAAATGTAAAAGTGGAGTTAATATTCGATTCCTATCTATGAGGTAATGAAAAAGTATGAAAAATTAAAAGCGACTCCACTGGGGATCGAACCCAGAATCTCTGGTTTCGTAGACCAGCGCCTTATCCATTGGGCCATGGAGTCGATGGTTGACCTCTAAACCACTTCTTTTAACTCACTCACTCTTTGTATTAACGTATTTTCAAATGGAAACAAATTATGTCATTAGTCCATATCTAGAACTTGTCAATAGTCCAATTAAAATCAATCCTTAGTTTACTCCATCTTTTACTCATTCAATTCAATGTATTGTTTATTACATGAGGTGAAAGTTAGAGAAAATACACGAGATTACTTTCCAATAATTTAACAAGTGTCATATATGATTAGTTAAAAATATTAGGGGGGGTTTTAAAAAAATCCTCTAATTCCTCTCTTCTTACATTATATATAATTATATATTTATATATAATGTAGATTATATTTTTCGTGTGCAATTTGGTTTTCTCGGTATCATCACTCAATTTTCTAAAAATCATGACATACCTTTTTCATTTATTTGAGTGTTTTTTTTTTGTAAATTAGCGATGAATGTGAGTTTCGAAGCGAGAACTTTCTGGTTACTAGCAAGAGTCTTTTCCGCTAGCTATCCAATTAACTCCATTTATTTAGTATTGTATAAGTTATTTTGCTATAAATTTACATCTTTAATACCAACATAATTCTACATTTTTGTTGTTTATTTAGTTTTTCATTTTATTTTATACTCCCTCCGTCCCTAAAAGATTGTCACATTTTGACTTTTGTGGTCAATTACAATAAAATTTGATCATGAATTCTCACTAAACTATAAGAAATAATATAGTCTTGTGGGACCTCGTTAGATTCGTCTCAATATATATTTTTGAAATATCAACTTATTACAATCTTTTTGCATGTAGAATAAGAGATATATATGTTTTAAATCGTGCTTTATTGACTACCAAAAGTCAAATGTGACAATCATTTAGGGATGGAGGTAGTAAAACATAAAAACGTATAGAGCCATGGATAAACTGTGAACATCAATCTTCAACAGCTCTATTATAAACGAATTATGTGTTTCTACCAGAAAGGTATCGGATTATTTTCTTCATATTCACAATATGTGCATGTTTATATTATATGTATGCTCGTCACTCGTCCTTATTTTATTTTATGGGTATTCACTAAATTGTTCAATATCAATGGATTCACTGTTGAGTTCTCCTGCAATTTTTTTTTCTTTTACATTTTGGGTTATGAGATATTGATTCAATTAGGTTAATTTGAACTGAAAGTTGACATTTTTATTAAACGTATAGTATATTTCTGTTTTGATCATATATATTTATGTGTTTTTTTTTTTATTTATGATCATCATCAGTTCATTTTTGGGTATTCATTTAGATTTGTTAATTATGTGAGTAAATCTTGAACTATCGACTATTGTGTATCGCCTGTTCTCCTGCAAGTTCTTTTGTTGTTTTGGTGTTGTGAGTGGAACTTGTATGCGATGATTAACTCAATTAGGTTAATGGAAGATGAATTTTGTTATTTTGCGATGAACAAGCCTTCGCGATAAGTAGCTCAGATGAGTTTTTCTTGACAATACAGGATTACTTGGACTAGACTATAGTTGAGATATTCCTGGATTCTTGATGCATAAACTTCGTTACTCCGGCTGATTAGAAAGGAAAAGTCCAGACGATGACAGAAACACGAGTTACATTGACTACCTCGGATATCCTTGAAGCTACTGCTTCTTATGTAACTTCAAGGTCTGAACGCTTGGAACGTGGGAGAAATAACCACCAGGGGTTTGGTTTTCCTGGCTTGAGGAAAAGAGGTCTTACCAAAGGAAATAGATCTTGGATAAAGATTGATAAGGATGGGAATTCAAAAACATTGGAACTTGATAAGACCACAATAATGAGACATTGCTCGTTGCCATCCAGAGATCTGCGGCTTCTGGACCCTGTATTTATCTATCCTTCTACGATATTAGGACGAGAAAAGGCTATTGTTGTTAGTCTCGAACAGATTAGATGTATTATTACTGCCGATGAAGTTATACTGATGAATTCACTGGATGCGTCGGTAGTGCAATACCAACTTGAATTGTGCAAACGCCTTCAAATAAGTAAAGAAGAATCAGGTAAAACTCCTGCTCCTAAGTTCGCTTAAAAATCTCATCTATATGCGATGGTGGTTCATCTAACACAAAATCAGCCTCCCCCATGTTGTGCTAATTCCTTATCCTCACGATCGAAAGCATTCCATACTTTTGACTTTGGAGATTTGATCATTAGTAAAAAATGTAATGAAGTTATATTCATAAACATATATATTATCATTATGTAAGTAAAAGTTACCGACAAATGAATTTAACTTCGCATCACAGTACGAATAACTTCGGGTGCTGACTCATATTATTTTGAATATACTCAATAGTATTTCACTGGTCCAAAAGTCATTTTGCACTTGAAATCTTGAGCATCGCAGGCCACTTTTATTGAATTCTCCATTTTGTATTTAGACATTGGTTGTTAGACATAGACAAATAACTGGCATGTATCGATTGGAGACAGAGTCCAGGTTGGACTCTATTTGACATTGACAAATTCAACTATAAATTGGAAGAAGAAAGGGGTTATTGAGGTTTGCTAATGTTTATTGTAAAATATGGTAGGTATAACTTGCATGCTCTAGAAAAAGTCACTAAAACTGCATCATGTATGACAATTATTGAACTAGTACCCTAATTGTCTGGATATTTATTTCCTTGTCCTATAAGCCGTGCACTTAGCTCATGGTGTATACCCCTTTCATTCAGATGATTTACCTTTCGAGTTCCGAGCTTTGGAGCTTGCGGTAGAACTGACATGCACATTGTTAGATTCGCAGGTACGCAATCCCTAATTCGATACCTAAGAAACTGCTTCTCTTCCTAACTCTGTTCTTTCTGTATTATGACACATTAAGAAATGGAGTATTTGAATGCTGGTTCTCCTTATGCATCTCTTCTATTTGCTGGTATATACATTTGTTTCTTATTTACACAATTTCACTATGCCGATAGGACATTTCTCGTTTTTAATTTACGACTATTAGGAATGTGGCTTGTAGGCTACTTGTAACTTTTAAAAATTGACCCTAATTTGGTAGGTAAAAGAGTTGGAGATGGAGATATATCCTGTGCTTGATGAGTTAGCATCATCTGTGAGCACCCTTAATTTAGAGCAAGTTCGTAGATTTAAAGGGCAACTTCTTGCCTTGACTCAGCAAGTACAAAAGGCATGGAAACTCCAACTCATTTAAAATTAACATAAATTAAGTTTCTTTTACTTGTTTGTTGATTTTGTCAATACATGTAGGTTTGTGCTGAAATTGAACATTTAATGGATGATGATGGGGACATGGCTGAGATGTATTTAACGGAGAAGAAAGAGAGACGGGAAGCTATCTCCAGCAGTGATGTGTATGATGAAGCTAATACACCTGATGCTGACAGAGTAGACTCACATTCCGCCCCTGTATCACCTGTGGGATCGTTAACAGGTGTGAAGGGTCTTCAAAGGGCTTTTAGTAGCGTGAGTTCAAGCAGGCATGGGAGCTTTATGAGTTCGAATGTTGCAGAAAACATTAACCAACTTGAAATGTTGCTAGAGGCATATTTTGTGGTCATTGACAATACCCTGAACAACTTGCTTTCGGTAAGTAATGTAGTATTCTTAAACGTTTATCTGTACTATTTTAACTAATCCCATCCTCTTGGACTCTTATTCTTGACCTTTCAAGGAAGCTAATTGCTTTTAAGAGTATATCTGTTGATCGTATTTCATTCAAGAAATGTTCGCTTTAATATATACAAAAAACTATTATATGTCGTGTAACATGTTTACCTTTTTGGCCTAACACTGAAAACACTCCACAAAACCATTACTTCAGTCGTCTCTAACACCACAAATGCTTTTTCAGATGACAATTATACAATTCACATAGTCACACGATATATTCACATAAAGAAAAAATTCTGAGTCGCATGTTGCTCTTTTTCTTTATTTTTGATTTTGTTTTCTGGCCTACTTTAGTTTAAGATTTGAAGGCTACTAGAGCTTTTGATTGTGCATAAATTAAGCGAGTTCATGTGAACACACATTCTTTTATTGAAAGGTAAAAGTCCTCTAATCAATTTTTGCTCTGGTATGATGAAAATTGGTCTGGCGTGTAGATAGTCTTTGACACGGGTTACTTTCATCGTTTAGGCTGAAACTGAAATTTGTCGTTTTATATTTGCAGCTTAAAGAATACATCGACGACACTGAGGATCTAATTAACTTAAAACTGGTAAGTTCTATAAATCTGTTGCTTGTAGATTCTCCTACATTAATGTACAGCTCTTCTATCTGAAGCTTACATCTACTGTCCAACAGGGAAATGTTCAGAATCAGTTAATTCAAGGCCAACTGCTCTTAACTGCAGCTACATTTGTGGCTACGATTTTTGCCGTGGTGACAGCAGTCTTTGGAATGAACTTTGAAACTTCCGTTTTTGAAGAGCCTACTAGGTTTCACTATGTGCTTATTGTCACTGGATCATTTTGCTGCATATTGTATATTACTTTCATAATTTATTTTAGGAGAAAGAAAGCTTTTCCTTTGTGAATTCGATAGAAATTAAAGCATGATAGTATATAACTTGGATTCAAGGTGGAGAGTTTTGAGTTCTGCTGTAAATAATGTTTGCTTTGCTATATTATGAATAATTAAAATACAAGTAAAATCAACCATGTTTTATCGACGTCAACTTTCCAGAAGATGCTCTCGTCTAAGCAGGGTGGGGGTTGGATAGTACACGACTTTATTCTGCGAAAAACAAGGAGGTTGATTTCGTATTAAGTCAAGTTTGAAAAGCAAACATGATTTACTACTTCAATAAGCATAACGCTACATCATAATTTCAACGTAATTTCAACGTTTCTATTCGACATGATAAATTGATGAAGTACACTCAATGTAAGAAAAATACAAGCAGCTAAATTACAATACTTGACAATATATCTTCTTCAACTGATAATTGAAGAATTAACATATTAGGATCAAGAAGCCCCGCCCCACAACCATCCCCCCCCAATAGAGAAGACCAATAATAATATCCTGAGTGTTGTTTTCTTCATTACAGATCTGCTACAACTGTACATCACACGTCAAATGGAGATTGTGTCTGCTATTTATGGAATTGTCTGGTTCGCTTCAGCTTCAATGAGTTGAACTCTGTAGTTTCTCTGCTGTCCGCTGACCGGCTGATGCCATGAGAATTGATACAGCCACAATAAACATTAGCAGCATGCTCGAAAGATAAATGTACGTTCTTTTTGAAGATCTTCGGTATTCACCAAACAAGAGAATTCCCCAGAAAGTGCTCACCAGCGGAAGTGCCTGAAACATTCATGCACGCCAGATGCATTAAGAAATGTTGTTCTCACAAGATACTGAAAGCTAGTTTGCAGTCTGTTCGCTATACATATGGAGTATCTTATTTTGAAAATTCAGTATGAAAAAGTAGATTCGTCACTATCTGATCATATGCTTATGATCAATGTATAACTACCTGAACAGCATCAGCTGCTGCATAGCCAGCTGCTTGCCCCCCCATGAATTGAAGACCATTACCAAAACCACATAGAAGCCCAGCCAACAACGCCCACTTTCTGCCATTCCAGTCTCTCAGATAAGCCTCAATTGATGACTTTGGCAAATCCAGTACAGGGCGATACAAGAAATTGATGTTTAGTATGATAGCGATTATGAAACAAGACAATGAGAAGAAGAAGAATGCAGTATAGACAGTGAGGTGGGGAACGCCATCTTTCAAAGCATGCCACTGATCATTAGTGGCAAGGTTAAATGCTGGCGAGAAGAGAGACAAACAGGCTCCAGCAAAGAATGTAATTGCCAGACCGATAAAGGTACTCTTCCCAAGCACCTGTAGATGATGGTGTAAGAGAAGGAAATGTTATCAAATAGATTTTCCTCAAACTAAAGTTTTCATGGTGAATCAACTATTTCCATGTCTCTTTTCGACATTTAATATTAGAAAAATGAAAAGGTACCAAAGGTGATTTCCGCTTATAAAAGAAGTAGCCAAGGACTTGTCCTGGCAACCTTCAAGATATAGGCATCGAAATTTGATGGTCAACGAAATACTTATGACTCGACTGTGAAGTAGAATATATTCATCATACTGACATTACCTTTATAGCTCTCTTGTTCTCAAGGTCAATGAGAAAATCTGCAGTTCCAAATTCTGGAATTTCTTCCTCAATAGTGCACAAGTCCTCCACGTCCTTGGTCCCTAGAATATTGGCAATTAATTAAACAAAAGTAACATAATGAATTTTCTTACAAGTAGATAATAGATTTATGGCGAAATTGATAATGTTACTGCCCCACGTACCTGCAGTCTTGTATTTTTCATCGAACATAGAATTGTTGTAGAGCCTGCAACGTTTAGACCACGTACACCATTTAGTTACTCACATGTTGAAACACTGCAAAAACCTCTGGTCTAACAAAAAAATAAGAGATGAGCCAAGTAGTGTCTTTCCAGTATAACTTGCAAGCCAAAAAAAATCTTTAAGAGTTTTTTTTCTAGGCCGTGATTCTACTTATCCGAAAGGAAACTACACAAGACAAACTAGAAACACGATATTCATTGAAACTTACAGTGTTGGAATGCTACTTTCACAGGTCATTAGAAAACAGTGAGCTGTTTATGATACTTCGAGATTCACTCACACTCCTGGAGGATGATAAGACTACATAATTTTTGGAATTTTCATTACGAAGAAGTTTTTGTTAATTTTAATCATACAAAAAATCCTCTCTTATTAGCTCTAGGAAACAGCCTCCTTGTTATCACAATTCACAAGGGTAAGGCTGCATACTATGCTACTATCCGGCAACTCCTTACCCCACTGATATATGTAGTTTTAGGTCTTCGAATGGCACATGATATGAAATGTTATTTCCGTCAATTTCAAAATGATTTTAAATATAACTCTTACTGCAACTTTTCCTAGTGGCATAAACGCATGATTAATGAAATTATACCCAAAATTTGTAATCCTTTAGAGAGATGATCACATACCCTGCAACATTCTTAGGATCAGTTGATACACTACTAAGCTTTGCTTTATTATCTGCTGCATTTGATTCATGCACTGCTGCTGCAAGAAAAACAGCAATCAAGAAGCATCCAACCCCCGGGAAAAGAATCTCCGCTCTGTTGATTTTGCCATCCAGGAAATAGTTCATTGTTGTACCTGACACAATCAGAAGTTCTCACGTAACTTCATGCTATGACAGAATATCTCATCCACCTCTGTGTTAAAAATATACCTATAACAACAGTTATGCTTGCAGTTACGACCTCTGTCACTGATAAACCAACAAATGCCCAAGCATACTGAGTAGACAGGTTCCCGAGGCTGAGGACCACCCCACCAACCACTGCAAACAAAATACTAGGCCAGTTATCCTGCAAAATTAATCCTGAAATTAGTTGTAGTCTACCTTACAGGAAAGCTGAAATTTGAAGAGTTTCCATCAATTAAACAGATGCTAAGTACACCGAGAAGCATTTTTCTGTTCACTGGCTTATGTTCTAACACATAACAAGATATTAAGGTTTAGCTTACCTAAGCCGATTTTTTAGAGCTAAAAATTTCAGTCCTCAACTTAAATTTAGTAGGTGATTGAATATATAGAATGAATTAGATGAAAGATCTTTTATTTAATAAACTCATTATATTAAGGTCATTCACATTTTCTGGACTCTTCTTAAATTCATCAATAACATCCTCAAAATGAGATATTTTCATTTAATGAACACATATTCTTGCATTTAGCTCAACAAGATATCAGTCTTCCATATCAACTAAAACAATCGCATCTTACAAGCTAAAAGTTGTTCCAGTTATATTAGATGAACATAAAACTTATCTATAAGAACATGTGTGATGTATGAACCAACCTGAGTTAATTGAGTCAAGAAACTCGGCTGATCAACCGTGCTCCTCCCGAACTCGCCAAATGTAAGAGCAATAATTACAGCACCCAAGAAATTGGTAAATGAATAATCAAGGTAGGTATGTTGAGGAAGACGACCACGCCTCTCTAGCATGGTCAATAGAGCAGGCCAAGTACCCAAGAAGAAGAGGGAAAGCAACATACATCCTATAGCTCCTACTTTGCTTTCTACCATATACATCTTCAATCCACTACCTAAATCTACTGATGATTGAAGATTTAAAAACGAGGGTATTCCCAAATAGTCCTATACAACACAAGAAACAACAAAAAATTATTCTCACAATTCAATCTGAATTCTGAACAACACAACAACATCAGCACCAAATTTTTCTTTAACAAATACTAATAAGATCTTAAACGATCAATAACAAGCTTTCAAGAATCGAAGTACATATCAGACGAAAAAGGGCATTTTTATTTAAACAAAAAGTCAAAGTAAAGAAAACTCAGCAAAATAAATGAAAATAAACTAGTCAATGTCAACTTGGTTACAGGATATGAAATTCAACCAGTAAGCCATTCCAGTCATAAAAACATACAGAAACATTAATCAGATTATGAATGAACTAACTATACATTTATCACAGTTACATGAATATACAGAAGTTAGTGCCACTCACCATAATTGAATTGTATGGTTAGGAAATAGGCAATGTGAAATCCATGAAAGGCTTGATCCAACTTATATAGATGACCCAAAAGTACCCAACCAATTACCTTGCTTGTCCTACAAAAAAGTGTGTAATGCGTGACGGAACCAAGATTTTTATATAGTCGAGATCATATAATTAAACGTGACAACAAATGAGATATAAGAAAGGATATTGGATACACGAAATAATATATAACAAAACAAATACTCTCTAATCCAAAATAAATGTCTTTCTATAGATTTCAAGAATATCCAAAAAGTGTAATCGGATAGCCTAGTGGAAAAGACTCTTGCTAGTGACCAGAAGGTGCTGGGTTTGATACTCACCTCATCGCTAATTTACAAAAAGAAAAATATATTAAAAAAGAGTGTCTTTTTACATAAATCAATGCATAATACAACACTTTTTTCAACGCCCCTATTTGCATAAAAAACTCAAAATAAATAATGATTGTCTCATACTTAATTGAATAGATGGAGTGTTAATGATTGCGTTTATAGGGGTATAGAAAGAAATTTTGAATGCATTAAATGATTCTTAATTTGTGTAAAATTTATAGAAAAACATTTTTTTTTATTAGAGGGAGTATAAACTAAACACGTGACATAATAATATTTTTGATTAATAAGTAGTCATTACACACAACTTAGGAAGCACCTTGGTCCCACATAAATGACAAATATAAAAAAGATTAAAATATATATAGAACTTATGGTATCCACACATTCTTCTACGTCAGCTGCAACATGCTAATACAAAAACATATAATGCAATAATGAGGAATCCTTGTAGGTAAAATACAAAAACATATAATGCAATAATGAGGAATCATTGTAGGTAAAAAGACTTTTTGAATCTTATTAGAGGCTGTGGTGAATTTTGCCTTTGCATATTCAGATTAGCAATTGGATAAAGATGAGATTATATATGTTATACTAATAATTAATTGGACTAAGTAGTGGTTGTTTTGAACTTGTACACTTTCTTGCACGGATTTTTAATCAACACTATAAAAATATACTAATTCATTTCGTTACACAATTAATTACAGCATATTAATTCAAACTAAAATATATTCTGCAATTATAAATTTATGATTAGCATTTCAATTTCCTTGTCATGATTCATTAGTATGAATATCCAACTTTGGTTCGTTTTTTTGATACATTTCATGTCTCATTTCTTGACACATAACTATCAATTATTTATTCTATGTACGTTTATCACTTCATACATTTGATGTCTTATTTAGTGACACATAACTTTCAATTGTTTACTTGTTAAGTTGTTAGTTCAATATATACATTTATCATCTGATACCTTTCATTTCTTGACACACAACTATCAAACATTTACTTGTTAAGTTGTTAACAAATGTGATTGGTTGATTGCCTTTTTTGTAAGTTATTACATGTGATAAATAAGTGCCTTCAGGCAGGCTACATTAAGAAATCAACTAGCTTAGGTCTTGTTTGATACTAATTCCTGTGAGCTGATGATGAAACAAGGAGTGCAACAGCCAAAGTGAACATCAACAACATGCTTCCAAGTAATGAATATGTTCTTCTTGATGATTTCCAGTACTCTCCAAACAAAATTATTCCCCAAAATGTGCTCACTAGAGGAAGTGCCTACAGTGGAGGAGTCAAACAATCGTACGTAGCGATGCAATAGTCAGGAAAAATATAAAAATTCAGAGGACCATTCTCTACCCCTCCCCCCTAGTTCCATCTATGAGTGCCTGGAAAATTACCAGCAGATACCATATTCGGCGTCCACTTCAGATATTCCGGCTTTAGTTTATGTGATTATATATGATACTTAACCACCCGTGGTTAGGCTCAATATTCTTATACCTATAGTGATTTCATACCTGTCTATGTGCATTTCGGGATTCAAGATCAATATTAATACTCAATAGCATTCTGAGATGATGCTTAAGACTCATAATTAAGCACCTAAACAGTAGTTAATTCACATCAAAACCGGGTTTTGTAAGACAATATATTGTTACTTGTTAAATAACTGACCTGAGCAGCAGCAGCTGCGGCATATCCAGCAGCTTGACCACCAATGAACTGAGAGCCATTCCCCAGTCCACACAAAGTTCCTGCTACAAGCGCCCAGCCTCGACCTTTCCAGTCAGAGATATAAGCCCCTAGTGATGAATTTGATGATCCCATTGCAGGGTAATACAAGAACACAGCGTTTAGGAAGATGGCAACCACAAAAGATGAAATGGAGAAGTAAAAGTATGCTGTGTAGACACTTAAGTTAGGAACACTGTCTTTCAGGGTGTGGAATTGATTATTTGTAGCCAAATTGAATGCTGGTGAGAAAAGGGAGAAACAGATTCCAGCAAATAAAGTAATGGACAAGCCAATAGAATTTCTTCTCCCAAAAACCTGCAATAATTGTAATTCCTCTGTTACAAGAAAACATGTAAAGAAAGTTCAGATAAAACACAGAAAATCGACGAGGATCATAAACCTTGATTGCCCTTTTCTCCTCAAGCTCTATAAGAAAATCTGCAGTCCCAAATTTCGTTTTCTCTGTACTGGGGATTCCACTCTCCAAATTTCCCCTTTTTACCGATCACATATTTATCGGTTAGGAAAAGGTTTATATAATAAGGCAAACTTCGAAAATTTGAGCAAAAAAAGAATTGAGTATGACTTCGGTTTATTAAGTTTTACATACCCTTTAGCCTCTTTAAAACTATTAGCCATATTAAGTAGTTTTTCTCTATCATCTGCAGAATTAGATGTGTGAACAGCTAATCCCAAGAAAACAGCAATCACAAAGCATCCAACACCAGGGAAAAGAACTTGTGCCTTGTTGATTTGGTCATCCAAGAAATAATTCAAGGTTGTGCCTATTTTAACAAATTCAAGAAATCATCATGAAATTATAAATCTTAACGAAACTTCAACAAAAGGGTGAAATCATACCTATAACAATGCTTATGCTCAATGAAATCACCAAAGTTACTGCCAAACCAACTAATGCTAAAGCATATTGAATTGATATATTTCCAAGGCTAAGAAACACGCCACCAGCCAAAGCAAACGAGACGCTAGACCAATTATCCTGTATTATTCAATAATCATTGCAAATATATGCCTACTTCAATTATCACTTAAACCTCTAAACTGGAATGGAACAGGATGAAAAAAACGACTAATTTTTCGTTCCTCACTCCAATCCAAAAATAATCACATAAACTCTCCACAAACAAAATCTAATCTACTCACTTGGGGCAATTGAGTTAAGAAATTTGGGTTTTCGTGCGAGTTCTTGCCCGCCTCACCAAATGCAAAAACCATGATCAATGCAGACAGGAGATTTGTGATAGTGAAGTCAAGGTAAGTGTGCTGAGGGAGGCGACCGCGCCTTTCGAGCAATGTGAATATGGCAGGCCATGTTCCAGTGAGTAACAAAGCCAGCAACACACATGCTATACCCCCTCCTTTACTCTCCAACACAAACATTTTATCAAATACTTCTCACCCTATCTCAGTTTAATTTCTTGTTATATTAGAAACTTAATTGCCCTTATTTTTTCTCAATCTATCTTGCAATGGCTTTTCAACTTCTAATGCTTCCGATATATATAATTATTCAAGAAATTTGTACACGCATGAGCTAAAACCTTGTCTGCATGTAGCTGTTGCAAACCTTGTTTCTTTTTCCCCTATGCATGGAATATTCGAGAGAAGATTATAATCCTCGTGGAAGGACATGATCACCTTTAGTGGACTAAGATGTACTACTCACATAATAACAAATGAAATGAAACACGGCTTGAAAGGGAGTAAATCACGGTATGATCCCCAGGACCAGAGTGTATGGAGGCCTGTCTACACTGCGCACTTAGCCTGGGATAAAACTCCCAAACTGCCGCTGGCGAGGTTCGAACACATGCCAATTGGAACAATCTGCATACACCCTAACCACTGGGACAACCCGCGGGGTTTAATTTCAAATGTATTATGGTCGATGCGAACATAAAGAAACTAGTGACTCTAAGTACATAATAAGCAAATTAATGTTGGCCTTTTTATAGGTGGGATTAGTGCTGCAAACGAGCCGGATTCGAACGAGTAACTAGATACTCGGTCTAATTTCAATTTTTCTGAGTCAGGTAATTACCAGGTACTACGAGCCGGGTAGCAAACTATTATCCTCGTATCATTCGATAAGGACACGAGCGGTACCAAACCGGATCTTTTAAGCGGGCGACGAGCAGGTGCTGGGTTACCCCAAATTTTTATTTAAAAATAAATATTTTAGGTTATCTGCAACAAGATTTAATTGTCATATGAATATTTTTTGTAATATTAAATTCGAAGTCGTTATGGGTAGAATGGGGAGCAAGTAAAATTTGGTTGCATCATTTGCATTAAAACCCACAAAAACCCTATCAGCCTAATCACTTGCCCATTTCCACTAAACCTCAACACCATCACTCCCGATGCCATCCATGTCGATCCTCGCTCGATCTCGACCGTCCATTCTCAATTCTTCTTTCTTCAAATCCATCTCCACCGTCCCTTTCCTCTCCCAACAGCCCGAGCTCGTCTCTGATCCCCCTCCCCCTTCCGCTGGATCGCCGCCGCTACCGCCGAGCCCAGTCTCCGGAAGCCCATTCTACAATGACAACTGGCGAAGCCCGTACCAATACTCCGCTTCTTCCTCGTCGTTGAGTTTAATGGGTACTCCATTGACCAAAACCCGACCAAATCCTGAAACAGCTGATGCGGAGTCATTAATGAATTTATTCGCGGATTGGATGACGTCACAGAGGTGGGGGGACATGAAGGAGGTGTTCGAGGTCTGGGTAAGGAGTTTGGACAAGAACGGGAAGCCGAATAAGCCGGATGTGGGGCTGTATAATAATTATTTGAGGGCGAATTTGATGATCGGGGCTTCCGCTGGGGAGATGCTGGATCTTGTGGGGAGTATGGAGGGGTTCGAGATTGTGCCCAATACAGCCTCATTTAATTTGGTGTTGAAGGCGATGGCTCAGGGGAAAGAAACCGATGCTGCTGAGAGATTGCTCGAAAGGTTTGAATTTTAAGCCACATAGCTAAAAAAGATTGTATAGTCTTGAAGTTTGATGATTGACTTTCAATTTTCAGTTTAGAGTAATTGCATTTGTATATGGTGTGATAAAATTTGGTGAAAACGTATAAAAAGATGGTGTTTTTAAGGGGTATGCTACAAAATGTATTAAAAGATGGTGTTTTTTATTTGGCCTTGAAGGATATTGCTTAGGCTAAGGAATGTATTGGTGCTTAAAATTGATTTACAGGTTTAAATTGTGAAACCTATGTTTTGGTTGGTTTGGCGTTTTGAAATTCATGGTGGACATTTTTTAGTTTTCAGTTCGAATATGTTATAGCCGACTTCACTTAGTGGGATAATACTCGGTTTAGTTTGGATTTAGAATATGCTATAGTTGTATGTGTTGTACAATATATGGTGAAGAATATAGCAATAGACAGTATTTTGAAGGTATGTTGCTATAAACATGATAATTGTTTAATCTTGTCTTGTGGAAAATGGCTCAGGGTAATCACCAATGCTGGTTAGAAATAGCTTGAAATGTTTAAATCGTATGTCTTAAAGCTAAAAGAGGTTGTCTAATTTAGAATTTTTTATAGTTGATTCTTTTTAGTTTTGAACTAGAGGAATTTATATATGTATGTGCTGTATAATATCTGGTGCAAATTATATCGAAAGATAGTGTACTTCTAAGGTATTTAGGTATTACCATGATAATTTTGGTTAAAGCAAATGGACAATTTTGAGATAGTAATATTGCATTGTTAATTTGGTCTTGAATGCTATGAGCCTATGGTGCAGGGTAAAGAATCCAAATCATATTTAATCTACCCTTTAGTTTGATGCACACGTCTTTTTCATTGATATCAGGATGCTCTTAACTGGAAAACAAGATAAACAATCTTTGCCTGATGAGACCTCATATGACTTGGTCATCGGAATGCTGTTTGTAACTGACCAAATTAATGCTGCCTTGAAATATATAGACTTGAGCTTGAAATCTGGTTATATGTTGTCGATGAATGCATTCACCGACTGTGTTAGAAGCTGTGTTAACCAGGGGAGGTTGGATTTGTTGGTTTCAATTATTGAGAGATGCAAGGTATCTTAATTGGTATTTGCAGCTACGTAAATCCCTGTTTCTTTTAGTGCCCTGATGTTCATAACATTCTTGATGTCATCAGAAAATGGATGAAAACAAAGATCTCTGTCCACCATGGGCAATGTGCAACGATATTGCACATATCGCAATGCAGGCAGATAATCCTGACCTTGCCTATTATGCCCTGGAATCAATGGCCAAATGGATTGCTAGAGGAGAGATTGGTAGACCCCCTCATCTGCTCTCTGTAAATGAAGGGTTGATCAATTCTGCTCTTGCGACTGCTGGAAGAACTTGCAGCTCTAAACTACTTGATGGGGCGTGGGCGGTTCTGAAGCGTTCTTTACGCCAAAAGAAGCCTCCTACTCCTGAATCTTACCTTGGTAAGATATACGCACATGCATCTTTGGGAACTCTACCCAAAGCTTTCAATACACTGCGTGAACTTGAGAAGATATATGGAAATTCTACTGAAGAAACATCTCAAGATCTATTCTCCCCATTCACCTCCTTAAATCCTCTGGTTTTGGCGTGTACCAAGAATGGATTTTCAACTCTGGACTTGGTATATTACTTTCACAATTTCAGAGTTGTTTATTTATTTTTGTTTATCATAATCTCCATGCATTATATCTAGTAAAAGAACTTTATTGCTGATTGAAGAAGTCGTTTCTGTGTTTGTTTACTGAGTAAGACAATTCTACCATTTGTTTTTCTATTTATTGAACACTTGATCTGGAGTATATTAGTGGGATAAGGCTTGGTTTGGCCTCCAGAATTTCCACTTTACTGTTGTTTGATCAAAAGATTAACTTGTTCTGGTAAATGTTGTTTAGGTATATTTTCAGTTGGAGAACTTAAGTAAAGCTGATCCACCTTACAAATCAGTTGCTGCATTGAATTGTGTGATTCTTGGTTGTGCAAACATATGGGACGTTGATCGAGCATATCAAACTTTTTCGGCAATTGAATCAGAATTTGGGCTCTCACCAAATATTCACTCGTACAACTCTCTAATATCTGCATTCGTGAAGCTTAGCAAGGTGCATTATATGCCCGTTTTATTTATTACTTTATAGTTCATACACAAGGACATCACATGTTCACACCCCTCGTCTCGTAGGCAGCCAGTAGACTTCTTTTTAATGTTTACTGCTCCTACCAAAAGACTTCTATTGTTGCATTTTATTGGGAATTTAAATAAGTTGCATTAAATTTTTTTTATTCGTTTGCAGACAGAAGAAGCGATGAAAGTGTTTGAGCATTTTGTTGGATTGGGTCTGAAACCTAATGCGACAACGTACTCTCTTCTCGTTGATGGTCATCTCATTAAGCGAGATCCAAAAGCTGCCATTTCAACAGTTGATGAAATGGTATTCTGATTTTTTAATAATAGTCCACATTTCCACATTATATTACTACTGTCTGTTTTGTTTGTCTTTATTATGATACTTGTGCAATTCCATGAGCAGGTAATTGCAGGATATGGACCATCAAAGGAGATGCTACAGAAGATCCGCAGAAGATGCATCCGTGAGATGGATAGGGATTCCAGTGACAAGTTGGAGTCTTACGCTAAACAGTTTAACATCAGAATGGGAACAGATAATCGAAGAAACATCCTATTTAGCCTCGAATACAGCACTGCTTACGCTGGCTAAGTTGAGTTTTCCGAGTTCGCCTTTGCGCCAATGGTCCTGTGAATTTTTCCGTCCTCATTTTCCCCTCAAAAGAGATGGGGGCTATTGGCTGTTCTTGTTGAAGCAAACCCAGTGGGAAGCACAGGAAGCGCTCGAGGGAGGCCTAAGGAGGGTTCTTCAACATAATTTATCTGTTTCCTTTTTTATTTACTGAGTTGTTTATTTATGTTGAGCTAGTGAAAATATGTAGTGCTTTGTATTCATGGAATAGTTATTTCCAAATTCCTTAGAAGACTAGTTTGAATTAACTTGTACTTCCTCCATCTACTTCGTGGGAGGTTTTACAAGTCAAATTAACTTTCATAAGCTTAACCAAATAAAATGATTGACATCATTATTTGTCTGTAATGATCAATTAAATTGAGACGAACGGAGTCATTATCTATCGACGAGGTTGTAAAGTCGAAAAACTGAGAAGGGAGCACTATTTTTCTGTCTTCACAAAAAAAATTACAAATAAATCCATACAATTGTAAAATTTCTTCCAAGTCAGGACACTACCTTAAGTTTTGACTATAGGATCAAAATTACAGTTTTGTAAAATATAGTGGCTCAATGATATTTATTTCAGTTTTATTAAATAAAACTAAAAATAAATTTTATTCATTATAAAAAATTCATCTCGAAAATAATTAACTATAGTGCCAGTAATTACATCTTGGGCCGACTATAACACTCAGAAGTCAGAAGTCAGAAACATAGTCCAGTAACTTTATCGGCCCAATATCTCCCATTCGTCTTCCTCAACATTTCCAACCTGATCATACCTTCGTCCCAAATCCCTACCTCTTCATCTCTTAGCTTTTTCAATCGATTCAACTTCCAAAACTTGTCCCAAATTAAAGTCCACTTTCCAGATTATTGATGGGGCTCAATTCTACAGCTAACGGAAAATCCAAAAAACAAGCACCCAAAAAGGAGAAATTGGAAATTGATTATGAACCACAAGCTAAAAAGGAGAATGATTATGAAGAAGAAGAAGAAGTAATCAAGGAAAATCAAGAAGAAAAGGATAACAACAGAGAAGATGATTTAGAGGACGATGATGATGAACAAGATGGGGTTTCTGTTCATTCCCCTTGTAAGCCCAACCGGAAAGTATGTTTTAGTTATTCTGTTACAAAAAAAATATCGTCCATTTTTAAATTTTGATGGTCGACTTTTATAATTTTGAACTAAATATTTTTTCGTGGATGTTTTATACTAGCATTTATTTATTTTAAAAATATATGCTTTACTATTAACATGTGATTTTGATTCAAATAATCAATTAAAATTACAACGTTCGTATTTTAATCTTGTAGGAGCAGTTGCAGGTTGATTTGGAGATCAGACTACTTGAAGCTCTCGAAATTTATCCACCCGCCAAATTGCGAGGTATAATTTAATTTTCTGGCTAAAGTTTCTTCATATAGTTTTATGGAGTTAATTAGAATAATTCTATGAGAAGCTCATATTAAGAAACTAACTATTCTAACATTCTTTTTATATTAACTTGTATGGTTCATCAACTTAAGATTAAGCTATCATCAATAATTATTGATATAAGTATATAACTGCTAAAGTTGTATGTTTCGTGGTAATTTGTAGTATTATCTTGCTAAGTTAGTGATCTATCTTTCTATTCTTGATGATAACTTCAAGGGGTTAGTTAAGAGCGGAGCGTTTTTACTTGCAGGAATACACCGCCATTTTGTGCTTTATGGACTAACCGAGTATCTGAGGCGGAGGTTTGTGCAATTTAGATTTCATAAAAGAACTTATTCATTTGTTATTAGAAGAGAGGATGACTGTTTTGATTGATCACCACTTAAATCTTGTGTGTCGTTGCAGCTTCAACCGGTCTTTCACTTCTGACGACGTCCTCAAGTTGCTAGATCAGTTCTACAACTTGGAAATGATCGTGAGTTTGATATCATATTGAAATAGTTTGAACTTCCTATTCACTCATATCAGATTTAGATCTATAGTTTTACTTGTTGGAGTCATTTCTTATGCTTTCAGAAACCAGACGACGAGGATGCAGAAATTCTTAGTCAGGAGGAGGATTTCTCCTTACCCTCAAGTTTCCTTGCAAAGGATGAATCGTAAGCATTGAGAAGTCCGCGTGCAGACTGTTGGACGAGGTTGCTGCTTGTCGTGTATCAATCTTGTATATGATCATGTTCGTTCGACCATTGCAGGTCATCGTTGCAACGACATGTAGCTATGTGCCTTGAAACATTTCTCTTTTGGGTTCATTACAGTGGAAATCACTATCCACTCATGTATAACTGAAGGCGTGAGGGAATACAACACCGTATTTTGTGGAACAGTTTATTGATCTTACTAAATGTGACAAAAGTTAATTTTCTCAATGCTTAATCCACAAAGAAGATATGATTTGAAGAGTGTAGTTTAATAATGTTTAACGTTTTAAGTTCGGCCTTATCATTGCAAGAACTCGAATTCAAGCCTCATAAGTCATCATTCTAAGCAGCACATGTAGCTGCTAGGCTAATCGTAATTGTTTATAATATTGTTACATTGCATTATAGGGCAGTTCAAAATTTAGTTGTTAACTGAACGCGAACATGTGGCAACCACTAATATTTGAGACATTAGTCCTACAACGCAGAAGACAAGAGTTAAGCTTTACCTCGGCAGTTTGACCATCATTCCGTTGTAGTCTAGTTGGTTAGGATACTCGGCTCTCACCCGAGAGACCCGGGTTCAAGTCCCGGCAACGGAAATTAATATTTTTTGTTGAGCTACAATATATCCTAATTTTTTTAAGACTCTCTAGAAGCCTTCTAAACACTAGGCCAATTCGGTATCGTATTTATTGTATGGTATAACCATGTAACATACATTTCACATCTTAAAGCGGTATATATTCCAACTTCTTAGTACTATTGTTTTTTCTTATTCTCTTCTATAATCTGTTTATATATATACGTCTTCTCGGTGAAGGCATTTAAGTCTAGAAGTCATAGCATCACTTCCATCTTTTGGCAAACCGGAGTTCCAAAACTGGAGGTTGTCTCTTAACATCTGCATGATTAAGACACTGTCTGTGTAGGCATTCTCATTCGAAGAGTCGAATGCAGCAGAGGTGGTGTTGTTCAACTCTTCAAGCACTTCATCAAGTGCATGCTTAGCAAGATGGGAAGCCCTGCCGTTTGAGTTCAGATATAAGTGATCATCATGAACTCAAGCTAATATACTGTTGGCACAAGGTATAAGATTGGATTTTATCTATAACCTTTCAGTGGAATTCATAATTTCGTAGTAAAACACAGAATAGTTTAAGGCGAGGCCAAGGCGGACTACATGAGTCGAGGGTAGTTCTGTGTTGGCAGCTGCAGCTGCAATCTGACAGATAAGGCAACATATCATGTATTAGTTCCTATATAATACTTATAACAATTTAACAACCTTAATAAGTTGTTCAATGTTTTGGAGCGAACAGATTTTTCATGAGAAAGGAATATGCCTCATAGGCCTTGAGTGACTCCTCAGCAAAATTCCTTTTGTTCTGTTCATTCTTGAACTCACCCAGGTACCTGTAATGGTCTACCTTTCCTGGTAAAAAAAAACAAACACCCAACTTATTATTAGGAGTTAACACTGTGCACTCATCAATAAGAAAATGTCTCGTTTGATCACACATCTTTGCATTTCGTGTGAGTTTTTGTATTTCCGTCAAATTTTCCACAACTTACAATGTATAGTATAAAATAGTAGCTTCTCCATTTTTTGATGATGGGATGAGATGCTTATCAATGACAGATAAGATATCATTGTAGATCTTCGAGAGTTCCTCCTCGATCTTCAGGCGACAACTAATGATTCGCTTCACAATGTTTTCAATCCCTTCAGATTTTTCCTTTTTCTCTATGGATGATATGATGCGCCAAGACTCTCTTGGTGCTTGAATGGCACTTTTGTATCAACAACAAACAGTCTCCTCAACAGATAACTCCACATCAAGAATTGCAACTTTCTTCATGGATTCAACCATTTCTCATCACAGTATAGAAACAAAATAGTAACTTATATGTTCAGGATAATGTAACATTAACAATAACATGCCCCACTATCTTCGAAGAGGCTCCCGCCTAAGCAGGGTAATAGTGGTTCAAGATGGTAACCTTAAAAATGGTTCAATAACCTATTTGTTCAATAACATTATATTACCACAATTTATTGTTTTAAAATACCAATTAGATATAACAGTCGTAATGAGGGTGACATTGATATCGAAACTTGCCAGCGTAACGTTGGGCTTGTTCAAACAGCTTGGCCATGTAAACATGATTCTGTCTCTCTTGAATCGACATCTTTATGCTTATAACACAGAAGGGGAATCGAGAACGCTTTGGAGATACTGAGTCTTTTTTGTTTGCTTAAAGATTTTATAGGAGTTGGTTATGGACTTGAGGGAAATAAATTTGTTAAAAACAAAAATAAATAAGCGTGAGTGAATCATGACTCATGAGCATGTGTTGTAATAGAGGCATGAGCTTTGGGTTCTCATCTTCAATCAGGACATCTTTATGATTCACTTTTGAGAAAGATACTGGCTATTAGGATACAGACAATATGATAAATGGAATTTCAGCCATTCTTATGTTCTTGTACCTAGTTTAGAGGTCGTATGCGGTCTAAGATTTTATATTTTTCGATTCTTGGATATAATGACGTAAATAAGTATGGTGTTTCTTTGAATTGTTAGATTTTTTAATTAGCTTTGCAACAACTACTGTCCAATGAGAAAGAGTAAATAATTAATGCATTAAATTTCATGCATTATAGACTAGTAATAGTTGAAAAAATTATTGTATGTAGATGGGGTGTGGAAATATCCTTTTGGAACAAACGACAAGCTTATAAGAAGCTTTCATGCATAACTAGATTGGAAAAGTAACACGTTTGGAAAATGCTTAGCTGAAGGGGGAAGTTTTCTATGATTTTTTCTACCCACTTGAAAGCAACCTGCAACTACTTGTAAGTTTCAACAGTGATTGACAAAGTAAACCAAGGTCAACCTGACATTTGTTTTAGTATTACCATTTAATTTGTAGGAGTCCTCGGGAATAGTATCTGTGTTGTCATAAGGGTAAGGTTGCATACAATCTGACCTCCCGATCCTGGTTAGGAGGCGTTGGGACAATGTATGTATATTTCTAAGAGTCAACTAAAGAATGAGGCAGATTATCATGCAGCAACAAGATAGTGGAGTTAGGAGACCATAACAGCAGTTTTGAAGTTTCACTTCAAAGAGGGCAGACAAAATTGATAAAGTGTAGGCAACTACAGCCCAGAAGACTTTCTTGGTTGACATCAAAAGGTGGAGAATAGTGGTGGAACTAGAGGAAGACATACCTATATTTTTATATCTTCCCTTACATTTATTTGTCTAGTATAACGTTATTCGCTCCACTATATATAAATTCTGGTTCCGCTACTGTCACTGACAAAACCAAGGAATTAACTGGAGGTACCTACTATGCAAGAAAAGTAAACATACTCAAAAAGAGAAATCTCTCACTTTTCTTTACAATAAGAAATTGTCTTGTTCACAGTCTGATGTCTAGAAAAAACCTTAAGAAAAGACCAAATTAAGCAGCCAACTTTGGTTGGTCCTTCCAATTGAATGACTATGACACCATCAAGCTTGGCTGCAGTTGAAACAAATATTAAATTATACTGTTTCTATCATCTTTCGAATAGCTAGTTTCCTAGAAGGTAGAGGATTCTTTCATCCTGTAGGAAAAGTTCCCTTTCATTGCTTCAATATGGAAATTTAACAACTCCATAATAATTTCTTGAGCTAACAATTTTTTTCTTAAGGCCATTAATTCGTCATCCAAACGTAAGGTAAAGGACTTCAAAGATATTCTAGTCTATAAGAAATGAGTAAATAAAAGAATTCCAACTTCGTCGATGAACCAAGATTGAGAACTCCCACTATGCACTGCTTTGGGGGGAAAATTGTTTGGCGTCATCTGTGACGGTAATAGGAGTGCATAACTGAGATTTATGTCCGTATCTAAGGGAACTATACATTACCACTGTCATCCTCATCATCATCCTCTACTGGAGCAGGGAGATTGAGATCGAACAAATCATGAGCTTCGGTTTTGTTGATCTCAGGAGATTGATGATTTCTGAACTCTCCATTACCACCACCACCAGTAATGAAATGTGTTCTCTTGTGCCCACCTAGAGCTTGACCTGACTTGAAGACTCTTGGGCAAAATGGGCACACATGACCTTTCTGCTTCTTGGACTTACTAACTTTTTGTTCTGATTTGCCTTTCTTGTTTATAACAGGTTGTTGATCAGCCACATTATCTGCTGCATCTAAACTGTTTTCACCACTCTCATACTTAGATTGGGCATAAGCATTCATCTTTTTATGACAAGGCCGGTGTCCCCCGAGAGCTTGATAAGACTTGAAACTCTTCTTACAGTTCAAGCACTCATATTTACTTCTCTTATATGATTCAGCTACTAGTTCATCACCATCACAGAATCCATTATCTTTGGTAGATTCCTTCCTCAACTCTGTTCTATAACTTTTAAGTTTTGAGCATTTTGCCGAATTAGCGCATTCCCAGTAAGCAGCATTTCTACGAATGTCATCAACAGAAATCCCCGATTCGCCTTTTGTAGCATCACCTAAGAAATACCCTGAATCAGAATTCTCCTCCTCAACCATCTCGCTACTATTATTCCTCTTCAACTTCACATCTCCCATTTTCTCCATAATTGAGCCTTCCTTCTTGTAAGTTCTCATTTCAGAAGAAGATAAAGACTTGGTCTCTAGAAGATCTGAATCGTTATCAGAAGACTCCGCAACTGAATGTAGACCACCACCCTTACTAAAAGAATCCTTAGACAACATCATCAAGCAAACAGCTACTTCCTCTTTTTCAATCTCATCGATTTCAGAAACAGATGATGAAGCATTGCTATAATTATTAGCTAATGAAGATGAAGAAGGATTGATAATAATCCTCTTAAACCTATTACTACTTCTTGATTTGCTCCTTAACTTTATTCTCTCTTCAGATTCGGTATCAGAATGTCCATCCAAAGTTAACTTGTGATTTTCACTAGTCCATGAATTATCATCTCGATTACCTCCTCCCCTCTCCTTCTCCGAATGGCACGCCATGTGACCACATAAAGCTTTCAATGACTGAAAAACTTTCCCACATTGCTTACAAACTCTCTCCTGAGGCAAAGGGAAGTTTCGATCGACTGCCCTCCATGTTTTCTTGGGATTTTCCCTCAGGCCATAATTACCTTGACTACTCTGGCCTCCAACTTCCTCAATTTTCGCTTCCTTCTTAAAAAATCTTGCGCCATCATTAAGCAAAGATGACATATTTTTCAACTTTGGTTCAACTTTTTCCTCCGATTCAACAGAATTTGTTGCCATTACATGACCCCTCATGGGCCCTCCTAGTGATTTCCCACATGGATAATTTGTGTTACACAACAACTTTGATTCTTGATTTTCTTCCATCGATTGATACTCATCCATAAACTAATCAAACAAAACCAACTTCAATATAGATCACAAACTAAGTTGATTCACAAACAAAACATAATACTAAACAAACAAACTAAGTTGAGACAGAAACAAAACATCAAACTACTTAGATGGATCACTTCTTAACTACATATGAAAGATCACAAGCTAAGTTAATTAAACTAGTTAGATATATGACTTCTTGAATCTTAACTAAACAAAGAATCAAATGGAGAAATAAAAAGAGAATTTAGACTCACAAAAGCAGCAGAGTCTTGAAATTCCATGACAGCTTTTTAGCTATTGAAGATTCAAGAATGGGTAATTTGGAATCAAATTTATTGAAGACAAAAAGGGTAGCAACTAGCAAGCAGCTTAGGATGATGGCCGTGAAACAAGGCTATAAAGATGACAAACTATAACAGAATGCAAAGACTAATTCATATTAATATATTCTCTCTTGTTTATTTTTTTGTGTGTTGTAATTGGAAGGGACTTTCATGCATGGAAGCAAAATATAGGGGGGGGGGGGGGTGAGGAGACTGAGAACAAACAAACAAACAAACCAAAATATGATAAGCAAGTGTTTCTACTGAGAGAAGAAAACTTCGTTTAGACCAAATCAAACGGTTGATATCCATTGAATTCATATATGAGGATCCACAAAAATCTCTCAAGATTTAATGTGTATATGGTAGAAATATATTTGAGTAGTAACATACCAAGGCTTTGTTTGGTTTTGGTGGGCTCATAGATGAGTTTTGAATACGAGACGTTCCAATTTAGTGCGGACCTATTAAGGTTCACTGCTGTTCACTCAAGCAGGCACTTTTTTTCTGGAAAAAAAAACCGTATATGTATAAAGGATAAATTAATGTAAAATTAGTATTTAAAATTATATTTGAATATATTTAAGTGTTTTGTCAGACACTTTGAAAATTATGACAATTTCGAACATACACTTTTATACATCTAGATTTGCCACTATTACAATTACTAACAAAATATTTTTTCACTCGATTATCCGATTAACTATTGGTTTGGTTGGCTTTTGTTCGTGGTCTAATCAATGAAAGGTCTAAATCTTGATTGTTCTAACATCATTGGTACTAGTAAAAATGAACTAAAGTACCAAACAAAGCTCATACACTTTGAGTAGTTATTGGTCATTTCAAGAAAACTTTTGAAGATAGTAGACATATGTGAGTACAACATTTAAAGCAAAGTGCCCAAAATATGAAAAGTGATACATACTGTCATAAAGATTTCATATATGTAAAGTTTTATAAAATAAAATTATAACCCACCAAATTTTTTGTATTAAATTGTTGGTATCTCATTGTCAAACGTTCCTTGGAACTTTCAATGTGTATTTGTTCAGTTCCTTAACATAATAGGAAAGTTATATTAAGTTAAATAATTAATGACTTGGTAATCTTATTATTCGATTAATATAATTATAATTTGATTGTTTAGACTAAAAATATTTTATTAAGGATATACATGAATTTTGTATTTTGACCTTCATTAATTAGAGATAATCATTACAATTTAAGATGAATGGTAAAATGTATAGGAACAAAATTGTAAAGGTTTTAAAAAATGTGATATTTTCTCTAAACAACTATTTTATTTAACACTTTTGTTTAAAACAACCAATTATATTGTTAAGAAGGAAGTTAAAAGAATCGGTCAACCAAATGAATATGAGAATTAATTTGTAGGAAGCAGCCATTAAATTTGAGAGATATGAGACATTTATTTTATTTTGATGGCAGGTAAATGAGGGCCATTATGTAGATCTACAATCATAAATTGAGTAATTACATAGAATGAGGTCATCATTTCACTGGAATGCAAAAAGAATTAGTTACATGACATTTTATTATTATTATCATTTTTTTTTTGTAAATTAATGATAAAGTGCGTTTCGATTCTAGTTACTAGCAAGAGTCTAATCTATTAAGCTCTTCGGTTAAATCGGTTACATGACATTTCTTATATCTAATTTTTAGTTAAAAAGAGAAATTGAAAGAATAACATAATTTGAAATAGTGGGCATTGGTTTTGTCACTTTCCAATGGTCCTCACTCCTCATATTTCTTTTTCCGTTTTCCCTCATATTTTTCAATGTTTGTCTAGGCATCATCATCATATTTATTCACAACTTGTCAAATTATGATTACATCATAAAGAATATGTTTGAAATTTTTTAGAAACTAATCTGCAAAATAAACACTAAAACTTGCTTTTACTATTTACTTTGTGAGTTTTTTAATTTTTGTTGTTGGATACATAACTTTAGTCAACCGTGTTAGTAACATCGACTTTGGAATTTGATCACCCACAGTTTGTAAAACAATTGTGGGGATGTTTGACTTATTTTATATTTTGCCAAATACACGGTAACAATCATTTTTTTTGACATTTTTGTACTTGTAAGCTTTCACCAAAATAAATTGAAAAGGAAAGTCAAAAGCATTATCGGGATTATTTTTACCTATTTTTTATTGATATAAATAGTCATCAAAACTTTTAACGAATAGGTCTTGATTCAAAGTGTGCTGGTGAAAATCTGTCTCATATTTCACTTTAACTCTATATTGTAATAATTTATGTATTCATTATTTACAATATTATTATATAGATACTCTCATTCTAATATATATTTTCTTGAAAAAGCACTAAAGTTTATCAATTCTAATATAAAACAAACTTGATTAATCCGATCATTGAGAACTAACTTAGATTGTGTTTAAACCTTGAAAAGTGTATATATTTGAAATTATAAATCATTAATAATGGTCAACCGTTTGTCCAACTGTTATACAACTACAGTCTAATAGCATAAAGAAATGAAAGGCAGTTGACACAACTATGTTAACCCAATTTAGTACCAAAGTAGTATGTACGTTTTAGGGTAGCTTGTCTAGGAAAGAATCTATAATGAAAAGATATTAGAAGGAGAGACTTACATGAATGACCCCATTCTCAACCGCCATTGATTATGTTAAGTTTTTCCCAATAGATCAATCCAAACAGTCGAACAATTGAAGTGCAATTGATCGATTATTGACAATCCTTAATTGTTCACGAATTATGAACCCTAATAATTTTATTCTTATTTCAATTGAAGATTACAATCTACCAATCAATACAAAGTTAACTCTTGAAAGAATTTAGCTAATTTTTGTACTCTAATCAATCGAATAAGCATGCTATTTATAGACCATTGGAATATCCTAATCTTAATAGGATGTGTATATATTAGAGCTCTCCTATTATGATTATAATTCCAACTCTTCTTGAACTTATTCAACTTGACTAGGTTTCTTATTCGAAGTGAGCTCTTTGCCTCATGCATGATCATGTATGGCCATAACTGAACTTTCTCAAGTGAGGAAATCCAATAGATTAGACTCTTCAATAATTATTGAACTTTAATATTATGTCACCACCATCCCGATGCGTGACTAATACAAATATATAATGTAAGTATCTCAGGAATGTTAACTCATAGTGAATCAAGAACTTTACAAACAATGTAAAAGTAGAACAACGATCTTCTAAAACAACTAGTCTAGCTTTTGTAAGTGCACATAACAATTAACAAGTGATGTATTGGTTGTGCAATTATTGATGATCTTCAAGACTTGTTTGGCTTCGCATATATAGGCTTGTGACCCAGATAAAAATAGGCTCTTCTTTTTCAATGTGGATCCCTATGATGTTGGGACGATGAAAGCTGATTGAGGAACTTTCCATACTCGGTTAAGAATTTCGAATGCATAGTTTCCATAACACACGACCTTCACATATCACGGCCTTAGACCATATTATGTATCAATCAACATACTATCAATATTTGCTTAGCTTTAATAGGTGCGTAATATACATCATTTTGTTTTAATACTTGTCCTTCAAACTGCAATTTGTAGACATAGCAAAAAAATGTTGTTATAACATTTAATCTCGGAAAAACTTTCCCCCGATTTCATATTTCAACTGTATTTATTCTTATTTTATTTTAAAATGGTGATAATATTAGTCATTCGTTTAATTAAAATGGAATGAGTGGTTGATAATGCGATTTCAAATAAAGGTTATCTTACATTATGAGGTTCTCTAATATCCAAGTGTAGTCGTATGTCTACAAATATGGAAGCGTTAGTTGTGTATAGTGATACGTAGCTTTTTATTTCAACTTTGAGTAATAACCAATGAGGTTATTATTACTGAAAATTGTATATTTCTTATTATTATATTACTATATATATTAACAAATAATTAACATATGAAAAAAATTTAAATACCATAATTAAGGATGAGACATAAATATACCACCAAAACCTCGTTACTGAAATTATTACTAACACCCCACTAATCACATAAATTATTGAATGAGGTAAAATTGATATTGAGTCATGCACCTCCACTCAACAATTATCAAAAGTATTTCCTTATGCAAAATTGGACGTGTCCTATATTTATTTAATTCGCGTGGTATAAGGTATAATGTGGAGACTTAATTAAGCAATATTATAAAAAGGGTTAACCTTAATGTCAAGTTTTAGTGGCCTAACACTCTTTTTGTTTGCACTAACACAATGAAAATAACAATCATCTACCTTCTATTTTATTTGAATGGTCTAATTTTGATTTCACATAAGTCTTAATATTATCAAATGATGATTAGTGTCTGATTTTATTCCATACTTCCTTCGTTTTCATTCGTATAATTTTCTTTTTAATTTTCTATAAGCGTTAAAGTAACTTCTTACTTAATGTAAATATATAATTATGTTATGTATCTATGATAACAACACTACTAAGATGGTGTTTGGGAAGCTAAAAAAGGATCTTATAAGATTTAATATTCATTTAAACATATGTAGTGATTTAAAAAACAATTTTAAGTATAGAAAAGAGAAAAAGAAAATCATATTTTTAAAGTAGTTTTAATTTATGGAAAAGAAATATATTATCTATTGAGAGTAATTTAGAGACAGCACTTCAACTTGTCCTGTATGTTAGCACTTAGCATTACCTTCTTTGACGGGTTAGTTATTGGTAGTTGACCAACAAACCAAAACACAACTTCTAACATGCCATCACTTTCATTATTAAATTATAGGGGGAGGGAGATTTTGATATAGTTAACTGTAAAAACGCATGTTAAAAAGTTAAATCCCACATTTAAAGAGGTTTCACCAACACTAAACCACTAGTAAAAATAAGAACTATAAGACCATCTCGAGCAAATAGTCAAAACTCCATCACCGTTAAACCCAAAACTGAGCTTAGAATTCACCTTCGGATCGTTCTACAAAATGACTTCCAAAAATAAAAGAGCGAAACGCAAAACTTTTGTCCTCCTTACAGGACTCCTAGTTCGTATAGAGAAAGGACAATACAATAGCAAGTTTGAGAAAAGAAGTTTGAGAACAAAATCAATATGATATTGCACAAAAAACTAAAGCATTACAAGAGTTGATGCAGACTAGTAGAACAAAAATTCACCCAAAAAAAGACTACTAACAGAACAGCAGTTTCTGCTTAATGGTTATTGAGCTATCTAACCTTTTCAGAGTACTACTACTAAATAAATTATGTCATTATCATCCTTCTCCCTCTGGTATATATCCGACTTCTGAACTGAAACTATCACAAAAATATATGTACACAGGAGAATTGCAGAACTTTCTGTAAAATATGACTTTGTATTCAAGAAAGTCCCAAGTAACCCTCTGTAAGTGATATGTTTTCGTTGCTAAGTGCATGATCCAGTGATCAGCCATAGTCGGGCAATCGTCTAGTCGTCGTTCCATGCACAGGGACCAAAGATTTCCTCAATCATGTTGCACGTAGGCAAGAGATCAATACTTTTTAGATGACTAGTTGAGAAAGCATAGTCCCAGGCCTTGCTATCACAATCCTCCAGAATGAATCCGGATCCCAAACTCTCATTCATTCCATTCATTCTCCCACCCAAGAATTTAATATGCCCGCTTTTAATCCCATTTTCTTGAATTGCAGTGCGTTCGCCACCTGATTCATGGAGCGAAAATGAATTTCTCTCTAGGTAGAGACCGGCCTGAGCATTGTTATCGCTCAAAACCTTGGTCGTGTTATTAACTTGGTTGATGACCTCTGAGTCTTCTTCTAGCTTCTCTATCGGACTTGGATACCCTTGCTCAACTTGGTTACCCTTGATAGAATCACCTTGCCATTCAATTCGGACTTCACCATCACCACCATCGTCATTGCCACCATCATCATCGTTGTCATCATCATCATGGTTGTTATTATCAACGTCGCGAGAAATACCAATTTCAGAATCGACATGGAGATCCTCATCATCGAAAGACTCGACCACGGAATCATCATCGTGCCCTTCAACTTCAGGCTGGATTCCATCCCCCTGCCACTCATCATCGTCACTATCTATATCTAAGAAATCAGATCTGTTCTGAACTGCCCTTCTTCTGAGAATGAAGACATTGAAATAATAACTGACGAGTTCCATGTTAGTCCGAGATGGGAATACAGCTGAGAGGCTCTTCCAGAAATCCTTGCCAAGTGAGACAGGATTAGAGTAAATAACCTCGTGAAAGAGGTATTCTTCTTCTTCTGTCCATGAACTGGCAACCTCTTCGCCCATATTATTTAAACCTAGGTCTGCAAACTTCTTTTCTCCCAAGCTCGCTCTTAGCTTCTGTCGAGCTTCTCCAACATGCTGGCGTACACATCGAATAGAATCCTTATCCAAACAAGAGCAATCTATTCTGCCAGTTCCAATATTACTATCATCGTTGAGCGAGTATTTTGGATCAGGCATTGGGATTATTGAAGTTCCCACCACATTCAGCACCTGGTCATGAGCTATTATATCATCAGAGCAAAATGATTCTGTACTAATTGAATTAGGATTCCATTCTGGTATATCCGCTTGATGATTTAGCCCAAGAGGAACTCCTTTCCTTGGAGAAATGTCCAATTGATATGAATATGCATCCTCATTCGGGACCGGTAATCGCCTAGGGATATGCAAGTTCACAAAATCTGGATAAAGAGGCAAATAATATGCGCCATCACTCTCAGGTTCTTCCTCGGCACTACTGCTGGCCACCCATGGAAATGTTGCACTAGTCTGCAAGTTCCCGCCAGCTTTATCATCCAGAATAACCTCTCCAAAGTCGGTTTTAGGTTCCATGTTCTCAAGACGACCTACAGAAAAAATTATAATTTCAGAAAATTGACTCGAAAGACTAACAATCACATCAGGACTACAAAATACCATTGCAAGTAGGACAAGTGACAACAAACACGACTACCCATTTCTTAACATGTTGCCTTTCTGCCCGAAAGCTAGTATACCAGGAGTAGAAACTTCAATAATTAATTCCCAACACAAATTAACCACGTAAAACTAAAAGAACCGGTATTATGTGAGCGAAAAATATCTCCTGCAGTAAGTCCTAATATGCCATGCTTACCAGGTACATCAACTTTTTCAGATGCTTCAAGGGGAATTGTGATCGAGTTAATGTTTTCATCTAGTTGCTTTGCCTGCTTAAATGAAAGCTCCTGAACAGTCTCCTCGTCAAAAGGTCGTTTGACACCCATCTTATATTCTGCAAGGGAAGCAGAATATATAACTTAAGCAAAAGAGTTACAGAATGGTCTACTTGACTTATGGGGGGTCATATATTGCGCAACCTTGCCCTGTGTTAACAGAGAGTTTCAGAACTGAACCAAAAATGCAGGAAGCTAATGTGGTAATTGAGACCAACAAGAATTATGAAAGAGAAACACTTCCTCAAACAAAAATATCATATGGGCACATGCAAAAATCATCGCGAAAGAAACAACCATACAATGAATATAAAGGAACACATTATTCAGATATACACAATGCACCTAGCTAATTGCATTCAGCAACCTTGCGGCCAAAACTTAGATAGCTATGATAAATATATGAATTTTATTTTCACATTCATTTGCATGAAAATATATTTTTGTTGCCAACTTATATGCTAGTTAAATATTTACATGCAGCAAATACAAGCAGAAGCTACTTTGTAAATTGAGAGTTTAGAAAGTTCACATTTTTATTACTAAAAATTATAAATATTCACATTTGAAAAGTTTCTAGCTTAGACTTACATATAAAACGAAGAAAAGAAAATATTTATTTAACGTAATTATAATATTTAAATAATTATTATTTTTTAGTATTTTATCTCTAACAATTAATAAATTAATGAAATATAAAAAAGCAATTGTTCTACGAATCACTTAATATTTAATTTTGACATAAAAGAATTTCAATTAAAACCAAAGTAATCAACTTTTTCGAAACCCTAACCCTAGATTTACAAATCTGTAAATTCACACATATAAAACACACAATTCAACAGAATATGAACAATTGAAGGGAAAACTCACCAAACCCCCAAATTAATTTGTAGATCCAAGCCCAAATCGAAACGATGCCCTAGCTTCAGAAATCGATAATAATAATGTAAAAAATTAAAGGCTAAAAGCAAAGGGAAATTGAAATTCACAATAAATTATATAAGAAACAAAAAGAAATTTATCATTCGAGGCGATTATATGTACAGATCGGGAAAATAATTGGTGAAAACCTAGAATTTCAAAAATATTAAAAAAAGATAAGAAATTTGGTATCAATCGAAAGAGGAAGAAGCGAATTAGATGAATCGAATAACGAATTGGAGATTAAATTGAAACAATTGGGGTAATTTTGATATCGATTATTGAGATTGAAATGATTGAATTTGGGATTCGATTGAAACGATGGCGAAGGCTTATGTAGAAAATTATCCGGTCAAAGAAGGATTGAACCGGGTTTATTAGGTAATAACACGTGAATTAAATTTGTGAACCGGGATGCTTTCTCACACGTGGCTGGGAGTGGGGTGTATTTGACATGTGGGGGAACTTTAGCTCATCATTCCTATTTATTGGTACAATTTATTTTCGATTTTTTAGTGTATTTATCTTTTAGGTCTAACTAACTTTTATATTCTATGATTTTTTAAAAATACTGTTTTTATTTTGTTACCTATTTTTATATTGTCTGTTATTATTCATGTTTTAGGTTTGTAATATGATAAAATATTTGTGCACAGTCTAGCTAGTGCAGTGCATGAGGCGAGTTTTCCGAGCTAGCTCGCTCGGCTTGGCTTGGGAAGTCGAGGCTCGAAACTCAACTCGTAATAAAATGAGCCGAGCCGCGAGGCGGGTTCCTGGCTCGTCAACTCGGAGAGCTAGCTCGGGAAGCCGGCTCGATCCTTCGATAGTACATATGTTAATATTTTTTTAATTAATTAAATTGAGCTTAAAATTTTCGAAATGAGCTAAGTGATCTAGCTCGAACTCGGCTTGGGAATGGCTCGGATCGGTGAAATCTCGCCGAGCCGAGCCTAAGACTCGTTTAGTGATGAGCCGAGGCAAAAATTCATGAGGTCGGGCTCTGTTCGTGTACAACTCTTAGTCCATCCCATAAGAATTCGTTCATCATATTTAAACTATATGATTTGCCATTAATTAATAAATACGCAATTTCTGTGTCAATTGTTTATTTAATAAATACATTGTGTGGTCAAATAAGGAAAAAAGTAATTTATTAAGAGATCAAATAAGGAAAAATATCATTATTTATATTATATAAAGAGAATAGGTGTATGCAGTTATTCGACATCCCAAAAGCACATTCCTATTTTGCTCTCTTTAAGACACATTATACACTTAGTTACTCGAATAGTCTAGTGGAAAAGGCTCTTATCAGTTACCAGAAGATTGTGAGTTCGATACCCACCTCATCATTAATTTTACAAAAAAAATGATACACATTATACACTTGGTTAATTACTTAAATAGAAACAAATTGTTATTAAATGCAACATGTTACTAAAACTAGATGTATGTGTACATTTTAGTTTTTCAAATTCATTGAGCGTATTATTTTTTATATTTATAACACAATTTTTATAAATTTAAAAAATATTTGTGCATGATAATAAATATACAATTTTAATGTGGTACAATTTTACTCATCTTAACTAAGCTCAAATTTAAGGTTAATAAATTTTATTTTATCTATGTTTTTACTAATAAAAAAGTGGGAGTAATTTATTATATTTGTCCATAATTTTTTTTTGGTAGATAAGAGCAGTTAATACGGTGGTAATAGAAGACTTCTACTATTAAACTTATTACAAAACATGAACGAGGAATGATTGAAAATACAAGTATTTGACGGCCTTTTACAAAGAGTGGAAAAACTAAAAACCATATAGACAAAATTGTTCTCCGGGTGAAACAGGTGTCACCAATCTGATATGTCCAAAAAAAAATTCAAAGACTCTTTCTACTGAAACCAGGACATCATCTATCTAATACATGTGAGAACAACAGATCAGTAAAGAGATGAATTGACGTAGGATGATTCCTAGTAACAAAATATGCATAATAGTTTCATTCAAATTCCTAGAACATGAGTCCTCACAATTGGTCGTTAATGACAAGCATGGGACAAAGTATCCGATAGGTCGGAGACACAGATAAGGGGTGCATCCAAGTGATCAAAAATCTGAACCCTTCTGCTAGTCCTAGAGGTACCTCCAAAGGAGAACACCACGAAAACCCAACCAAATTGTGGTAACACATTATAAGGAAAAGCTCGCAAGAACGTCGGCAGAGGTGCAAGCAAGACCTTCTCCACTTCTGCATTATTCTCTACCTTCATTTACAAATTAAGAAAGGAATTACTCATACTGATAATCACTTGCAAATCCAAGACAATCCTGTTAAACATCATATCATTTATGTAAAATCAAAAAATTCAAAGAGTACTAATAAGAATTTCCTCTCGACCCTAAATAAGAAACTGAAAGAAACGGAGAAATTGTCATATATTTGCCAATGTTACCTTTATAATAAGGCAAATGATAATGCCAGAGTAATTTTCATATCGTCATAGCAAAGTTATGTCTAATTTCTTTTATACCCTTTGATTTTATTACTTATAATTACAATATTGATTGTTAATGATAGAATACTGTTATTTCAATCTGGATGATGAAAACATGAATAAATTTTATAATTAACAATTGAGATTACGAGCAAAATATAGTTTGATTAGAAAGGTATAAAAATAATTGAACATGATTTTGCTCTGGCGATATGATAATTGCTCTGGCATTATCACTAGCCTTATAATAATTTCATTAATCAAATATTACGTGTGCATAGACCGATCTTGAAAGTAATTCTTTTGGTTGCCAAATTTTTCGAGGAAAGAAATTATATTAGGTATATTTAAAAAAAGAAATTTAATAAGAAAAATGGAAATGTTTTTTGTTGCCACACCATGCATCAGCGGTCAGCCTATGTGGGTGTGCTAGTTCTAATGTTTCATAAAATTAAGTGGTTATATAATTTAATGATAGAACCAATTTGTATGATTTGATATATTTGATGTAAGACATATTCTTGTTTTCATGTACTCACACAGACTAATAAGTAATAACTCATACAAACGAAAACAAAAAGAAGAGACTCAAAGAGTTAAAAAAAGAGGTTCCACCGAGACTTGAACTCGGGTTACTGGATTCAGAGTCCAATGTCCTAACCGCTAGACCATGGAACCGAATTTGACATGACCATATTGCTGTGGCTTTATAAACTGGTCTCCTCATTCGCCTTCTAAAATTGTTTCTCCTTCATCCACTGTGAATTCATTACCTTTCAAAAGTTAAGTTAATCGAGATCAACATTACTTATGAATTATGATATCTTTCGCTTCAGAATTAAAAATACCCAAATATAATTTGAAAAATCACTCTGACTCACCTCAATTGTCGTTCCCTATATATATTATTTTTATGTTTTATTTTCCCTTAAATTTATCCAATTTCATGATATCACTATTTTCATGAAAAAAAACCTCACTATATGACATGTATTGTGATGGTTATGTTTTCTCATGATGATACATAGATCTAATATATGAAGTATATATACCATATGGTTATGTTTTCTCATGATGATACATAGATCTAATATATGAAGTATATATACCATGTTTCTTTCAACACCCTCTTTTCTCATTTCACGACCGTTCACATGATCTTTTATTTTTCAAATATTAATTTAACCATTATTCCACTTTTATATCATACGATGATTTTATTTAATAAAATTTAACATCTCTTCCCACTCATCATCTTATACCCCACCATTTTTATAACATTTTTAACTTTAGTTATATTCTTTATTTTATTTGACGACCTGGTTGGTTGAAAAATTAATTTTTCAATTAATAATTTTAATTAGGATAGTTATAGTTAAATATTTAGTAACTCAAAAAATTATACAAATGTGTGGATGTAAATGAAATAGTTTTTGAAGAAATGAATAGTATATCTTTCAATAAGCTCATGTATTAAAATCACAACTATAAAATAAATAAAAAATGTGTGTGTCAAATGTATCCAACTCTCCAATTTGCAAACCATCCGATTTTGTGCGAAGCCTTTAATGTGGATTCTTTAACACACAAAAAGAATGGTTAAAAATATTTGATTACATCAACACCTATCATTCATCTTTTGTTCCTATTAAGCACTAATCTTTAATTGTTTTGTTTCATTATCTATTATATAGAGATTACACAATTTTGAACTTTGAAAGCTTTGTTCAAGACCCTTTTGACTTTTTCTTATCCTAAGGTGATTTAGAACATCATTTGAGATATTATGTTAATGATTATGAGGCTGATTAATATTTAAATAAGAACAAGTACTAAAAAAATCCTGAAATTATATAGTTCTTGTAAATGCGACAACATTTATTATTGTTTTCGTCTATTATAACTTTATTTATAGCTTATTTAATTAATTTTACATACTCGTTTTGCTTTATTGCGCGAATGTTCTTGATGTTGAATGATCATCGTATGTTGTCAAATAAAGATGAACTTACGGTTTCTTCTTTTGATGTGTATGCAGGTAAAATTTTTGGTATATAAGGCCTCATTACCTTAGGAAGGGGAAATTCCTGTAGATTGCATTCTTGTTCGATAACGAATTGCAGAGATGTTTGGGTTCAAGAAAGCAGCCCCTGCACCGGCACCTGAAACTGCGAATCAAAATGCTAATCCAAGAAGAACTTCTTCTGAACCAGAGCTTGTAGCACCTAAAAAAGCGAGCTATTTTGATGAGGAGGATGACGACGATTGGGGGAGACCAACAACTAAAACTAGGAATAGCGCGGGTCCAAAAGATTTCGATAGCATGTCTGTTCAAGACTTGGAGGGTTATGCAGTAAACCGTGCTGAAGATACCACCAATTCTGTGAATAATTGCCTCAAGATTGCTGAAGATATCAGAGGTACAGCTTCTACGACCCTCGAGACCTTACATCAACAGGGCGAACAAATTCACAGGACTCATGAGATGGCTGTCGAAATGGAGAAAGACTTGAGTAAGGTATATATCCTCATTTTCTTCCAACATTTTTACTACTCAAGGAAATATTAATGTGAAACATTAGAAAGGATATAGTGCACCATAACATTTTGCCCTACATCCTCCCTCCTTTGATTTCAGTGTATAACATGCTCTGGTATCTTTTCATTCTGTTACCATTCATTGTAGGGGGAGGCGTAGGGGCAGACGTCCCCCCCCCCCCCTTCCCTTCAATTATATGAAAATAGACATTAATTACTGAAATATAACAGTATTCGATATCATTTTAACAAAATATTGTGTTCATACCCGTAGGGGGAGAAATTGTTGAACAATCTTGGCGGTATGTTCTCTATGCCATGGAAGCCAAAGAAGAACCATGAGATGAAAGGGCCTGTATCCGGACCTAATAAAGGTATAATCAAACATCTTTGCAAAAAAGAACGCAAGTAGCAAACTGAACCCAATGTGCACGGCCTATTTAGTAGCATTCGATATTTGACTCGTTTGTTCTGCAGGCAATAACAAGCCAGCTTCTAAAGCAGATAGGGAGAAGTTAGGCCTAGGTAAGGAACCTAAGAGTGCCTCTCGTACACCTCCTCCAGAGCCAGAAAACGCCATGCAGAAAATCGAGGTAAATGTCTTAGAATGATGGTTGTAGCCTGTAGGCATTTCATGATGCTTTGTGACTAACCATCTTCATCATTTATGGCATTGCTTCTATGTGAAATAGATGGAGAGAGCCAAACAAGATGATGCACTGTCAGATTTGAGCAATATCTTAGGTGACTTGAAGGGAATGGCATCTGATATGGGCTCTGAACTTGATAGGTCAGTTATCTTCATCGATGGCGTGTTTGTTTGAGACGTGAAATATAACATCGAATTGGATGAAAACTCAATACAGGTTTTGAGAATTCCTATTGAGTTTTCGTCGAGTTTCATTTCAATCCCAATTTCACGTTCCAAACAAACATGTATTTAATTGCAAAGTTGTTTTATATCGACGCAAGTATAAACGAGCCCTTATGTTGGATATTTTATTACAGGCAAAACAAAGCAATGGACGTTCTTTCTGATGATGTCGATGAACTGAACTCAAGAGTGAAGGGGGCTAATCGACGTACAAGACAATTGCTTAAGTGATGATGATTTTTGTTTGAGGAGAAAAAACTCCATCTATGTAACATTAGATTCTTGTATTATATATATGTAATATTTTGATAATGACTTATGAGACAAATAGTCCAATAAAGAGAAATGATCTGTTATATTTTCTTTCCTTCCAAATTTAGCATTTCATGTAATATTACTATGTTTTAAAGTTTCAAGTATTTATCAATTAAATCGTTTGACAGTAATATAAATTAAATTAAAGTTTCAAGTATTTATTAGGATTCGATATTGCTATCATGCTATGTTTTAGCAATTAAATAAGATGATGTACTTAATCATTATCCAACATTACATATGATTTAAGACTCTCAAGGAATGGCTTAGTGGAAAAAGCTCTTGCTAGTGACTAAAAGGTCCTAGCTTCGAAACTCACCTCATCGCTAATTTACAAAAAGAAAAAAAGACTAACCAAAAAGTGTTTAAAATGGTTAAAGATGTAAGTGGACTTATCAGAAATTTTTAATGTGGAGAGTTCCTCTATTCATGTCATCCTGTGCTTATTTTGCTACAACAATTATGATAATTTTATTTGAGTAAAGATTATATTTAAGATTGAAATCAAATTCAATTAAAATATGCTATATACACCAATATTAATCAAAGTTTCAATTATTTACCAGGACTAAGGTATTGTCTACATGATGTTTTGGCAACTAAATAAGATGAAGTAGTATATGAGGGTTTATATGAAATTTCAAATGAAGTATTCCATGAAAAGTACTTTTGTAATATACTCAATCAATATTCAATACTATTTAAAAAAAGAAAAGAAATTACATACATTTAAGACTCTCACTAAAAATTCGAAATATTTCTTGCAAAATAAATTTCTAAAAGGAAGAAATCTCCAAAATGATTACCTCCAAAACTTAATTGTTATCATATGAAAAGCATGAAATTAACGTTTCAACCTTTTGATATGTAATGCACCCATTAAGATTTGATTTCTACTTCTAAATTGAGAAATGAAAAAAGAAAAAAAATCGAACTTTTTTTTAATGTTTCATGTTACTCCGAACAACCAGTTCCTACAAACACATAGTTAAATATTGTCCATTTCCTAAATCTATCTAATCATTGCCTCTCTGTCTCCTCTTCCAAATTTCAACTTTTTCTCAAAATGTTCATATGCAATTTCTCAGGTACCATTCTATTTATATAATATGTACATTTTTATACATTTATTACAAGAGAGCACTCACCTATGTACGTAATATGTATATATATATATATAGCATAGTCGCATCTTATAAAGATTGAATCTTTATTGTGTAGGACTCTTTATTGTTCTTGCAGTTTAGTGGATAAAAACCATGGCAATGTATATATATAATATATGGGAATATTAATGTAGGCATTGCATATTTGATTTTCAAGAATTTGTAAAAATCCTTATGCCAATTGAGGTTCTAGTGATTCTGTAGCTTTGAATTGAGAGTGATTGAGCTGGAACAGCGTAATTACTTGAGTTTCTGATGTGGGAATTTTTGTATTTGTTAGGCATTTGATGTGTTTATAGCGATAAGATAGTTGCAATTGGACAATCTTGGTTATATTGAGGATATATGTCTCACATTGATATATTAATATGTCGGCTGAATTGATAAGATCATGGGTTATTCCCGCTATTGGTGATTGCTTTTATGGCAGAACTGTAGAAACCAGCTTTAGTGAGCTAATATCTGATGAACACATGGTTTTCCAGGTGGTTTCAGGTGAAAAACTTAGGTGGAACACCATTTTGGAGGGAAATGTTGGGTTAAGATATGTATTGTTCATTTATTTACTTTGTGTATATATGAAGTTTGAACCGCATAGGCGGAGAGCTGAGGGGTTGATTAGTTGAATAAAGTACTCATCAGCCAATGTCGACCACTACTACTGCTAAAGGTGGAATTTCTAGTGATAAGGGTGTTGGTGGAAAAGTAGTGGTTACGTTAGATCAAATACCTTGTTGGAGTGACCCCGAGTACAGATATTCATATCAAAATGAGGATCCAGCATATCAAAGTACTTTGCTTGCTGATCCTTTAACTAAGGCTTCAGGAGGGGCGGGCAGTGGGAATGGATTGGTGTCTAAGTTTCCTGTAGATCATGAGATTAACTCAAAGATTTATCTTTGGGGAGGACATCCTTGGAATCTCAAATTAGATGCGGTTGTCAATTCAACTAATGAGGTGAGGTTATTGGTTGTTGTCCTTTCTATTTTTAAGTTATGTATCTAAACATATCTTGAGAAGTTCTTTACAAAAATATGTAACGAGGTGAAGTTAGAATGTTGGATGTTCATTGTTCACTTCGTTGCTCCATATAATCTATGATGCCAATTTGCCCTATATTGTGCATGTGGTTTGCTCTATATGAATATGTGCTTAAGTCTCTTTCGCAAGTGTCAAATATACTTTATGCATGAAGTAATGAGGTGTTGGAGATAAAAAGTTACTTCATGCAGGCAAGCTTTAAACTTGGAGTTTTTATGGTTATACAATTTGCTGGGGAAAAACTCGAACAAACAAGCTTTGCCAAGCACCGATTTAGTCGTTAATAATTCTTTGTAATGTGGCGATGCTTGCATAAGTGTCTTTCTGAATCTTTATTGCCTAGAATTTTCTCTTCCCTTTTCCACCCTTTTTACCAGGGGATGTCTGCGGGCTAAAAGTAATTCATATGCATTTATGTTATATGTAGGTGAACGGAAAGAAGTGGTTTTGCTAGATAAACTTATTATAAATCCAAATACCTTAACCTTGTAATAAGTATGAGGGGCAAGTCGCATTTTGTACTTTAGACCTTTCTGTATTAACACTTGATGGTCCAGATAATATGAACTCATATGCCGTTAATTCTCATTTTGAGTTAAATCACATATGGTTTCTTTATCTTAATAAGTTTGTTTCAATTTCTCCATTGAACCAGAACCGTACTCAAGATCTAAGATTTTTTTTCCGCGCTTCATCTTTTTGAGCTAAGTTTGATATCATAGAACTAGAAAATGAAGTTCCTTCTTAGTCATAATTTTTGGAGATGTTGGCAGAGCTTGGACGAAGCACACACTACCCCTGGATTAGATGCTGCAGCTGGACCTGGACTTGCGGAAGAATGTGCACATTTGGTAAGAACTAGATACAACCAATAAGCAGATTTATCCAGGAAAAGAACTCAAGTTGTTAGTCAATTTTCGTTACAGGGTGGTTGCCGGACAGGAATGGCAAAAATCACTAATGCATACAATCTTCCTTCGAGGTAATTATCGCACTGACGAAATATTTATCATTGTACTATGATAGATGCAGTCACCAAATGAATTATTTTCTTTACCACTGTATTCCCATGAAGCCAATCCGCATATTTCCTTGTGCAAGGAGTCTTTAGAGCCTTCAGTTTGTTTCTCTATTACTGCAGACAATGTGGTTGTTATTTATCGTGTTCTATCACTTTTACATTGTTTGGAAGCCACTTAAGAGATCTTAAAAAGTAGTATACAGTAAGTACATATTTCAGGAAATGTACTATTATATGTGGTTTATAATAAATGAATATACAGAAACATCTTGTAATTTTTTGAAATCTAAAATTAGTTATGTAAACTGTTCACCCTGGGTTGTTTCACTTTGAGGGACATTTGGCCGTATTGTTGTTCAATTGGTTATAATTTTACCAACTTGGTTTAGTTAAAAATTGACTTGATTGATCCTTCGGGTTTTCGCTGCAATGAATTCTTGCTAGTTTATGTACTTCAAACTTCATGAATTCTAAAAGTGGTCAGGGGGCTGTAGCAAACCATATATTAACAAATCATAATTAATCAATGGGTTAAAACGAGATGACACCGTATCTTTCAGGAGAGTAATACATACTGTTGGACCTAAGTATGCTGCGAAGTACCATACAGCTGCAGAGAATACGTTAAGTCATTGCTACCGCTCATGTCTCGAACTTCTCGTTGATGATGGGCTCCAAAGGTTGTTTGCTTCTGAACTTAAAATTTTCACTTACCTGGAACCCATAACTTACTTTTATGTTATGTAGCATTGCTATGGGCTGTATTTACACTGAAACCAAGAACTATCCACGAGAACCTGCAGCTCATGTGGCAATAAGTAAGTTTTTCTCAAGCTATGTCTGGTGTTTTTAATTATTAACATAGGTATCTTCAAGTTCCCAAAGACTGCCTTAGTAACATACTAACATCAAGCACAGGGTAGACCATTTCTTTCTTGCTACTTTCAGTGTTATAAGCAAACTTAACGTTTTAATTCTACAGTATATTTAATATATCCCATCTTCTTATTGTGCACCAGGCAATCTTCTGATTAATCCTGCTATACGTTGTACAGGAACTGTAAGAAGATTCCTTGAGAAACAGAAAGCTAAAATCAAGGCTGTCGTTTTTTGTGTGACAACACCAACAGATACTGAAATATACAAGAGGTGTGTTTATAGTTTTCTTTTTTACCTAATTTGTTTATATGTGTCAACCAGTGGACTTGTGTCTAAGTATATATTTTCTGATCCATGATTTTTCTAATTTGTCATGCAGGTTACTTCCACTTTACTTTCCCCGCGATAAACAGGAGGAAGACATAGCCATTGCGAAACTTCCTGCTGATGTTGGGGATGAAAATGGCGAGACAGTCATAGATGAGCGGAAGATTAGAATAAAGCCTTTGCCTAATGTAAAGACGAATAGTCCTCGACCCCTTCAAACCTCAGTTGATATGTCTTTCCCTAATATGGGTTTATCTGCACGGTTGGTTAATATTCTTTTGTCAATTTCCTGTCTTCGGATGATACATGTATGGTTCCTACTTCCACAAGTTTACTCTCATAGCATTGAACATTTTAAAGGCCGACCTTGTTTTCCTTGTTTAGTTGTTTTATTAAATTTAGACTGTTAGATGATACATGTATGTTTCCTGCACCGTTGGATGAATCTTAGACTGTTAGTTTAATTTTACATCGAATATGGCAGAGATGAGATGCATTTGGCATATATCCGTCGTTTCTTGTATATTTTATTATAAGAATGAGGAAGATGGCCAAGGTTGATGATTGCTTCCATTACACATTATAATGAAGATCTTTGGAAAAGATTTTTTAACTTATAATTGTTCTGCTACGAGTCATTAACTACAGTAGTACTTATTCATAGAACTGAAATCTCTTCTTGTTTAGACACCTATTTCTTTATGTAGTCCGTATCAACTTGGAGCTCTCTGAAAACTCTTGTTTCAATATATATTGAAGAAGAATGGATCTCATCATTTTATGGAAATGGGATATGAGCAATTGCCTATGTTTGTTGCACACTTCAAATTGATACTTCTTATTTTGGGGGGGGGGGGGGGGGGGGGGGGGGGGGGGGGGGGCTGGATTGGTTTTGGTTCTGGGATCTTTACCTATCACTGTGTTCCATTCCCATGATTTATTTTCTGAGGTATATATTTTCTCCGTTTATCATTTTGTAGTTTCTTTTGGCACACACTTCTGTTTCCATAATGTCTCTAGTAAACTTGTTCCTCTTTTTATGCTTACATCAGGAGTTCATCCTTTTTGGATTCATATCTAGATCCTGCTTTTATGTCCCCTAGCAAAGATCCTGACCAGCAGAGAAAAGAACAATGGGAAAAGGATGCTCAAGCACAGAGTGGTTTTAACTTCTTACGTCTGTTGGGTTATGGTGACCTGAGTGGCTCTCCTTTATCGGCTCCTGATGAGTACTCACTTCACTCAAGATATTTGGCCAAAGCGAATTCCCTTAACCTATCTGAAATTGCAGAAATGAAAATTGTGTAAGCAACTCCTTTCCTTTCTATCTTCCCAGCTTAGCTAATAGGATGTTTACTAATAAAAGTTAAAATAAAGTGTCTTTCGTCTAGTGATTTTTATGAAGACCGCACCATCTGCTGAAGTTCATTTGCACTTCTGAGTAGACTTCATTGACTTATATATTTCATATATCAGCTTCTAACTTCTGAATCTTCATTTAGTTATCGGGGAGGGGTAGATAGTGAGGGTCATCCAGTAATGGTTGTGGTTGGAGCCCATTTTCTATTGCGGTGTATGGATTTGGAACATTTCGTGATGTATGTCGTGAAGGTAATAATTCCACCTCAGTTCTACTTTAATTTGACAGATATGACAACAAATATTACTTGGAATTTTATAATATTATTTCAGGAGTTCGAACCAGTTATACAAAAACCTTTTTCACTTGTGTATTTCCATTCTGCAGCATCTTTACAACCGTAAGTGTCCTGCGCTTTAGCCTGTTCTTTATTTCTGCTTATCCTTCAGTAATCTGTTCAGTGGAGCTATTTACTTGTATGCCTGGCAATGCAACAATTGGGATATCAGAAGAATGTCGGAAGATGGCATAGATTATGTTGCAGTATCGTGGAAATATAAAGCATTCTTACTTTTATTGCACAGGCAGCCAGATCTGGGTTGGATGAAGAGATTACAGCAGATACTTGGTCGGAAACTCCAGCGCAACCTTCAAGTGTGTAAATAAAACTCAAAACTCAATCTATAGTGATTTCCTTGTAGTTTTAATTCAGTCCAAAGCTGGAATTCGGAACAATATTTCATAGAGTAAGCATATTTAGAGTCTGATCTTCTCTTCAGGCAATATACATTCTTCATCCCAACATCGGGTTGAAGTCTGCCGTTCTTGGATTGCAAGTTTTCGTCGATGAAGTGGTATAAATGATATCTGTCAAAAAAAATTCTCATCTCGCATACAATTGAAAAAAAAAACTGTGTTTCATTAATGTTTCTGATATAACCACTTCTGTGTTTCTTTCAGGTTTGGAAAAAGGTAATATATGTTGATCGACTTACACAGCTATTCAGATATGTTCCTCGCAATCATCTAAATATTCCTGATTTTGTTTTCCAGTTAAGTGTTTCGTCTGAGCTTATTTATGAAATGTAGTTCATGGTTTACGTGCAAATTAGTAACGATTTATGACTCGCAGGCATGATTTGGAGGTCAATGGAAAGGAAGGGTGTCATCGTTGATCCTCGAACGAAGCCATAGGAGGCTTGTTCATTCTTCATTTGTTCAATCGTTTGTTAGATTATTTGATCTTTTAAGAGTTGCAATAATTGCCTTTTAGGGGTTTAGTGATTGATTATGTTCAGCGTATCTCGTTCTTTATTTGTTGTTGTATATGCAGATGAATAGATTATATAATTTCTGAAAGGTGTTTCTTCATACATTATGTAAATGTAATCTACCCATCCGATCCATTCATATAATGCTTATAGATTTTGTAACGGGGATTCGTAGTTGCTACTCATAGAGTGTGCACTGGGTAGGCTTCGTGTTGATGCAATAGCCTCTACCAAGAGAGTATTGGTAGGAAGAATTGAACCCATCAACTTGCAATCACAAGCTCACCTACTCCACCAACTTGACCATCTTTACGGACGTATTATACCAATTTATGAAAATATAGTACTATAAGTCTATAAGTTATACTCTTTCAGTATAATTTTAATCTGTCGTATAATTTTTACTATAACACTTTGATTCTGTTTTTAAAGTTATTATTGCTTTTCAATATACATAATTTATGATTGTGTTTCAAAAAGGAAATTCTAAAGTCAATGGTAATTAAGTAAAGAGATCTTGCATCACTTTAAATCACTTCAAACCTGTGATAGTAATGTTATTTTAACTCTTAATAATTTTGTCTAAACCATCAAATACTATGAAACGAAATGAGTAATAATGAATAAAAGTTAATACTACATCCAATTCATGGTTAGTTGCTTGACATTTTCTTTGGTTCAAGATAATTTTTGATCATGTATTATTATTTTTATTTATTTGAATAAACAAAAATGAAAATACTTGCTTTAATTTGGAGTACCTTTTTCTTCTTGCAATTGTAAGTTGAAATCAATTCCATGTTAATAAAAATTCAAAAACTATTTAAAATAAAAATCAAAATGAGAAGCAAAACAGTGAGGGGTGGGGCCATTAAGAAAAAACAGACAGAAACATAGAACAGTCCACTCTCTGGTGGATCCGATTCAGTCAGCACACATGCTTGTACTTCGGAAAAGACAAAAAAGAAGCTTACGTGGAGTGTTCTCATTGGTTGGTTGAGTATCTAAGAAACTTAAATACGTACACATAACAAGATAGAAAGACAGATAGACAAACATGATGTAGTAATATGTGGTACTTGTCCCTCACTTTACGCAGAAAGTCGCCTTTACATCAGTACTATATCCACCGGTCTATGCCTTTTTTTTGTTTATTATGTACGTATATCGAATTTTACTTGTCGTCTCCCGCATTTACAGATTGATTGATTAATAATTTATTAGCCAAATATTGTTCTTTTAGTTATTGATGATTTACTAGTCTCGTAATATGCGATCTAAGATTTTAAGAGATATTGAGTTCAATGCTCGTTGGACACAATATGTTTCATTTTAGACTTCTTATAAAGATATATTCAATTATAAGAATAAAATTGAAAATAAGTGAAAATATATTTAAATTAAAAACCATAATAAAAAAGGAAAAAATAAGCTATAAAGACAAGTTAAAGAAATGGAAAGAGTGTCGTCCATGATGTCTATAAATTTAAGCATAACCACACTTTTTTAAGCATGAGACATGCTCATTCCAATAGAACATACACCAAATCATATGAATAATTTGAAAATAATCTCATTCCAACGAAATTAATGTCTGATCTAAGTCCAAAATAACACTCAAGACAGAATGATGAGGATTCAGTGAGAAACAAAGTCAATATTATAATTTATACAGAAAGAATCCCCATAGCTAATTTACCTTAGATCCGTGAAAATTGAGAAGGCAGTTCCTGGACGTGTTGAATTTCTCTATGAAACTTGGACTTGTTAGTTACGTTTATCCAGACGCTTAGGTTGATGCTACAGTCGGAGCATTGACAACAGGACATCTTTGGCGGCGAGGGCGCCTAGTTGTCTTTCCCCAACTTGTTAGGCTTCTCTTCTCCACACTGGTTTGGATTTTGTCCAATGGCTGCTTCAGTTGAGAGCAATGAGGAGGAGCTGCAGGGGCAGCTTCCACCATGGTTCGTCGTCGCCCTCTACCACTTCCGTTTCTTCTGCCATTTCTTCTAGTCAATCCAGAATTCCATGAGTGACCCATTGCTCTCATGAGCCCTCCAAATGTCTGTAGGTCCTCCGTCACTTCGTGTCTTGATAGAGAAACTAGACCAGGAAGAATGTCCCGCTGGAAATCCCTCCGCTGCCTTCCTCGCCCTCTTCGTGGTCGAATTGGTGAGACAGTCGTTCTTGTTTCCTCGACATGCTCGACTTCTATGATGAAAGGTTTAGGCATGTAGTCTTCTCCATTTGTCTCTGGCAGCTGCAATGTCATTTCTTCAAAATCATCCATCACCTTGCGAGGAGTTTCTTTAGCATGCGAAGGACTAGTGGAGACAACATCTGCAAACCATAGTAGCAATTCCTCCTCTGCAGCATCAGATCCGGCACAGATAATGTCCTCTTGATTTGTATGCAAACGTGATGAAATATTAACAATAACTTCAGCTGCACTTCTCACTACTTCCTCCTCTGCTTGCTCAGTATCATTAGCTGGTTGATGTGGAGTAATTTCTTGCTCTTGTTCCACATCTCTCCCAAGCAAGAAATCATCCTCTTCTTCAGCGATAGCAGGTGCTTCCAGATCAAACTCAACTGCTACTTTTTTAGGAGAAATAATGCTAGCAACAGTAAGTACTGGATAATCTTCATCTTCGTCTTCAGCGAAGCGAGTGTTCAAATCTATAAAATTTCTAGCACAAGAACTTTTATCCAGTTGCTTCTTGCTAACCAATTCATCTGCAACAGGCTCCTCCTCTGATTCATTGAGTGAATCGTCACAAGCTACATTAATATCAATCATTCTATTTTTTCTTTCATGTTTGGCTTGTCCTGCTTCTATAATCAGAGATGCGAGTGGTGACACTCTATGTTCTGAAACCCCGAGCTTCTCAAAGGAAGGAACTCCAAGAATATTTTTTACAAGCGGAATCCCATTCACCTCATTGTTAGACCCTATATGGTTGTTTGAGGCATATGTATCATTATATACTTGATTAAGATCTATAACAGCCTTACTCTTCTGAGACAATGAACTTGGAGAGTCATCTGGAGGACTTGCATCAATATATATTACCTCTCTTCTTGAATTTGAGGCCTCAATATTAAATGGTGGCTTCGTTTTGAGCCAGGGAAAAGAGGGTTGATGAACTTGGAATGCTATGTTGTCACTTCTATTACTGCTTAGGTGATTGAAGCCAATAGAAGACGAGCAAAGAGGGACATCCTTAGATCCCGAGGAAGAACCTTGGTAAAACCCATTATGGGATGGAAAATTACTTGTCGGATAAGGATTATTGGAAAAACTACTACTAACATACCAGTTATCCCCTGAAATGTTATTGATAAGAGCAGATGACGGCAAACCCTTATTATTCAAGCTAGGAGATGAACCGAATGGACTTGTGTGGAACGATGTTAACTTTGGTTTCAATGTATATGCTGGGTTCCCATACGGTTGCATCAGCTGAGGCCAAGTACCAATATCATTAGAAGAATTCATAAACGGGAGTGGATGACTAACTTGGGCAGTTATAACTGGTTCCAGCAGGCTATGATTAGCATATTCATGACTACTGTCAGATGCATCCAATCCTCGGGCCTGCCTTTCATTCCTCAAGCCTTCCTTTCTATGATCTGAAAGATGACTCCAAGAAGGATAAGTCTGGTTAAGCATAGCTTGTGTTGGAGGTATAAATTGATTTTGCAACTAGACACTTCTAGAATCAGAACTATAGTTGCTCTTCGATTCCCTAGAAGGTACCAAACAAAACCTTTAATTCTATCAATTTCCAGTTGTTACTGATGGTTTTGGTAAAATACTATATGCACAAATATTAACATTCATTGAAATATTTGATCGCGCAAAGAATAAGCAAGTTGATAAATGCAAAAGAAACATGATCATAGATAAGTTCGAAAAGTTAGATTGAGTAGCACCTGCTTCAAACCGCTCCCTCCCATTGATTTTATTTTCAGCAGACATACTATTCAAAGAACCCAGTTGATTTCCAAGGGTAGACTTCTGCGTAAGGTCTTTCTCGAGACTAAGCAACCCTGGTATAGGTTTAGTGGAGGAATGTACACCATTAGCTCCACCATTGCAAGCTGAACGGCTGTAAATATTAGTTGGTGAAGACTCATTTACTTCTTCAATGTTAATAGGCTTGTTCAGATCAGCCAAGATTGTGGAGCTTCTGCAATGGGAAACTGAGGTAACCCTTCCTTCCTTGCCACCCATCTTAACACCACCAACGGTGAGTTTCATGCTACTCCCACAAGCAGTTTTAAACTCTTTATTAGGGGTAAAACTCGGCTGATCAGATACATTGTTGTCCTGCTGCCCTTCATCTTCTGTATTAACATACTCCTCGGCTGGGAGCTGAAGATCAAACAACTTTTTTCTGACCTTTGAGGGTCTAACTTCTGAAACTTCAAAATCCTTAAGAAAGCCATTCTGTAGTGCAACTCGACTTGCAAACATGCTATTACCTTGCGTATAGCTCAAAGGAGAACTCACATTCTCAGCACTGGGCACAGTTGATCCAGGATAATAGGAATCTATCAATGGGTAGCTGCGAAGATGCCACTTACGAAGATCGTCAGCAAGTACTTGAGAACCTTGGATGTTCGATGATGATGATGGCTCAATCCATCCTCCATATTTACTACGTTCCTTTGTCTTTATCTCTTCCATCATGTCCCTTTGGGTTTTGTAAAGGCGATGCAGCTCATGTACCTGCATGATTGAAACATGACTGAAACCCCTATCAAATTAATTAACTCTCTTGTTTTTTTTCATGTTCTCCCTAACAACGAAATGATAACTACTTACGAAACCAAAGCTACTAATTGTATGAACTACAGGCGTAGTCACAACATACCTGGTTCTTAAAGACGGCCTCATGTTCAAGCATCTTATGCTTTAATGTACTCTTATTATAACCTCGATATAAATCTGCTGCTGTCCCTGGGATAAGTAAGGTATTTGAAATAGTCTTCCCTCCACGAAAAAGTGGCCAGCTATTTCCATTTAAATCATTATCAAGGTCTCTCATAGGGTTATATCCTCCAACGCAGCTTTTATATTGAACCTTCGTTGCCATTCCTGAAAAGATAATTCAATTCCCTCACGCTGTGTTAGACTGAAAATCAAACAAAATTATGTAATAATACATGAAGCTCTAAGTCTTATATGGTGAAAATGGAAAAATTTAGTGAAGCAAATAGCAATCTATCATCTGGAAAGGCAGAGGAGCTAGCATTTCTTTATGTACATCCAGTCAACTACCGCTACCTTTCAACTTTCAATATATGTGGTAAATACTACTCCCTCCGTTCTCTTTTACTTGTCGTTCTAGCCTCAAATTTTTGTTTCTAAATAGTTGTCGTTTTAGCTTAATTAATTACAAATTTATATTTTCAATGTACTTTTTAATTACTTTTTACTTTGAATTTATCAAACAACCAATTATATAGTCTCAATTGATTGTAATTTTACATTTCCAATGTACTTTTTGACTCTCTTTTACTTTTTCTTAATCAATGTGCAAATGGCTAGAACGACAAGTAAAAGAGAACGGAGGGAGTACTAAATAAATCAAAGAAGGAAGGAAAATGAACGTATCACTGCTAAAGCAGTTCTTAGAAACTATCAGAAACGAATTTTGTGATTGTATGCCACAACTTGATAGCATACTTGGAATTTTCAATATGTCAGATAGCTGATTTATAACTTCTAGAAGAAATACGATAGCAGGATCGAACATCTACTAAAACAATGACTGAGAAAACAGTTGATCGTTTTTGCTATTTGGACTGAGTCAGATTGCAACAAAAAAGCTTTCCGCAGATTATAAAAACACTTCAAAAACAGAGTCGTAAATAGCTTTCTGAAGGAAGTTTGGTTATAAGAGAACATCGACACAACAAATTTTACTAAGCTTTTATTTCAGCAAAGGAGGTCCGACAAGTTTATGCATTGCTGTGAGCAAAAGTGCAAAACCATCGCCCTACACATCTACAATATTTGAAATGTTTCTCCAAGAAACATTGAATTCAAGGAGCATCACACCTTTCTTGAACATTCTGCATTTCTAAGAACAGAGCCAGAAACTAGAGCGTCTTGAGCAAAGCGCATACATATATGAACCATACTAAATTTCTTACATCTAGAATCACTAATGAGCTTAATTAATATGGAATGCCACTAAATACTTAGGTTTTGTCAGAACAAAATCTCTTGAAGCAATATCACACACTGTGACAAAAGAATCCAAATAAAACAACCAACCAGATTAACTCATTAAACAAATTCAATCAACCAGTATAGACAATTATTTTCTCAAATTTCATACTTAAAGACAAGCTCAAAGATTAATATGTTCATAAAATTGAAAGACTCTTTAATTACAATTACCAAGATTACCCAATTTAATATATATATAACACCTAGAAATGACCCTAGGTGAGATACTATACTATATCACAATTGCATACTTACATGCAATTAACATTAACTGAAAGTAAATAATCCTTTTGTTGAATGGAAAATGGAGAAAATAAGTCAATAAATTTGGTCAAGGTCAATGACTCAATGTCAACGAATTGACAACATATACAAACAAAAGTTAATGGACAAATTTACCTCAAACCCACATCCTGGAAATTCCTCCAGAGCTCATACAGATTGAATCATTCAACCATATCTCCAATATAGTAATCCATCATTTTTTTTATAATTAACGATGAGTTGAGTTTGGAACCAAAATCTCAGTCACGAGTAAGAGTCTTTTTCCATTAGGCTATTCGATTAACCCAATATGGTAATCCATCATAAGCATAAAAACAAGTACTTTTTTTTGGACGGTTACAAATTAGCAAAAAAAGGAAAACTATTTACTAAGTATAAATGATAATTAACTATTAATTTGATAACTAAAACTTACTAAAAAACGTAGTTAAACAAAACACCATTGGATAAGCTTAGATCCTTACCAAAATACATAAAATTTAATCAAAACATCAAAGATTTCGGTACTGGGGACCACTCTTCTTCTAATCTCTCTAATGAAGTGAATAACATAAAGCTTTGAAATTTATTCTGTTTGAAGAGAATATAATGAAATAAAAAAGGTAAAATCCAAAACTTCTAGGAGTATTATACTACACAGTTTTGGGAGAGAAAAATCAAGAATGGGAGAGATTTTGAGCGAGTGAGAGAGAAATCAAGAATGGGGGAGATTTTGAGAGAGAGATCCCAGATAAGAAATCTTTTTCCTTAGAAAACAGACGAGCTTGTAATAACAAGGACATGAAAATTGTCAACATCTGGTCGCTTTTTATTCTCTGCTTTCATAGTTGCACTTGTTTGTTTCTCTCTCTAGAAAGGTTTGTTTATTTCTCTCTCTAACATGTGAGTGATTTGCATGAATCATATAAAATCATAGTCATAAATAAAGAAGTGAAGAAAAGGATATTTAGATGTTTGATGATATGAAAAAAGAAATGAGCATTTCTAGATTCTCTACATCTTACTTGCCTTTGGGTACATATATTAATGCATATTTGTGCAACAACCTTTTCAAGTCTGTCCACCTGTATACACAGATTGTCGTATATCATAGGTTTGATAAGTCCAAGTATGCTTTTACAATAATTCTCTTATTTTTATTTCTCGTTTTATACTATACAAATAAGTTTTACTCCCTGTGTTCCTAAATGATTGGTACATTTTAATTTTATATAGTCAAATTTTAAAAACTTTGATCAATAATTTTCATTAACCAATAAGAAATAATATAGTCATATGATATCTTGTTAGATTCGTCTCAATATATATTTTTGAACTATCAACTTTTAAAAAAAAATTCATACGTAGAATAAAAAATTTTTATATTTGAAATCGTATTTTGTTGACCAGGAAAAGTCAAAATGTACCAATCATTTAGGGACAGATGGAGTATTTTTTTAAGACAGAGGTGTGTAAGAATCATTAAATAGACAATTTCATCTTCTTCTACCTCATTTTTGTAATCCAAGACAGAGGTACGTAAAATCCATTAAGTAGTAGACAATTTCATCCTTTTTTACAAACAAAATATTTATTAATTACACTTCAGGAGTATTTTAAACTTCTTTTTCATTTTTATCATTACTGAAAAGGTGCTTGAAATTTTCTTTTTGATAATTTAAATGTAAGATTTAATAAAGAGGTTGTTGATAATGTATTAGTATTACAACAACTTTAAAAATATAAAACTATAAAAAATATTGAATATAGGACTAATGACATAGCCGAAAAGGTGCTTGAAACATTTTTTTTGATAATTTAGATGTAAGATTTAATAAGAGGTTGGTGATAACGTATTAGTATTACGACAACTTTAAAAATATAAAACTACAAAAAATATTGAATCTAGGACCAATGATATATATGTGACTCTATTTTATAAATTAGCGATGAGGTGAGTTTCGAACCTAGGATCTTCTAGTTATTAGGAAGATCTTTTTCCATTAGGCTATTCGATTGACTCAATACATATATGACTTCAGCAAAGACTATACTCATAAATAAAATGGTCATGTCATTATCATCCATATAGTTTTATATTCATCAATGAAGATAATGTTAAATTCAAATGCCAACTACAAATAAACTAAAAAGGAAAAGAATATGAACTTTCATAGACAATGTGGTCATTAGTCAATTAAAATTAATTGAACCCAGATTTTTTTCTTAAATTTCGTTTTTGTTTAGTAAAGTACAATATTATAAAAAAAATAGTGCTTCACACTCTTAACTAAATACCTCAAATATATGTGGTCCCTTGTATAAAAAATCCATAGTGATGGTCATTGAAATTTAGGAAGCATTCTAATTAGTGGAAGATTTTGGGTAGTCTGTTAAGGGTCCCCTTCAAGGAACTGTTTGGTGGCTCAGATCTCATTGTTTCATTGATTGATTGGACTTCACTTTCTTGTTTTCATTCAACCCACTGTCTCAATTCTAAGCTTGTCCATGTTTAGTTTATACCTTAAAATTGTACAAACCTTCCACTTTTCTTGTTTTATTGTTTTAGGACTTCATTTAGTATTAGCATTGCATAATTAGCAATCAATGAAATATTATAGCAATCACTCAAAGTTTATTGAAAGCATGAATCAATAAACCAATAAATCTGAGGTAATTATAGAAATATTTTGAGAAGAAAATATGTCATATATATATACTACCTCCGTCCCTAAAAGATTGTCACATTTTGACTTTTGGTGGTCAACAAAACACGATTTAAAACATAAATATCTATTATTCTACATGCAAAAAAATTATAACAAATTAATATTTCAAAAATATATATTGAGACGAATCTAACAAGGTCCCACAAGACTATATTATTTATTATCGTTTAGTGGGAATTCATGATCAAATTTTGTAATGTTTGACTAACAAAAGTCAAAATGTGACAATCTTTTAGGGACGGAGGGAGTATATAAGTTTTTGTACTTCAAAAGGACCATTTTATGTTGATGGTTTAATTTTTAATTCTGAACTCAATTTTTTATATTTAGTACATCATATTTGGTTAGAAAATGCTAGTGTTTTCAATTTATTTTATCAATAACATGATAATATGATTAACACCAAATAAAAATTATTATTTACATGTGTCTAAAGGACACATTTTAACAAACGGTTATTGTAAGTATTTAATATGACATGTGTTGGATAATTATCATTATCAAATAATTAGACTAAACAATTTTTGTTGTTGTTGGATGAAATGAGAATATGGTATTTCCTTTTGCCATGGAAAAAAGGATGAAGAAAAGTAATAAATGGGGTTTAAGCAATCTTTGGAATGATTACAATTCAAGTTAACAGCACTCTTAAAGGTCTTAAAGTGATCGAGCAAAATATGGAAGAAGCAGCATCTGTAAAGTTTTAAAAGAACTAAAACAGTGCTCTTGCAATATTATACTTGGGATTTACACAGGTGTACTACTTATGGAGGTATTCATAATTGAGGAGGAAGTGAGGAATGTCAATAACAAATTGGTTTCATTTGAGGGTGTCAAAGAACAATCACCTTAACTGCTGTGCTTATAATGTAGATTTTTGGTTAAATGAAGTTGAATCTCTTCCAGTTGTGTTATAATATCAGAGATTTTTTATTTAAGTTGGTTCTAAAACGAATGATGTGTCCTAGTAGTAGTTTCACAAGGAGATGATCAACGGGACACAAAACCAAGTAATCCCTGCCATATTTCAACAAGGTACTTCTTCCATACGAGTTCATACCCGCGATGTGGGAGTGTCTCCACCCTAATTACCTCGTCATTTACCATTTACCACTAGACTATGCCCTTAGGCCTAGAGACCTGATATAAATTACTGAATTACTAGTTATATAATTAAAGATGACATTGTGAAACAACTAGCTTGACCTAGTGGTTATCGACCCATACATACCTCCTTAATGGAGGTCATGTGTTCGAGACCTGGCGAGGGTCCATATATGATATATTTACGGATGCTTCCCCTGTTGTAATGTAGATTCCCCTCTCCGATAGTATAGGATTTACTTCCTTGTATGATGTGAATTGGCTAAAAAAAATGAGTTTGTGAATTAAGAACATAAATTGATATTCCTCTAAAGGAAAATGATACATTTTAAGTAAATTTTGGAATCATAAAATATAACTTAGAAAAGGAAGTAAGAATATAAATTAACAAATGGCTTCTTAGCAAACAGAATTATAATTACAGAATAATTTTCAGCTTTTAGTGAAAGGAAGTAGAAGACAAAAGATTTTGGGTTTGTGATTAGGGTGATACAAAGCAGCAACACATATTTTTGGTAGCTAGCTACTAAAGAAACACTTTGGAGTAGGACCAATGAAGTTATTTATCAAAGAGATGGCCGACTTACCCTTCCATATGGTAGGGAAGGCGGCGTGTGTGTGTGTGCGGGGAGGGGGGGGGGGGGACTAAACAAGTGCACATTACATATCAAACCTTCAATGATTGGAACTATGAAATAGGTCATTGATAATCTGCTTGAAGAGCTAATAAATTACACAGCTTGAATAAAAAAAATGGAGACATTGAGCATCTGATGACTTGCAGTGAGCATTATTTACAAATCATGACATAAAAACAAGACTAATAGTTGGAAAAGATGGCTTAACATTAAAATCGACGAATGGATCTGATAAAGAAACTTTATCATGATCACATAAAATCAAAGAATTATAGAAAAATGCTTAGAAAGAATACAACAGAAAGTATAGCTACATTGACCTACAAAATTGTTGATAACTAACTATTTGGTCAGTATCAAGTGGCTTTGTTATAAGCTGTAATTACCAGATAGTTTTATTTCTCTGTCAGTCTGTATTGTAACTGAATGATCAATCTGTAGAGAGGAATATACCTTTGTGTATATTTTGCTCATAAAGGAATGGCGCCAGACTCGCGAACTATTTCGGACAATGATATGACATTCTCAATACTCAACAGCACAATGATGCACCATTCTAGCAGATCTGACTTCCGGTTTTGAAGAACTTCTTGAAGAAAATGAATGTTATGCTGCAGTAGGAGGGTGATTTTTCATTGAGAATTCTTGAATGCATATAATAGAGATACCATGTTTACCATTGAATGCAAACCAAACCAGAAGTCATGCCTTGTTTAAAAAAAAAAATCAAAGACAACACATTTATACGTGTTAAAACATCCTATCAAGCAGTTTAAGTAACAGAACAGTTCATCCTAACGCTTTTACGAAGTACAAACAATTGGTCATCACAAACTTAGATTGGCTCCTTAACCCCTTAGGTTGATATACTTTATATCCTTCTCCGCTCTTTGCACTATTCATGAATGTCAAGCAAAGTAATGGTATAATAAGACTACAAGAGCTTGAATAGAAATTACCTCTACAAATTTCAATTTAAAATTAAGATTCCCAAAACGTTGTGACACCTCATACTCCTCACGGAGATAATCCAATATCTGGGCGTACTTCGAATCTCTCCATGCAATTTCGGACCTGAAAGAAAAGAAATTGTCAGTATCTTCACAATATCAAAATCATGATCATTTAACTAATGAGGCTGAGCTTGCAGCAATGTCATTTTTAGATGCAAATAACTTATATAAAACTTCGCTGTTTCGTTCGACAAAGCACTATCCTGAACAATCCACAAGTTATCCTGAGAACTGTAGTCCGAGCTCTTTATATTGGGAAATAAAAATGAAGCATAAGAAAACTATAGTGAAATGATACAAAGGGAAAGAAGAAATTCAAGAATCGGCACACAAGTAATGAGTTACAATATGAAACACCATAAAGAAAGAATTGTTGCACCATAAAAGATCACCTCTCAAAAAGACCAACTTTCAGTATCACATCTGCTAGATTCGAATTAGCCTTTCCAACCAGTTTAAAGAGCTTCTTCCGATCCATTGTGAAAGTTCCTGTTTTCTCCATTTCACGATTTATATCTGCGAACTCCTCAACCATGCCATCAACCTAAAAGAGATGATAAACATTGTTTCAACTAAAAGAATAACATAATTCTGAATATGCTCACGGTTTTCAGTAACTCGACATGACAGCTAAAGAATCAAGTTAAGGTTGACTTCAGTTATTAGTTGAATCACATAAAATCATATGTGACCTGATATATGACCTGATAAAAGACCCAGGTTCAGAAAACTAAAAAAGGTAATCGATTTGGATCAGGAACCAGTCATGCTCCGAATCAATATCCCTCCCCCCCTCCTCAACACAATTACTTAAGTATCATTCCATCACCACTTCCTAACACCACTCCTCCATCACCAAAAAGTAGCAAGACCATAAATGAAATTTAGAAAATTTATAGAGAATCAACCCACGGCAGATGTAATGGAGATAGGCATATGACGGGCTTGTCACATAAAACGCCAGATCAGGTAAAACAATCAGATTCTTAAATAAGTAAGTTATATTCAAGTTTTTTAGCACTAACCTGGGAGACAAAGTAGTCCAAGGCAATACTTTGACCAAGCACACTGCCAATTACACGAATACTATCTGTGTCAAATTTTTTCAGAACAATGTAATCTGAACCTCCCTGCATATCCTCCTCCAGAAGTGGATTCTCCTTCACAACATAATCTATGAAGAAAGAAAATTAAGAATGAGCATTCCAATAAAAGAGAAGTTTGCACATCCACAATGCTTGCACAGATGACAAAACAAGGACAACACTTAATAGACAAATGGAAGGAAAAAGATAGTTATCAAATGAAAATATCATAAATAGATGCTAACCGTCTTTCTTCATTTCAGAAAGTAACCCAGATGCATGCCTTCTTGCAAGTTGGAGAAAATCTTCAACTTCATGATCCTCCACGTTAAACAAGACAGTGGCACCATATTGGAATACAACCATGTACTGATAGTGGCTTGTATCCTCCTCAAATTCAAAGCTCTGAAAATATTCTTCATATAAGTGGACATCAAGAAATGAATACTCTTTGAGCACACCCGTACAGATAAATCACAGAAATGGGGTTTTAGTTATCTAGATGATAAGCCTCTCATCAATCTTATTGGACTTCACCAATAATTAGGCAGCATAACAGACTGCTGCCACCATTTTTCTCACCCTGAGACCTAGACAGATCCTGTACAACTGTTATAACCATAGAATTTACCTATATCCAATCAACAATGTTGAAGACCAATCGTAGCTGGTAACAATGTTAAAATGGTATCATACTGACCACGTGTCACCAGGGAGTAGCAAACACTCAACTACTTTAAATTACATTTAAGTAGTCCTAGTCCGAAACAACTTATAATTTTAAACTAGTTAGTGACAACTATAGGAACTAGGAAAAGCTAACCAAAACTGATTGTGTACTTGAGTTGACTAATGGATTAACGGATTTCACCTATGTACATGCTTTCACGGTTATAAGGAAATGTAAAACCATTACAGGCAGAGATGGAAAATACAAACAGAATTTCACTCTAAAAGAGTCTTACAGGTCTAGGTGCCTGATGTAAGACGTATTAAAAGCATTAGTTGACACAAAAAATTGACACTTATTCTTTAAAATATATGTGAGTTCTGTCCCAGTAACATCCTCACAGTATGAACATACATTTTGCTCTCTCTTTTAGGAAAATTAGAGGTAGATGCTATGAAAAATTATCAGTCACTATCACTTATAGAAACCAGCTGAAGTAGCATCTTACCTTTGTGGACACTGGAGTAATTGAAACATTCAACGAAAAGGAAATGAAAAAGTAGCATAGCAATAGACCAATAACTAGATAGAGTCCATAAGATTCCAGTTCTTACATTCACTTCTGATGGAACAAATCTGAGGGCAATGTGCTTTGACAGACGAGATGATGGAGTAACAACATAATGCAAATACTCAGCTTGAATGGCTTTCAAATTCATACTGTCACAATGAAGAATTCAGGAAACTCAACCGCTTGAAATATATTTAGTGAACAATCGGTAAATTTAGAACTATTCAGATAGGGTTATGTAGAATGCAAAAATAGAGTACTTGAGTAATTAATAACTATCGAATAATCCCTTTTGCAGAGCCGGCCCCCCGCCCTCGCAGTCGGAATAAAATTAATATACTCAAATACTAGTTTCTTTATAGTTTCACTGTCAAGAGTTCACAAGGTACATACTAAAACCAATTGGATATAGATAGCCGGGGCCATACAAAACACCTTGTGTGCTTTGGGAGGGTCATCTTTCAATACTCCCTTATACCAGTTTTAGGTGGAGATGACTCATGATACATGTTAACGGTAGGTCCATGGGTCCGTCCACGGATATGGAACGGGTGCTTTGGGAGGGTCATGTTTCAATACTCACTTATACCAGCTTTGTGTGCTTTGGTATATTCAAGGAGAAACGGGTACTCATTCAATTTTCACCAAATTAATCAATCTTGAAAGAAATAGAACAAGTACAATTCACCACATAATACCAATAACTTTTCAGCTAGAAATAACTAAAGGGCATCATTAAAACTAAAAATCAAAGATACTAAAGTGAACCTGGTACATAAAAAGTAAGCTTTGACTGGTATCTTCCTACACCCTTCATCATCTTCTGGCATAAAAATGCGATCTTTACCAAAGCCCTCTTCAATTTTAATACCATTATTGCTATTCATATACTCAAAATCGTCAGAATAGTTTGGAAAAGCAGAAGGGAGTGCAGAAAATTGTCTAAATTTGAAGAATCTGTGTTTTCCAGAATGTGAAAAATTGGGAAAATTGTTATATGATTTAGCAGATATGGAGGTGGCGAAGCGGAAGAGGAACAAGGGAGCTTTCCATCTTCCCATTCACTGAATAATACTCTAGGTGTTTGATGGGAAATGGATGCTGAATCTTTTTTGGGAAGAACGAGGTTTTCAGTTCTTGTTTGGTAATGAGTTAAGGTTGTGATGAATTTGATTTACATCAATAAAATTATGTAATTCGTCTATTGGTCCATTTCAGAAGTGAAATTTAAATTTAACCTAGCTAAGAATAATTGAAACTAGCCGATGACTTAATTTTTGTCTGGGTTCAAATTTATAATTGTGCCATTTTTTTTATCAAAACATTGGAGGAAAATTAGAGGTATTTTAGGAATTTTTTCATAATTTAAGTAAAAAATGAAGTAATTTTATTTATTTTTACTTTTTAAAGTTTTATTTCTTGATATCAAATTTATAGTAAACTTTTTATTTTTGGAATTTCGTAAAAAAAAAACCTTTTAAATCATTTTAGTATTGGTTTATATTTATAAAGCTGCAAAAAAATCAACTTTAGTAAGTGTAAGATTTTAATTAATCAACAACCTTAACTAAATAAATGAAAGAAAAAATAACAAAATTTATTTCTTATAAAATATATAAAAATGCATACAAGACTGATCGGATAAACCATATGAGAATTCGAGATATGTAATTAGAAGACGAAGATGAAACTTTAGGTCTAGGTCTTACTATAGACAATCAAAGTGAATAAAAAAAATAAGCGACTGTATTAGAACATTCCATCAGATGCTTCAAAGATGCTGCAAATGTTTTAATGTGTTAGGTAACTTGGGCGTATTTAGTGATGAATACATTGGACATCACATTTATTGAGAGATACTTATACTGAGGGCCCTAACAGTTCGTTGTCTTGAGATCAGGGGACTAAAGCTTGCTCGTTAACTACTTCGAAACATAAGGTTCACTTTTAGTGAGAATTGAACTATAGTTACCTGAACAGATGAGGCTGCTTGACACTTTGCACTATAATTTTTTATCAATTGAAATATGTCACGGGACGACATTACATTTATTATGTGATTTAGTGAAGGAGATTTGACAAACTAATTAAATTAAGAAGTAATTAACGCATGAGTGAAACCAGATTAGAAGTCATACACTCATACTAATGAATCATTATCGATTTAAACTACAAACCAAACGTATTAGCATGTTTTCCCCCTTCTTGGGCTAGGGCTTCTTCTTCCCTTTAGTTCTCCTGTCGACAATTTCTTAATTGGGGAGGAAAAACCATCATTTTTGGTGATTTTTTTCCCCTTCCTTTTTTTTCTTGTCATTTGGTTAAATATTTCTTGTCATTTGGTTAAATATAATGTTAGATCTTGTTAATTCAATATTATTTCGTTATTTTGTGTTATTTTTCTTCCCTTCGATATTCTTCATTTGAAAATTACATTTCAGATCCGGTTATTTCTTGGTGCCTATTTCAAGGTAAAGAGGTATTTTCTCGACATGGGGTGATCTGGCACGTGCAAGCTACTTGGCTGTCTATATGATAAGGGGGCTTCAACCACTACATCGTATGTCAATTTTTCGGGAAGTGCTTTTGGGGCTTGGAGGCAGACGATGGTTACTTTCTTTACAGGAATACTTGGTCAGATGTTTTATAGTTTTCTCTTGGTAAATTTATTGTTTTGGTGTCTGTGTTTTTTTGTTGGTATTTTCTCTTTAGGAGTGAGTGTGTTAGGGTTATGGGTGGCTAGCCCATAAGCCCGCATATTATATTAGAATTATTACTCATTAGTTGACCATATAACATTAGTGACCATAACAGAATGTTATCTCCTTCTCCTTTTGTTGGCCGTTTGTGGCCGTTTTCGTTGGCGGTTGGTGGTCGTTTTCGGGGTGGCCGTTTTGTGGCCTTTTCAGGTGTCCATTTTGCGGCCTTTAGATTTTGGTTATTTAGGCTCGTCTATTCGGGTTTTATGTTCTATAGGATTTGGGATGTTATCGCTACCATCCTTTGTTGGCTTTTACGCCCATTTCGATTTGATTCTACCTCTTATCATTTGTCATTTTTAATGATAATCACATCGTTTGATTGAAAAGAAAAAAACAAACATATTGACAAGCGGGGTTTAGTAAACAACCCTAGTCACAATATGCCAATTCCAAATTGTTGTTGACTTGTTTCTATGAACTTAATTAAACTCATTTTACGTGAACAAAAGAGGCCAACTTGCCCATTGTGAGTTTGTGACATTAATGTCATCGTGGACCCATGCCTTGTCTCATATTTATTGTCCAATTTGATCATGTCTGTACGATCCATCCCACCCAAGGACAACTGCCAAATAAATGGGTACGAAAAGGGATATATCATAGGCCTCATTTATTTCTTGCATTTCCAAATTTGGGGAAATTATAACTTCTTTTATTTCACCAAGGTTATAGCAAATGAAGAATGAATTTATAAACAGAATATATACATTAATTTTTTTTAAAAATTTAAATGATCAATTGAATATCCGAAGTAAAATTTTGGGCCACCATTGCTCGCTATGTGCTATGATTTAATAATACCATATTGAACGCTAAATTGAAACTAAAAGTAAATAGTTTGATGAATATACATGACATGTAAATAAATAATAGAAGTGTAATAGAAAGTGTTACAGAAGATTCGGACACGTTATGGGGCATGCAGCCATCAGGCAAATTGAGACGATGCTGCACGGCACAAATGAAACATGCCTACCATTACTTAATGAGCAAATGGCTTCATCGATCACTCATGTTTGTTAAAAAACACTAGTCGATCACCCTAGTATGACTTTGTATACTTTCGATCACTCATGTTAGGTATTATGTATATTTTTGGTCACTCACACGTTTTTTAGGTACAACTCTTAATTCTTCGAATTTTTTAACATTTTTGTAAGAGTATTTTAGTCATTTTCCCATAATTTTTTAATTTACATCAACTAACTTTCATTAACTTCCATTGCACTCTACAATTTCACGACAAAATTATGAGAGAATGACTAAAATATCCTTACCGAAATGTTAAAAATTTCGAAAAATCAAGAGTTGTACCAAAAAAACGTTTGAGTGACCAAAAGTATACATAATACCTAACATGAGTGATCGAAAGTATACAAAGTCATACTAGGGTGATCGACTAGTGTTTTTTAACAAACGTGAGTGATCGATGAAGCCATTTGCTCTTACTTAATTGCATGAGTGATTAACAATATTTAAAGGCTTCAAGATATAGATATGGCATGGATTTTTTGGAGTCCATTATTTGATCATAAATCTAATAATGGTGATAATATTATACTAGTATAGAGTATAGTGTATAGATTAGTTGAAAATATAAAATATAGTGATGATTGTATGTCATCGATGATGAATTTAGGACGAGATATCGACAAACGACAGGTTTCTTAAAATCACAACATAAGCCCCGCTGGCTATGATGACCCACTAACTGCCCATTCATCTAGGTTGACTTCGATATTATTTTGATTGCTTTGCTCTTATCACTTTAATTACTCTACTAATTCTTTGATTGGTGTACCAATTTTGATTGTAAACACATTGCGTGACACATATACTAAATACTCGCTCTGTCTCTAACAGATTATCATATTTTGACTTTGTTGCTCAAACATAATAAAATTTGATCATGAATTCTCATTAAACATTAAAAAATAGTCTTGTAAAACCTTGTTAGATTCGTCTCAATATATATTTTTGAAATATCAACCTTTTATAATTTTTTTTGCATGTAGAATATAGATATTTTATGTTTTAAATCGTATTTTGTTAACTATCAAAAATCAAAATGTGACAATCATTTAGAAAATGGAGTAGCTTTTTTATATTACCATATACACTATCGACATCAACATTATTAAAATTTACTGATATTATTTTCTAAAAAGCAGCTTTCGTGTTATATATAATCAACAATAAGAATGGGTTGATACTAGTAGCAATTATACATACTAATATTTTGGGCATAAAATGACACTCGTGCATCTTAATAATGAATACTATTAAATAAAAAAAATAAAAATTATGAAAAATAATCATTAAAAATTTGTTATGTAGAAGTATTTGTTTAAATTTATATTTAAACTAATTTATATAAAATTATTTTAGATTAAATTTTATTTATAAGTGTTCTTACAATCAAGGGAATTGGAGAACATGGACTTCACTACAAAAATAACTAATTCCCTCCTCCCCGTTCTCCAATTAAATATAATGTAAATTTACATTTACAATAATACTACTTCCTCCATTCTTAAATAATTATCACATTTTTATTTTTCTTAAATTTAAGGTCGGAGGGGGTACGATTTTGTTCACATAAATTCTAAGAAGCATTGGGTGACTAGTATATATGGTGTCCACTAGCATCCAAATAATAATATAATAATAGAGTCGGTAGGAAGCTCTTTAATTAGCTTGGCTCCCAACTTGCTTCTGCCAATTGTCAACACTCAACATACACCATCATCTATTCATCTATCACGCCATATGGCCGCCGCTCATATAAATGCTACTACTATTGTTTTTTTATTAATGGACTTTGTTAAAAATTTGTTTCGAATAGTTTATATATATATAAGGTTATATTAGAATTGGAGTAATTATTATCGAATCTTGAATTATACTTCCTCCGTTATTTATTACTTGCCATTTTAGTCATTTGTACGTAGATTAAGCAAATCAAAATTACTCAAAAAATATATTGAAAATGAAATGATAATTAATTGAAATTAGAGTATAATTAATTGATTGGTAACTTCATACATAAATAAAAATAAAAAGTACATTGAAAATATAAAATCACAATTAATGATACTAAAAAACAACTACTATTTAGAAATAAAATATTGAGTCTACAAGAACAACTAAAAAGGACGGAAGAATTATATGTTTATATATGTTTTTGTACTAAATTATTCAAAGTTTCTTTTCGAATATAATTTTGACATGATGAATATAAGAAATGTATAATTACAATAATGATGTTAGAAAAATAACTATTTAGAAATAAAAAATTAAAGTTAAATGACAACTAAAAAAGAACGGAAGAATTATATGTTTGTATACTAAATTATTAAATTCAAGAAGTTGTGGTGCGCTTTAATCATGTTTAAAGTTTTTTATTTCGCATATAATTTCGACATCATAAAAATAACAAATATTTCAGAAATATTATGGAGACATTTAAGAAATCATGTAAGACTTTTAAACCTCAAGATATGTTATATATAAACTTCTTTTTGGATAAATATAGATATTATAAAAAAAATTCAGAGCAATCGTTTATAAGAGTCTTAAAATTAAGTTTAATTACATGTTATATATATGTATAATGCAAAAATTATAGAGTCATTACCTAACTTATGATAATTATATTAAGTAATTTTATACAATTATAATTTCTTTATTTACATATTTAGTTCAAGAAATTGAGTGAAACCTTTTTAAAAGTATTTTCCATCTGCAGAATATCTTCGATTTCGAATTCACAAAGCTCGTATTTTCCGTTGTAGAAGAAGTAGAAAGCGTTGTGGCAAAAGTGTTAGATTTTTAGGGTCTTAGTCTAGCCTATAGTAGTATCGGGTTAGAACGTCTAATCACTCACGTTGCTAGATTTTCCGGGGATTGAAATTATTACATCAAGGAAGCAAAGTTCACACATTACTTCTATCGCATAAATATTTATAACTTCTATCGCTTGAAAATAAAAAATGATTATCCTTAGATTTAATTTTATTAGGCACGGATACTCATTTCATATTATTGCAATCCTGTCTTTTCTATATCTCTCTACGAAAAATTTGTGTCTAAACTAGAATTTAAACATTATAATTAATTACTATTATTAATTGTCAAAAACCCACCAGATATGGATTTACAAATTGAAATTAAGATTGGCTATTACCATTTATTAAAATCATACGTATAATATAAAACTTCTTTAAATTTTGACCATCAAATACATATTACGAAAAGTTGCAATAAAAATAATATCACGAACACATCTTATTTATATACAATACCATTTGTATCAACCTTTAATTATTAAAATAATAAATATATGACAAAAAAACTGAATTATATAATATGCCAATGATGGTCAAAGATTATGAAAGATTGTGATGAGTAAATTAAGTAGCCAATTTTATACGTAGTAAATGTGATGATTTTAATAATAGTGAAATCTAATTATCTACATTCACATTTGAGAATATATGAGATTCTAGAGTTACACTTTAAAGTACAATTACTTTATTTATTCTTTTTACCTGCTACGTGGACTTCGGTTTGGTGCTGAAACCATAGTAGATCTTCAAACTCCATAAATACAACAAAATGCCAAACTCAACACTTACCTAGTTTTGTTTTCCAGAAGAACAAAAAATAACCTAAAACCTAAACAAAATCGGACAACCTTTTTGAAACACACACTGACAAACAATACCATAAAAGTTTCATTTCTTACACACTTTCACACCATTTAACAGTTTAAAATTGGAAAACAAAAACCTCAACGATATTTTGTTTTTGAGGAATTTGATATAACAAATAATATAGAATCAACAAGAAAAGGGATTATATATAATTATATATACGTCTTTTTATTACAAGTCAACAATAGGTGAAAGTCAATGGATGTGAAAGAAGGATCATCATCATCATCATCATCTTTGAGGCTGAATTCGATGATGCCCACGTTGAGTTTGCCTCCTCGGAGTACCATGGAGGCCATGTTTTCAGGGGGACCGGGCGGTGTCAGCCCCGGTCCGATGAGTTTGGTGTCGAGCTTCTTCGCCGAGAATGATCCGGATGGTGATTTCCGCTCGTTCTCTCAGCTTCTAGCAGGAGCTATGCCGTCTCATCAGGTGGCGGAGGAGAAGGATAGATCAGGTGGTGGTCGAAATGGAGTGGATTTGAGGCTTCATGGGAATAGACCGGCCGGATTATTGGTTAGTGAACCGGGTGTTTTTACTATACCTCCCGGTTTGAGCCCCGCTAGCTTGCTTGATTCACCAAGCTTCTTTGCATCGTCTCAGGTACTTTGTCCATTATTGCTTTTAGATCATCATTGCAATTATTGGGTATTCATTGGTCCTTTGATGTCATATTATTACAATCTTAGTACCATTGTCCAGTAACTTTCTTTAAAAAATCTAATAGATAACATTGTCTATATCTTCATCACAAATGGAAGCAAAAATGTCAACAATATTACACCAGACGAGGATAATGACACTTCACTTTCGAAATAAAAATGACAAATGCATCATGAGTGGAGTGTCGTAATAAAGAAATGAAAATGTAAAAATCATTTACCATAAAAAAATATGCACGTTGACAACCTTCATGAGATAGTTTTGTGATGGAACAGCTGACACATATATTAATTGTATATATTTCTTGGTAATAATTGTTTGAAGAGTAGGTTGAGTTTTATTTGATGAAGGTACTAATATTGATGGACCACAATAGCATACTGATACATATCATCAACATATTACTAACTTATTATAATAGTTTGATTTCCTATTGAGGAATAGCCAATTTACTCATGAGTTTTGTTTAAGATGTTTTTTCTTCAAGACAATTGTAGATCTTTCTCTTCAATATGTTATAAATTTAAGAAGTTCAACTTATTTTCTCATGGTCCATGGATAACTATGATTTAAAGATATAGCAATTGGTGATATTACTGGTTATATGAATGTAAACTGTCTTTCATTTGTAATTATAATTGAATGTCTGAGAGTGACGCCTTTCACCTCCGACGGCATTGCGAATGCTTCTCTAAAGTACTATTATTAACTTGTGTAGCATCCAGTTTCTCCTTAATGATAAGAAAAGCATATCTCTTGGTAATGATTTATTCCTATACGAGTTTCTTCTTTTTACCTCTACATGTTTGCTAAGCGAGCAGCCTAAAATTGTATATTTTGCGAATATGGCTTGTTTTAAGCTCTATTCAGGTAAGGTATAGTCTTAAGTAAATTCATGTATGAGTTCCTTCTTTTTACCTCTACATGTTTGCTAAGCGAGCGGCCTAGAATTGAATGTTGTCAAATATGGCTTGTTTTACCTCTACTTGTCTGTTATTGATAATGTCCTTTTGCTCTTTGAAATTATGGTATTTGTACTACTTCTATTTATTACAAATAGATAATGAGTATTTCAGTTTATTTATGTTTCTTCATTGCCTTCCATACATGAAATTTTGTTTTCTTACATCCAGGGTCCATATGGAATGTCACAGCAACAAGTTCTTGCTCAGATTACGTCTCAAAACCGTATGCACTCTGACTATGCAACCTTTTCAGCTCCGCAGCCTCAACCACAGTTGCACGTTCAGGCAACTAAGCAGCAACATCAGCCCTTCTCTGCTCCAAATGGCAACAATATCTTGAAGGATTCAAGGGATGTTTCTCTTGCTGATCAAAGATCTCAACCTTCTTCCTTGAATGTTGATAAACCAGCAGATGATGGTTACAATTGGCGAAAATATGGGCAGAAGCAAGTCAAAGGCAGTGAGTTCCCTCGGAGTTATTACAAATGTACAAATCCTAATTGTCCAGTCAAGAAGAAGGTCGAGCGCTCACTTGAGGGACAAGTAATAGAGATTATATATAAGGGCAAGCACAATCATGCACCACCTCAGACCAGTAAGCGTGCTAAGGAAGCAGGCTCTGACTTGGGAGCAGATGGTCTAACTGGAAACTTTGACATACAAATAGAAAGCTGGCCTTCTTATTCTGTATATGTCAATCATCAGGATAGCCAGTCAAGTGACAGCGATGACATTCGGGATGTGGAAACTGGAGGGCAAGGGAAGGACGATGATGAACCAGAATCAAAGCGAAGGTATGGTCATTTTTCTGTGGTCACAGTGGGAAGTTTAATTCATGTGATATTGGGTGAAACGAAAAATGTTTTTATTTTTCTATGCAGGATTATAGAGACTCAGGCAGCAGAGCCTGCTATATCTCATCGTACTGTAACAGAACCTCGAATCATTGTTCAAACAACCAGTGAGGTTGACCTTTTAGATGATGGCTACAGGTGGCGCAAGTATGGTCAGAAAGTCGTCAAAGGAAACCCATATCCAAGGTTCTACCATTTAATAAGTGAAATTATGTCTTGAATGAATCGTGTTAATAAATTTCCATGTATATCATCTTTTCTGTGTTCAATAATATTGAGGAAAGTTGCAGCAGTTTGACAACATTTATGTCACTAATACTTCCTAAAATCACTTCATGATCATGTCACTTAAAGTCATTACATGGACTTACAATTTTCTCACTATATGCCACTTCTAATTGGCATCTTGATATTGTTATTTCTGAAACATAGTATGTAACTGTTTTTGCAAGACTAAAGCTCCTCCTCTGGCACTTCTCCTTTTTTCTTCTTCTTAGCTCCTTGTTATTACTCTCTGTTATTCTAATATATCTGGTCTCCTAATGTAGGAGCTACTACAAATGCACGAGCCCTAAATGCACAGTGCGGAAGCATGTTGAGAGAGCTGCAGCTGATCCAAAGGCTGTCGTAACCACGTATGAAGGGAAACACAACCATGATGTTCCTGCAGCTAAACACAGTAGCCACCACGTAGCAAATAGCGCAGGGCTGAAGGCCCCAAATATGGTACCTGACCGACAGCCTACATTTTGGAGGGCAGATCACGGGAACAATGACCAGCAGCTGGTAGCACTTCTTCGTTTTAAAGAAGAACAAATTACTTAAGGCTTCTTTATTTATATTGCCAAACTTAAAGCGTGAACAATTTAGTGAGCATAGAAGTACATCACTTCTTTCGTTTTCAACGTTCAACGCGTGATATGCTTCTTATTTCATCTCCCCATTGCTTAGTGTTTTCCTGGTTTAGGGATACAAGAATACAAAATATTGACTCTATATTTCTCATTTTGTTTTCTTCTCTATATGAAAGTAGTGTTTGTGATGCTGAACTTATATGTGTTCTGTCCATACATGGCCATGTAATGATGTAATGCTAACATTCAAAGCTTGTTTCTTCCAAGCTGCTAACAGATATAGAGGTTGAATGTTTGAATCTATTTTGTGTTTTCTTTCTCATTTTCTTACAAATGTTAATATCCAATACTAAGCTTTTGCTCCAACAAAATGATCTTATAGGATCTAAGTTTGCTGATTGTATGCAATTGGTCTCCTCCAAAATTCCAAGATTCTACATTTGACCTTCAAGTCAACTCTAATGTTTAAAAAGGAGAATGTACGAAATGTAAGAGATCACGTTTCATAGTCTAACGAGACGTGAAAAGATTGGGTGCATCAATACTTCCATGCATCAGGTGCATCAGGTACCCATTTAAAGGTTTCACGTGGGTACTGTACCCACTTGAAACTTCATTATTGGTACTTGTACCCAAATTGTACTATAACAATGGTACAATACCACATATTTATCAATCCAAAATAAATATGTGGTATTGTACCATTGTTATAGTACAATTTGGGTACAAGTACCAATGATGAAGTTTCAAGTGGGTACAGTACCCACATAAAACCTTTAAATGGGTACCTGATGCACCGGGTGCACCGAATTATTGATGCACCGAATCCGGACTCTAACGAGACACCATCTTAAAATCAATTAGTGTTAAGTGGAGTAGCTCTTTGTTTCATTAACCGATGAACTATCTCCTTTACTTTTTATATGGACTCTCACGTGTGACAATCCTGAGCTCATTTGGAATAATTTTATCGAAATATCTACTACATATATGAAAATGACAACACTAACAAGAAATGGACGTATGATATAAATATAAGCATTTATTCCGAAATTGGGATGGCACCACTGGTTTTATGCCTGACCCGTGAATATGACTTGCTGTCTCACATTCATTGATATAGATGAAGCTACAAACAAGGGACTATTTTAATTAATAGTGGTACACATCATGAAATTATTATTTTTGTAATTATATACTTATCATTTCAATTCAATTATTGAAATATTAATTCATCTTCTTATAATTATTCCATATGGAGTATGTATGTTCATTGACGATCGTTGATGCTTCATCTTATAAATTCTTTTTCTTTTATACTTTCTCATCATTCGATATAATGTCTCACACTTAAAGACGATCAAAGTAAAATCTGTTATCATTTAGTCTTGGGTGATTATTAGTTATTACAATGACACATGTTTTAATCTTTTACTCGTTATTCGAAAATAATTTTGTACTAACATTGACTTGAGCTAGTCTTCAACATCACGTATAGGCTATGGACCAATATGAAGTAGTGACAGCAAACAAACTGTGCCAAATTGACGTTACCATCATTGATCTTTGCAATGCCTAGTTTCCTGCTCTAAAAGGCATTTTAGGTACAGGACACAACAACTATAAACACCAATCAATGTTTTTCAAGATTATTTTATTCAAGAAATAAATAAATAATAAAACCCAATTGAGTGTTTTTGAAGACTAGTTTATTCCTACTCATTTCTAAACCCATGAGGCTGAAAAGGGCACTCCTATTGTGACCCCCTCAAATCATTAAGTGAACTACACAAAGCAAAGCTCACATTACATATTTACATTACATACCATGCCTACCCATTTCACCATTTTGCCCCATAATTACTCCTATTGTGTTTTTTTTAACGTTTCTGATTTTCGAGATAAATATTTTGATCAATTTTTTAAAATAGAATATAAAAAATTTTATAGAAAAATACGATATAAACTTTTTGAATAATAAAACCCAATGCTATTTATTATTGTAATTAAGAACAATAACAATGATTGTTTTTTTTACCTACGCTAATGACTAATGAGAAAGTGGAAAATTTACGTTAACAACGGGGACATAGGCATCTGTTTTATTAGAATGCTTGCTAGGATGGGGGAAATCTACGCTAACAACGGGGACAGAGCCATCTATTTTATTAGAATGCTTATCAGGATTCGAACCGAGAACCTTCAAATGTGGAGATTGTATCGATAATCACTAGGCCAAGACCACGGGTTATCGATTGTGTCTTTAACTTCTACCTTTTACAAATAAAAGATGGAGAATGTCTTATTAAATTATAAGTACAAAGTTCATTAAAATAAAATTATTCAATTCGAAATAAAATTAAATAAGAATCATATTCATCCGTATAAAAAAACAAAAAGTTATTCATAATTAAAATTTAAGAATCATAAAATAAAAAATGGAGTATCAATTTAATGTTGGAGGGAGTAACTCTTGTTGTGTCCAACTTCTCCCACCGCCCATTATCATTCCCTCCATTTTGAGCTTCTTTTTGTTCCTTTTCTTGATTTAACAACACTTGAACAGTTTGTATGTGAAATGATCTTGCTTGATGTTTTTTTTTGCATCTATACAGTGATTCTATTAATGCCAAATTGCCAATCTTTTTCCCTGAAAATGTGGGTGGATGTAATGAAAAAAAGTAGTCACCAGTAAAAAAGTTAAAGACAGGCCTTTTATTTGTTTATTTTTTTCATTTTATCTGCATTTTCTTGAGAATTTGTTGGCTTCAACAATGAGAAAGCATGGTTGGCAGCTTCCTTATCATCCTCTCCAGGTATAATATTTGTATAAACATAAGTGTTCTTCAATTTTACTTTAAATCTTGTACATTTTTATGTACTATGTAATAATAAAGTTCCAATCTTTACTCAACATTTGTGAATTGGCTCAATATAAGTGTTCCTGAATTTCGCTTACAATACTGTATATTTTTTTTATGAAACCAACATTTGTGAATTAGCTCAATGTGAGTGTTCTTGAATTTGGCTTACAATCCAGTACATTTTTTTTATTTACTGTTAGTAATAAATTTTTAAACTTTATAAAACATTTGTGAATTAGCTCAATTTACATATAGTAGTACATTATTTTCTTAGATTGGCATCTGATATAGTAGAACTTGAAGTATAATTTTCCAATTTGGGTGTATATTTATATGCAGGTGGTGGCAGTTGCTGTCTTTATAGCTTTGGGTTTTGCTTACTATGTGTTCTTCGCACCATTTGTGGGGAAGAAGTTGTTTCAGTATATAGCAATGGGAGTTTACACTCCTCTTGTAAGCATACTTATTTCCATTTGTGTGATTTCGAAGATTTTGAGTGTGGGAATGAGACCTGTGTTTTGAGTGGTTCTTCACGTTTGATTGAGCTTAATTGCATTCCTAGTGTCTCCATTTTTACATTTATCTTCAATGGTGCTGAGATGCCATTAAATATCTATGTTACTTTATCATCTCGATGTTGATTATTTGTATGTCTTCGTTGATGAACCCATACTGGGTTTTGCTTCAGTTCTTAAAGAATGAAGTATTAGATGTAAAATAGGTGAAAAGGATTTAGGTTTTCGATGGTTGCTTGCTGTTTTGCATTTTCCCATATCCTAGTGAGCTGCTTCTTTGATGTTCTTAAGCCTTGCCTCTATGGGAAGTTCTGCGACGAAGTTACTGATAACTTGTTGCTGCTGTGACCTTAATTAAAGGGTGAGATGGTAGCAACTTAAGAGTTACTTCATGCTACGACATCAAGCTTGCCGAAAGTCAGTCATTTTTTAGGCTGGATCATATGGCTTGAATTATGTTAACTAGTTTCATTATAAAATGCTACTTACGAAGAACATCTGATACAATTACAATTCAAGCAATAGAACTAACATAGTGCAAACATTCATGATTGAAAATTTGCTTTCATTATTGTCTATAAGAAAGCTACTTAGTCTCCTCTGAGTAGTTGTACTTGATAGTATAATAATGAAACTATTTCAATCAATTGGCTCGAAGTTTTCCCTGTCTAATTATTGTGATCAACGTCACTAATACCTCCCAGTTCCTATCTTGCCTCTAGATTGTCAGTGCCTTCAGCTTGTATATTTGGTGTGCCGGTGCAGATCCTGCAGATCCCGGAGTCTTCAAATCTAAAAAGTATGTAAAAGTTTTAGACAAGAATAACCATGCCTTTCTGAAGGAACCTAAGCTAGGTGGGGAACCAGCTTCAACTATTCAAGAAGACAATGCTAAGAAAACTGCAGAGAAAAACTTCAAAAATAGTTGTACAGGTGGTTCTAATTTAGGAGAAGCAACTTCTGAAATAAATAAGAAGGCTTCTTCATTTTCTAAACCTCGCTGTTTGATGGGGTTTCTTTCTTTAGTTCCTTGTGCATTGATATGCCACTGCACAAACTCTGAGGAATCATCCGAGCAACAACTGAGTGAGGATGGCATGTTTTACTGTAGTCTCTGTGAAGTAGAGGTGTGTGCTCCCATAGTTCTAGATTATTCTAAAAGCTATCGACTTTACATTGTCCAAAAAGATTATTCCTTTATATAGATATTATGCACTTCAAATGTCGAGAGTATGCCGGTAGCTTATGGATCATATTCACGCAACAATCTATTCATTCTATCATTCTATGTTATCATTTTTCAGGTTTACAAGTACAGCAAGCACTGTAGGGTATGTGACAAATGTGTTGATAGATTCGATCATCATTGTCGGGTATGCCACCTTCCTATCGTTGGTTATTGTTGTTACTATTTTTTGCTTATATTGAATTCGTTGAATCTTTTGGTTTCACAGTGGCTTAATAATTGTATAGGCAGACGGAATTACTTGAAGTTCTTTGCCCTCATGGTTTCTGCCGTTCTCATGGTATTTTCAAGCCTCTTTCCTTCTTAATGCTAGAATTTCAAGTGTTTTGAAATCATGAACTCTAAAGTTCCATCATCTGATCTTTAAGTTCATATATCTGTAGCCTATACCATCAAGCAAACATGTAGTTGCATAGTGATACACTGTCATAATTCTTATCTGGTTATGTGATGATCAATGTCGCAAAACCTTAATGAAAATGTTCATCTTGTCGATACTTTTCCATCAGCTTTTATATATTTATCAATTCCCAAACCTCCTCGATAGACAATATTTGCTGCCCTCGTTAAAACCAGCTGCAAGTGACAACATTGGATTTAAAGTCAGCATTAGTGTACTGTACACTTTATTTTCATTAGCAATTATTGGTAGTTCTGAGCATGGTTTATAGGGCGTTTCTTCTTGAGATTGCAGCTTATACTTCAATGGGCAACTGGAATACTTGTGCTCATCTGCTGTTTTATGGAGAGGAAGAGATTTTCTGTAGATATTGCCTCAAAGCTAGGAAGCAGTTTCACAGTTGTACCTTTTGTCATTGTTGTGGTTAGTATTTTGACAGCTTATGGACCACATTATTATACTGTTCAGCGATATTTTCGGTTGGATCTGAATATAAAGTTGATACAATTTGCCATCGGTATCCAAGTAAAACAAGCTATATTGTTCGCTACACTTCCTATACTGCTTCTTTTGGTGCTAAATTTATTAACATTTAACAGGCAGTTTGTACCATATTGGCCATGATTGCGACTCTGCCAGTTGCTCAACTCTTCTTCTTTCACATCCTACTTATAAAAAAGGTAAAGTTTTTCATTGCCTTCCTGTGCTCTGGATGAACGAGGCTGACTGTTTACAGTCTCTCGCGTCATTTTGACTAGAAAAGATATCAGACTGAGAATAAACAAAAATTAAGAATATGTTATGAACTAATTTGTGTCCCTCTTGATAGGGAATCAGCACATATGATTACATTATAGCGCTGCGGGAGCAAGAGCTGCAAGGGGGCGGTGGCCAGCAGAGTCAGCAGATGTCACCCGTTAGCTCTGTCACTGGATTAAGCAGTGCAAGCTCCTTCAATGCATTCCAAAGAGCTGCCTGGTGTACTCCACCTCGCTTTTTTGTTGAAGATCAGGTATGCATCAATAAGATAATAAGACAAAGTGTGCATCATGAACAATGCCCAGATGCTAAAAATTAACTTTGTGCTCTTGTGGCTCAAAAATTTGGAAATAGAAAAGCTAAGTACTTAGTTAAATAACAATATTATAATAATTAATTGGGATCCTTTTTATTTATTTGAAGTCGGAATTTCTCGTTAATTTTGTGACATGATTTGCCAACTACTCCCCTAACTTAAATCGAAAAGTAAATGTGATGGTGAATTGATGTTCGGCGCCTACCAAGCATATATGTTGGCACTAACCTTTAACAGGTGGAACATATATCTGTTAGCTTCAAGCTTTTTAACAGGTGGAATGTGCTTTACTATTGCCGTTTTCTTTTTTGTTGTAGTTTGATGTTGTTCCTCCTGAGACTGGATCTGTCAGTTCAGTTGGGAAAAAGACAGCAATGGAAGAGCCGCTCAAGAAAAAGAACCCTCCAGCTGTGAAGATCAGCCCATGGACATTAGCTCGACTCAATGCAGAGGAGGTCTCGAGGACTGCTGCAGAGGCGAGAAAGAAATCTAAAATATTGCAACCTGTAGCAAGAAGACAAGCTCCAAATCCGTTAGAAAGAGAAAGCAGTTTCAGTAGCAGCAGCCGTCGAATGAACATGAGACCAGATAATAGGAAGCGACCTAGCAAAAGAATTCGTCTTCCCGCAGATCTCCCTTTTGAACCTATGACAAACATATCGAGTTTAGCTGCTCTTAGTAGCAGAGACCACATGTCCAGCAATAGATCTAGCAGTTTGGTACCTCTTCAGCTCGAAGCACGAAGTGCTTTCCGCAGCAACGTAGCCATGTCCACCTCCACAGGTGTTGCTGCTTCATCTCCTGAGAGCAGCTTAGGCTCCCCTGACATTCACCCTTTCCGCATATCATCATCAGGAGCTGAAGAGAGCAGGCGACTTGTAGGACTCTCAACCGCCAACTTGGCTGAATTACCATTATCAAGGTCTACAAGTGACGGCTATGATGCATCAGGAGGAGAAGATAGCGACAGGGTTCCTAACAGAATTGTACAGAGGTCAACAAACTGGACCAGTCTTCTCTTTGGATCAGAACACAAGGAGAGAGCTGGAGAGATGGAGGCCTCAACTTCATCTATCCAAACGAGCAACCGGAAATCTTGAAATAAAATTGTGGATGAGAATTATGGTTTTGGAAAGAAATTAAGTTGTTGATATTTGTTCATTTGTTGCCAAGAGTCCGGCATTTGTACCTTCACCTATGTTACATCGATCGGCTCGCTTTAGGCTTTTTTGTTACTTTTCACATTGGAGAATTAGGGCAGTATAAGTAGAGAGGTGATATGATGCTTAGTATCCATGATCAAGTGAAGAACATCAACATCTTTTGGTTCTTCCTTACCACTTACCCAAGGCCCTCGAGTTTCGCAATATGTTGTATGCAACTAGAGTACATCTTTAGGTCTTGTATAAAGAAAGAGTGCAAGGATAAATGATATACAACGAACAAATGACAAACTCAGTGTCATGTCTTCTATACATATAAATTAGTTTAAAAGTCAAAAGTAAAACATTCATCGTGACCTTAAAAGAATTGTAACAAAATATGTCGCAAAAAGTGACAGATTACCTATTACTTATAGGCAAGGTAGCATTCACAACAACTGTAGCAAGTAACAGTAAAACCATAACAGATTTCAATGTTTTATGATAATAAAATATTGCACACAAAATCATCTGTATCAGGCACAAATGGCCATATTTTTGCCAATGGTGTTAATATTGAATGAAAACTCATGTGTCGATTCTTGATATATAAATCATAAATTGTCAAGTATATCGAGTCCAACAACAAAACTTTCTATGACAAAAAATGAAACGTGTCTGTCATGAATTGACACGGCACACGGGTGATCCGGCATAGTTCAGGGGAAATACAAGCAGTTGTGCATTGAACATTCATGGCAAGCTGATCTGCTCACACCTAGTTCATATCAAATCTAATTCTAATTAAACTCACACTAGAAAATCCACTTTTGCTTCAGTAGTATAAAGAAGAATGTAACAAAATTGACATTTGGGGGGAGAATAAGCTGAAGTTCCTCTACTAAGAGAAATGGATACCAGCCTTATTGAATAGAGCCAGAAGGTGCATAAAATCTGCTTGAGTGAGCTTTGAAGATCTCTTATCCTCATATTTTCCTTGTTTTAGCACATCCAAAACTTTGTCTTTGAACTCTGAATTTTTTGTGTCAGCTTCATCCATCTCCATATCCTCGTCTTCTTTGTCATCAACATCCACGCTTACGTCCTCAAATGTGGCTCCCAAAGCAGACACGTCCATGGCAACATCTGCATCACCTGAAGAAGCATTCTGCGAAAGCTGCAATGCTTGCAAAGTTTTGTAGTTCTTCTCCAGTATCGAAAGGACACTTTTTTGTCTAAATATTGCACCTATAGTTCTGTTCTTTCTGTTAAAACACATTCGAACCAGACCATCCCATTCCTTGAAATTGACTGGAGGAAGGGGTTTTCTGGGCTCAATTCGAACAACAGAAGAATCAACTTTAGGTGGCGGCCTAAAGTTATTCCTTCCTACTTTCAATAAATGGGAAATACGAGCCAACAGTTGAGTGTTTACAGAGAGCCGGCAGTATAATGAATCTCCAGGCTGAGCAATAAGCCTCATTGCAAATTCTTTTTGAAACATTATCACAGCACATCTGAATAGTGGACGATGTGCCAATAACTTAAAGGTAAGAGGTGAAGAAATCTGATATGGGATATTGGCTACACAGATATCAAAGTAAGGAAGATCACATTTGAGCACGTCCCCTTGTATAACCTACATAAAATCAAAATTGCCACTGTTAAGATGTCACAGTGAAATAAATTTCATACTGAAAAAATGTTCTTCCAGTTGATCAAAAGCCGTAAAATCTGAAGTTGACAGACTCACACACATGAACATAGACAACATGGTTTTTCTTCAATTGGTAATTTAGGCATGTCAAAACATAATATTCAGACGACTATGAGTTCATATCGGTAGTGTCAAATCAATCACCGTCTAAGAGTAGAAAAGATTTTTAATGCATTACACCTTAGTCTCTTCAAGCCATGCTAATTATACCAAGTAGCAGATTTCCACCAACAACACACAATATGTAACCAATGCTAAAATACATTACTATGTTACGGGTAGCTACTACATGATATTCAAAACTATTCATAATTTCGAATAATACCATAACAATGAGCATTCTCAAAATAAGATACTCCTTGTTACTGTCTATTGACCAATGCAGGGGAAGTGCTTATTATACTAAAGACACCATAAAAAGAACAATATCCATGCACAAACTATGTTCCCACAAGTTCGGTTTGCAAATAGTCCCTCCAACCCACAATGATGATGGTCGTTGTGATTTCCAACGGTCAAAATTAACAAACTTTGCAATCTTATGAACACATGTAACTCATGATTTAAATAAAAAAATGCCTATGCCTATAGTAAAGTATAATATAAATACTAGCAACCACCACGAACTCCAAAAAAAGGACAACCTTTTTGGGATGTAGATATTAGGGTCGTCATACCAAGGGTAAGGCTACTGGTTCAGTACTCAACCCAAAAAAACCGACACGATTACCAGCTCAATGGATTATCGGTAGAAACTATTTACAAGTAACGCTACTCGTAGCAATCAGTTAAATTATCCTGCTCGATAAACCCCATCAGTTTATAGATTCTTTACCCAAATTTATTTCTGAACTGACTTCAGCCAATACACACGACTACATACCTGCCCGAATAACATCGGGCGAAACTGCCCTAAAATCGAAACAAAATGGTAATTAACAGTGTCTACCCTATCAAATTACCCATTTACGACTCGATAACATCACTAGTAGAGAGTAGAAGAAACAAACAAAACAATCCAAATAAAGCAATCTCACCTTCAAACGACTAGACATAGGAGTACCCTGAAATCTCCTCTGCAATTCAAGAACCATTCTTGGGTCAAGCTCAACGGCAATAACAGACTTCCCAGCTTCCAGAAGCTTCTTGGTCAAGTTACCAGTACCAGGCCCAATTTCGAGAATTACATCAGTTGACTTTATTCCAGATTTCTGAATAATACTATCTACCAATAATGGATTTTTCAGAATATGTTGACCTTTTGATTTGTGGAAAGTTATGCCGCCTTGGTAATGTGCACTGCCCCCTCCTCCTCCTCCCCCCCTTTGAGGCTTCTCCTTCCTCACTTTACCTCCTGCCATGAATGTATCTTGTTTATTATAATCAAGTTTCTTTATGCACTCTACGAATAGCCGGCTGCCGTTAATAGGAGGTGGAAAGTTTGTTATATTTTGCAGCAAGAGGAGGTTGAAAGGAGGGTTCTATGGAAGAGGAAAGGTTTATATACTATGGGTTGTGACTGGATCCATATAATATTTGTGGGTTTAGCCCATTTTTTTACTGTTCGGTTGGTTAGGCAACTAGGCCCTCTTCCTCTATTAGTGGGCTGGACCAGCCCATCTAATGAACTGCAAAATGCAACATCTATTCTAACCAGTTAACTGGCTAGGTTTAAACCACAACTCAATCAGATGATTGGAAAAAAATCTCAACACTAGGTTTAGCGTAATAATTGAAATATTACTTGTAAGGACGAGCTATAGACTCAAATAATTACAACACAAATGATTGGTTATAAATAAATATATATATAATGATATTTTAAAGACAAAGATCACATGTATCAGATGCTGACACAATTCCTGACACGAATATAATAGTCACTTGTAATAAAATTTGATGTAAATGATCTTTATTTTCTTATACATCTACATTAAATATACATGACGCTTGACAACATATTATGTGTCGGATGTTGGTATATAGAATGATACACACTATATGCTCTAGTTTTATGATTGTGTTATGTTTTGAGTTCTCCCAATAATTAGTCTAACATTAGCATAGGACATAAATTTCTGTAATCAATTTGGCTTTTGTAGATGGAATTATGTATATTTTCTTTTTGAAAACCAATGAAGCATGTTTGTTTCTTTGTCACACTAACCCTCTGAATTTTCTGAGGAAAAGAATGGAAATGATGAGAAAACTCCAAAGACTGGAAGACAAACTAAAAAGGCCAAAATGGAGACAGATTCACTTAACATAAAGGACATGTTCACTAGAGCTTCTTCAAGAAGAAAGTAAATCCAATAAATCAATGGGCAAATGGCACCAGATATCACTAACGTTTGATTTATTTACCACATTTATCACTGACGTTCACTTTCGTGCCAAAGACATCACTCATGTTCCAATATTACTCAATCCGTCTACTTTTCGCCAATTTTGTTGAAATTGCATTTTTAAGCACAAAAGTTAGAAGGGCAATTTAGTCACGACACTTAAAATTATACCTGTTTTTTTTCAAAAATGCATCTTTTCAAGATTGTACTTGTTAGATTTTGGGGCTTTTCAAAAATTGAACATGTTCCGTTTATCAAAAGCTTTAATTGATGGCCAATTAAGGGGGAAATGTAATATCTAGAAGTAATTACTAATAATTTTAAGTGTTATGACTAAATTGCCCTTCTAAATTTTGTGCTTAAAAATGCGATTTCAGCAAAATTGGCGAAAAGTAGACGGATTGAGCAATATTGGAACATGAGTGATGTCTTTGGCACGAAAGTGAACGTTAGTGATAAATGTGGTAAATAAATCAAACGTTAGTGATGTCCAGTGCCATTTGCCCTAAATCAATTACCCTATCAACTGTGGTTGACTTCATTCTACCTAATCATTTGAGTTGCTAGCACTAGTTTCAAGTTGCTCGATTTCCACCTTCCTCGATTAATAAACTCGAAACTATTCAAAGGCGTTTGGGCATGTTGATGATGTACATGCATGCCATCTCCGAGCATTTTCTTGATACAATTCTACGTCCACTGGCTGTGATTTATAACAGATGAACTATTTATTGTGTAGATCATCTTTTGTTGCATTGTAATATTATGAATCGTGAATCCAAACTGATCAATGATGATTGACTTCGTTTAATCTACTGATGACAAAGAGACATGAGATAGTGCTAGTCAAATTTTCAAATCTTTTTATGACTTAATCTACCAACACAAGTAGCGGTGCAAATGGTTACATTCCAAAGCAGGCGTGCGTGAAGGAACTTAGCGTGACGATTTCGCACTTTTGTAGACGATTCGGTTTACTCAACTCCTTATAGATAAGTACTAAGTACTTCAACACAGTAATGATAATATCATGTTTCTTCACTAACAGTAAACAGTTTATTTGATGAGGCAGTAAAAAAAAACAGGTCCACCAAATGCAAATATGACCCAAATCTGACAAAAGTGGTGAAGGATTGGACTAAGACTAGACTTGAGGTTGATAGAGACACACAATACAACAAAACGAACATCCACATTCATGCCCCATATGCCTCCTGCTTCTCTCATCCTGACTTTTCAATAATGCCTTCTGCAATTTATGAGACTCTGTTTGCTGTGGCCTCATGGGGAAATAATTCCGGAATTAACAAAAAACCCGAAAAAATGGAACGACCATTTTAACTCGAAATTAATCTTTATAAGGTTAAATTACCACACAACCTCTGAGGGTTATTAGTCTAGTGGTTAAAACGACAACACCCGACATAATTTATTCATCATACTAAAACAGAGTTAAGTTCCTACGATTGATTTTTGTGGACTTTATGTTGCCCCAATAAACTAATATGGTTCAATTGTCAATTATTGATTAAAATTAATTTGCATTCTTGTATATGTTACATATTTTGTAGGGAGTTGTTGATAAAAACTTCAAATAATGTTGAGACAAAATTGAATGAGTATGATTGGTTTACTTGATATAAAACATAATAAAGCATATGCCAAATTATGCGGAATACATGATCATTTTTTATATCCTTCCAAAAATACCATGGACACATTTTAATCAGACTGGCGAGATATTTGACTTCAATTTAATTGAAGATCTATTGTGGCCCTATGCATTATTATGTACAAGGTCCCCCCAAGCCTCATGGGGATCAGTTTAGAATCGTCTTCCTTCACAATCAAATAATGATACATTTTTGGAAAATTAAAAATTTGGAATAAAAAATATTAGCTTCGTGATTATTTAAAATTTGGAGACAAAATAGAAGCGTATTAGGATGTTCAGCAGTCGAGTTCGCAAGTAAGAGTGTAAGACACGATTGTTTTGGATGTCGAACAATAAATCGATCATCCTTTAGTCCAATTCGATGAACCTTCAGATTGGTTTCGACTCGACGATCGGGTGGGTTCGAGTTCTAATTAATTTTTATACTATTTACGATGAATGGCTTTGATGAGCCCAAAATATATGAGAAGTTAATTTATGCTACCTCGAAATATGTTATGAAGCATATATATTCTTTTTTTATAAATTTTAATTTAGAGCGGGTTTACTGGATAAGTTATTGAATGAACAAATTATCAGAATTCAGGCCTATTAACCTTCGAAGGAATTAATGAGTCGGGTGTCGAGCGGCTGCCCATTATCAATCCTGGGGCATCATTAAGTGCAGTACTGTTTACTGTGTGGTAGAGCCTAGAAGGCTAAGTGCTCGCAAATTTGCAATGCATGCACATGCACAGTCGTACAGTATAAGAAAAGTATAATTAAGTAAACCAAAAAGACAAATGTAGAAGTAGAAAGTCAGAGGGAAATCGTTTCACTTCAAATCCAATACATACTTGCCTATTTATGATTTTATTCTGTTTACTTCCAAACAGAACAAATACCTCAGCCAAACTGTGCAACCACATTTTTCCATTACACACTCAGATTTTCTCATTCAATTCCACATGCTGTCTGATCATGCACTGCCACTGGTAGGTTAGTTGGAGTAACTAATACTGTATATTCATTATTTTTTGGCGAGTATATCGTGTACACTATTACGAACTCAAGTATTCTATATAAAAAAACAAAGTCGGGCCAAATTTACTATGATTATGTTCGATAAGAAACCTGACCGTTTACCTTCTCTTTGAGTTTACATCAGATCACTCGGTGTAAATTTGAGATAAATATATACTTTCGCTCGGGCCTCGGGCAATAGTAAGAAACTAAGTTTGTAGTATACAGATAGATTTCCAAGAGGAGAGTGTTTTAGAGAGGTAGTATGACAGCCTACTAGTGTTTCTACTCTCCTGCATGTTTCGCTTCTTTCCTAGTTGCTTGTATTGGCCATTGAATATACTATACACTGACACTTTTCACATTACTCATAAACACATTGTACACTATGCAAACAGCTTTTCTTCAGATCCCCTATTACTACAGAGTATAGTATATTCCAAAACTACCCTAACTCTGGCTCCACATACACTTCACAAAATCAAATCCTAAAACAGTGTCAATAAATTAATTAAGGAGTGCCCAAACATATGCCAACTTTAAATGTTTAATCGATAAGTTAGTTTCACCATTCAAGTTAAATTTTGTAAATATTTAATTGACGAAACACTCTAAAATATTGAAAAACATCAATAGTAGATGCATTTGGAGTGATTTTATACTAAAAACACATAAAATATGAAACGTACATTGATATCATGAGAATAAAACGGAAATATGTATGACTAGTGGTTATTTTAAGTTTGTTGGGAACATAAATGTTTGTAATCCAAATATACCCCTAACATGCTATGAAGTGGTAATTTATGTTATTCTTGGAAATAGAAATATGACAATTCATATGATATGGCAGTGATATAGTAGTGATAAGAGTATAGCACATTCCCTATAAGCAAAGCCTTTTCTCCATATTGTTCATTCCTTTACGTGACCTTTCATTCTGTCCAAGATACTTTGCCTAAGATGAGCATTTATTGAGTATCATAATCTCTCATACTACTACCTAGAATCAACTATGTGTATGTTTTTTTATGTCACTTCGAAAATGGAACAACCTTTTACATGTTGAGGATTTGAGGGTTAGGTTTGAGTTCCATCTCACTTCCTGCTAGTTATTCCTATGCCCTCTTTTTGGTATTTCTCTTTCTTCACTTTTCATGCTACTTCACATCAAGTAGAATCACTTACATCATCAACATTTATACTGTCACTCTTTCTTATGCTAACACTGTGTTTCTTGAATTGGTTTTTTTGTTTTTATTAGCAAAAAAATATCCTCATTTTAAAGTCCTCGTCGTGTTTTAGGTATTCATAAGCAAGTTAATCGCAGGATGTGTCTCAGAGAATCAGGTGACTTGGGCGCATGTTTATCACTCCAATATGAGATTTTACCTCTTTACAAGACTCGAACACACACTGTATGAAGAAACAAAACTTATTAACCAAGCTCTTAACCAACGGAGCCACGTCCAGGGCCCAAGTTACATTCGAACTATTTTTCTTGAACTTGCTTGAACTGGTTTTGAGCCGTTCAAGTTACATACGGAGTATTTTTCATGTAACGAGTTGAACTTTTGAACCGTTCAAATCATCTCCCGTACTAAAAAAAATATATTGAACTACAATGTTTTTATTATTGACAGCCGAAGTAAAGGGCAAGGTCCATATTATTCATGCACACATCTCATTCTTTTTGATATCACATTTTTAAGAGATGATGTTAAAATCCGTGAAGTTAAACTCTAAAATTAATTGGTGACGGTTGAAGTAGGTGATGATGACCATATGTAGATAACACATTTCATCATTTCTGAATTACATATACAGTTTTATTAATTACTACATTAAAACTAACATAGTAAAGTAAAAAAATAATCCCAAAAACCCTGATGAATTGACACAGTAAAGATTGATGGATATACATCAAATGTCAAGAAAAATATAACCTGATTCTACTTGCTATATATTCCATTATTAGTCCTTTTTTGTATGTTTGTGAAAAAGCAGTTGTGGATGTGACATATTTTTTCTTTAGATAGATGGCACTTATGCAGAGTAGCGTTATTAAAGGAAACAAGAGAAAGTCCAGACTTAATTAAAGACATATGACTGTTTTGAACTGCATTCACATCAATGCTTGTTTTTACTGATCACTGAAACAAAAATGACATTGTATGACAATCAATGTCAATGTACTATTTTAGTTTACATTCATCATTATAATTTCGCTTCTTGTTTGCCTCAACCTTACTCGAGTATTATTGACGACTTTACATCTCAAGTAACATTGTATGTTCATATCTATATAGCCGACCTATGTATTCAGCGAAATGCTTAGTAAACGAGATGCTAGTCAATATAGAGGATTCATGCCGGTAAGAAAGATGGTAGGAAAGATATAATGTGTTATGGTGGTGGGTGGGGAGGTATACATAAGCTATAATGATCAACATACAGAGGAAGTACATGAGTACCGAGACATTAGTTATGCATGTATAGTGAATAAACTTAACAATAAAACATGAGATTCTTAAGGTTTTCACTGAGCTTTGGAAGGGGTGTTGTCTTCGGTGACACGGTTCTGGAGATTGTACACCCCCCTTTGTTAGAAGCAGAAGTATCCGAGCGCTCAAGATATAGTCTGCCTCTATATGCAGCAAGATGGGCATAGTAAGCCGGTGGCACGAGCGAAATAGGCTTAGTACACCTAACAAATGTGTAGCAAAGATTGTAAACCAATTTCTGCAACTCATCTGAGGTGAATTGATTTTCATCCCACAAAATATGATAATGAATTGGCCTGCTTGTACCCTTTACTCCCCAATGGCTACACAGGTAAAAATCGAACTCCCTTGGATGAGTAATCACAGTGTCAACCACTGTTCCAGGAGGGACATTTTCATCAGAGAAGTGGCTTCTAATTGAAGATGTATGATCATTTTCATCAGGGAACAATCTTGTATGATGCCTTTTCTGAACTACTGCAAACGTAATTGGAGGTTTATAGCCTGGAAATTTGAGACAAGCCGCTCGGATTGCTTGAAGTTCTTCCTGAAGAACTTTCTGGAATTGTGTTTCACTTACTCCGTCCCTGAAAAATATGATTCTTTTAGGAAGTTTGAACAGTTCTTGGTAGAAGTCTGCTAGTATTTCTCCAACCATTTCTGTAAGATCTTGAATGATTTCCTGTCTGTGAGTTTGTGACCTCATTCGTGAAACATATTTGTTTGCTGCAGGCCAGTTAACACTTCCCACAACAGCAGCAACTGACGGACTGGAATCATCGAAGGGGTGAGGATGAGTAACGTCAGCGCCCATGAATATAATCGGTTCCTCGTGTTTAAGAATCCTAGGTATCTGAGAAGGCAATGAATTGAACAATGCCACGGTGCAGCCGCCTTTCTTGGCATTGATCTTTAGAGCCAAATTTGCCAGAAACTGGGAGCTTGGTTTGGTGAGGTTTTGATACAAACAGCATTGGCTTACAACACCAATATTTGTCTCAGAAATCCTTTTCAAGTCTGCATACCCTTTATGTTTTCTCTCCATCACACAGATGAGCAATTGGAGATTGTTGAGTGAAGCACTGTATATTTTCTTGAGTTTTGACTCCAAGAGAATTGTATTGTTTAGCAATTGTATTGGTTCAAATTGAGGACTAATAATTGTGCTCTTATTGAGAAAAATGCCCAATTGTTCACACCTTTGTGATAACTGGCTGATGAACTTGGGCACATTTGACCTTTGATCATAGGATCCACCAAAGCTGATTAATGCCCATCTGTCGATCCGTGTGCCTTCAAATACATGACCATCTAGAAGATTCCACTGGCGATCTCGACGAGAAGGAATCAAATTGGTTGTCTGACCACCGCTACCTAGCTTCAATTTCGGAGGCTGTAGAATTCTACCCTTCAATACCGTCATCTCTCTCGAGACTTGTAGTTTGAATTCATTTCCTCGGTCACCACTGTCAATTATCACACATTGTCAGGTATAATTCTGTTTTCTTTTTGCTGCTAAATAAAGAACAAGACAAATGTGATCAAGTTTCGCACTCATTATATCCAACCATAATTATCATATCAAGCGACTATAGCAAACCACTACTACCCAACGAAATATTAATCTGGACCTACAGACAACCTCTAAGTAATTGGTGAAATACAAAAATCATGAGTAATTGAAGTTACCTTGTAGGTCCAACTGGTCCAGCCATGACTTGATTGATGATTGCTTTTCGTTCTTTAGGCCTCTGGCAACTCATCTTGAGTATTTTCGATGTCTGCTCATCGCTAAGCTTCCCAAGAAACTTTTGCCCTTCACAAACAACACATAATTCCATGGGAAGATAACATGGCTTGCTTCTACCAACCTGCAAACATGGAAGATTCCTAAATTGTATGTCGTAATCATACTGATCCTTGAAATATGACACCAATCTTAGATTACTTCCATCTCTGTCACGAAACCACAAATTCTCTGTAACATCTTCTGTCAAACAAAACACTCTATATCTTTGAACATTCTCTCTATGGCAAACAAATACCCTGATATTCTTCATTGCCTTCTCCACCTCTTTCCTCTCTTCATCAGTAAAGCATTTAACTTTTCTCTGGGAAAGATCATGCAGAGAATCGATCCGCTTCTGTAAATAATTAACAACTCCGGTGCTCTCATGAAAAGCTGTCACCGAGAAGTCTACATTCATAGCAAGCCCTTGTTGAGTTGGCCTAAGACTCTGAAAGAATCCTCTCAACGCTACTGCTCCATTACCAATATCTTTTGCATCCCCCATCGAACTTGAGTAAAACGACCTCCCTGAAGATATACACTTCTCAGATGAACTTTCCCTCAGGACAACATCCAAAGCATGAAGGTACTCTTGAGGAAGAGGCCTATATTCATCCAATTCCCTTTTCAAGAAACTACTCAATTCTTTCCCATCCAATTTAGAAACAAGCCGGATATTTACTCGAAAAAGCTTAAATCTTTTGTTCTGCTTATTTTCATTAGCCTGAATTGGGAGGCTGATGAAAACTTCAACCTTCTCATTTTGGAACTGAACAGGGCTATACAAAGTCTTCCCACCATCAAAAACAGGATGAGCACCAGAAAATAGAACAGAGTTTTCTTTAACTAATTTTTTCTTGATAATTCTTGCAATCTCCTTCGAGGGGCGAGGGGTAATTTCGACATCATAATGGAATATTCTTTGTGAATCATCAAATTTCACAGAAAAATGGTTGGCCAAAAGAGTGATAACATGCCCTTCAACTCCACCACAATCTGGCCTCCTTGCTAAGACTAATGCTTGTTGGTCTAACCCCAATATTTTCCTTCCATCTCTGCACCTGGAAGCCAAGCCTTCTGATTTTTGAAGCACCTTCTTCTCTGCTCAAATCAAATTCCATTGAAATGTCATAAAAAACATCAATTTTTAAACCCCATAAATTTCTGAAAAAATTCACTAGACCAATGGATTTTGGGTCGGGTTTGGCTTTAGTTTCCTCAACCCGGGATATACTAGGTCGGTTTGGTTTATCCCAACCAATCCAACTCGAACCATGCACACCCCTAGCATAAGTATATCGTTCTTTCAATTCTTGAGCTTTCCATTTTAACAAGAACAATATAAAAATGTGTTCTTTAATGTAACTGATTCATTTGAAACAAACTCCTATATTCCCATTACACATATTACAGTAAAGAAACACTTAACAAGTTGTCATAATATATCTATACATTTAACAAGAACACTACAGCAATATTTTGATTCAGAATACATGCATCCAAAAATGAAATAGTCAAACAATCAAGAAAGCTGTTAATAGTGAACGCTAGATATTACCCTTAATCATGATTCCTCGGGTTCGAGTCCAATGACAATGCCAGAATTTTTAGTACAAAAAAAGAAAAAGATATATTTACCTGTAATATTTTGGAGTTGAGCATCAGAGGAAGTGGCTAAAGGAGGGTTGTTCTGTTTCCATGGAACCCTTTGAAGGGTTGGTTTTTGTTTGGTTTGATTTTGAGGGAAAGGTAAGGGGAGATAAGGAAGAAGAGGGGGTGGTGTTGGTAGAGGAAGAAGAGCAGGATAAAAAGATTGGAATTGATTAATCTGACTAATAAAATTAAAACCATAATTATTCCTGTTTGAGTATTGTTGCAAGAGTTGGTGGTGATAATGATAGTTTTGAGGATCATTCATGGCTCTAAAGCTTCTTGTTTTGGTTGTGTTTTTCTTGAACTGTTCTCTTCCCTCCATGACTTGTTGTTTGAGAGATGGGGGGGAGGGGGAGGGGGGGGGGGGGGGGGGAGGTTTGGGAGTTTTGAGATACAAAGGCCTATTTGCATGAGTGAGAGAGATAGTTTTAGCTGATATGTATCTGTTCTCACCAGAAACTGTAGTTATTGCAGACACAGAGAGGGGGTGTCTTTGTAATTTTGTGTATATGTTGTTATTATTGAATCGTGTGTTATCTTTTGTCTCTAATCCGCTCTTGTTTTATTTGATAAACTAATGCATAACTAAAATAAAGAACACGAAGTGCGATTTTAATAGACGTGGTAAAAGGTGTCGCGCAAAAATGACGATGATTCAAAACAAGAGATGTTATGTTCTTTTACCTGAGGGAGTGGGGTAAGAGGGGTGATTGTTCATGTGGTTGGTTAGCAGTGTGCAGTTATGAAGCTTGTGAGTAATATGCAAAAGGAATTTGGAGTACTTTTTGGAGCATTAAAAAGTGGGAGGAAAAGATTTTTCATTCCCAGGAAGGATATGTTCCATTTGGAGTATTGCAATCTGCATTGGTTTGAATGCTTGGCTATGAACATCTTTGACTACATGTTAACACAAAAAAACTAACAACTGTACACTTTTTTCTTCCCTGATTGAGTCCTTGCTAGAGGTAAAAAAAATAGATTGAATTCTTCCTAAAGGTAAAAAGGAAATGAGTTTTGATTTTTACACTCCAAACATTGATTAATACACTACATTTTCTCTATTTTACTCTTCAATTTACTCTATAAAAATCTTTAAAAGGTGATAAAATGGAGTGTGGTTATATAATTTGAAGTGTAATAATTAAAGACCAAAAAAATGAAAGGTGAAGGGCTCAATCTATTTGACACCAATCTATAATCTATAATACTTATAAAAGAGCCAACACCCTTAGGTGTTTCTTCCATATTTTGTCAAGACTATTTTACCCCTTCCCATTCATATATTACAATTAATTTAATTTTTTTTAATTGTATATATCTTTTAATGAGAAGCTGAAGAGATAGCTACATTATGACGTAATAAATTGATATTCAAATTAACAAAATTCCTTCGAATGCAGATAACTCAGAGAAGATACATCACTACCGTTATTAGTGTTATCATTTCCTACACAATAAATGTATTATTTAGTGTGATTTTAGGATCATGACTTTGATGAGTCAATTCAACTTTCTCTAATAATAATTATATCAAAATAAAACTAAGCACATATAATCAAATTAAACTGATACAATAACACTTTCAAATACTATATATCTTTTAATGAGAAGCTGAAGAGATAGGTACATTATGAAGTAATATATAGATATTAATATTAATTTAATTTTTTAATTGTATATACCTTTTAATGGGAAACTGAAGAGATGGGTACATCTATAATCTATAATACTTATAAAAATAAGAATGTAACCACATATTTTAAATAGAATATTGATTCTCCATTAGCATAATAGATTATTTACTTTACGAAATAAGAATTAGTTTATAATTATGCTAAATGTTTCATGATTAAATAATATAAATATGAAATGTTTTTATTTAGTTACCATATAATAATAATTCAAGTAACGTTTTATTAAAGTAAAAATGATACTAGAATGACTTTTCAACTTAGAGAATAAGTAGTTTATTTTGAATAACATTTAATGGTCTTTAGGTAAAAACATAATGGGGTAAGTAAGTTACTCTTTATAAGTAACACAATTACACAAATCATTATAAATATCATGTGACTTACTCCATCTTAATATACGAATGAGGTGTGCCATATTCTAGAATGTCAATTTCATGTAATCAAGTTTATTTAGAATTTGAGAATTGTTATCATGATGATATTGTTTTGTTGTTAATTTATGGTTTTGTGCTTCTCTATAGTCGCAGGATAACCTAAGACGATTTCTTTAAAGGCATCTGAGATAAATCCTTATTGTGAAGCCTTACTTGATCTTCTTAACAAGGTATGTCACACTTATTTCAAACTTCTTCGTTTGTAAATAAAATACTTATAAAAGGTCTTTATTCAGAGTGCTAAGGGTGCATTTTGTTTCATATATGTTGTGTTCATTTTCTTTCAACAACATTACTAATATCTTTCTTTCTTGTGGCTAGAGTGACTGATCAACTACTGGGTGATGATTATATTCTTTATGAAGACCAGAAGAAGATATGAAGATGAACAAAATGAAATAAATGAAGATGATTTCTTCTTCGTGTAAATTTATGTAATTTTCATAGCATTTATCTTTTGTTTTAAATTGAAGATAATGTAATTTTCATAGACGATGGGGACCTCATCATGATGGGGTATGAATATAAATTATATTATTTGAAAATTAAGTTGAATTCTTTTTTTGTTCTCTATTCTCATGTTCTAATTATATTATTCTTTCAAGTGACATTAGTTATTTATTTTCATAACTTATAATAGATTTAATTATTTTTTGAATTTTGTAATATTTTCATATTATCATAAAACATGTCGAATGTAAATATTTTTATTTTAGTCCTACAAAAATGAAAGAAACACATGAAATTTCCATATTATTATAAAACATGTTAAATGTAAATATTTTTATCTTAGTCCTGCAAAAAAATGAAAGAAAATTATGGAGATTTCTATTCTCTCAATGTCATTAGTGATTTTGATAACTAATAATATATTTAATTATTTATGAACTTTTACACATGTTGAACATAAATATTATTCTTTTAGTACTTCAGATTAATTCAAAAATTTCATAAGTAATGTTGCTTGTTAATGATTTAACTATAATTATTTTTATAACTAATAATATAGGTTCTTTATGATTAGTTTAATGTGGAAATAACCTTCATAAATTAAATTTATGCATTCAATTCATGCTAATAATAAGTCATTAAATTCAATGAAGTTTATGACTTTCACAATTTGAAAGTTACACAACAAAAAACATAATTGATATTTAAAAATAACTTTTGTGATTCATTCAATTAACTATCTATATAAACTAATATATATAAAGTAGAGTTACATAATTAGATAAAACGAATAATATGAATTAATATATTCAACATAAGAAAACATAATTTATATGTAAAAAAAAGTTTAAGAGTAATTAAATTAATTATTTTAGGAAATAGTATATAAAATAAAATTACATAATTAGAGTAAATCAAATATATACCTTTGAATATTCAAAAGAAAATAAAAACTATTAGTAAAAGATAGTTTTGACTTATATCTATGTAAAATATTAAAAATAAGTATACGAGTAGCTCTATTTACAATTTTATGAACTAATATATTTTAAGTACAATTATATAGTTAGAGAAATTTTCAGTTGCTCTATTTATAACTTTATGAAACTATTATATTTTATTAAAGTTACATTATTAGAGAAAATTTCAATATATTCTATAATGATAAATGATGATTATATAAATAAATAAATATATACATGTAATTTAATTCATGTCAATAATAACTCATTAAATTGTGTGGAGGTTATGACTTTTCACTCTTTTCACAATTAATGGAGGGAATTCATAGTATTAAGTAGAGGCATTTAGGATTGGAATCGGCTGTAGCAACCCCCTATTTTTGTTTAAAAATAAGTTAAAGAATCATTCAATTAACTATTTTAGGAACTAATATATAAGAAAAATAATTACGTAATTATAGAAAATGAAATATATGACTTCATATATATAAAGGACATTTAAAACTATAACTAAAATATAATTCTATATATTTTATAATGAAAGCTATGAATTAATATATCTATGTACAAAATGTAAATAGTTAAATAAGTGTAAGAGTTGCTCTATTTACATTTTATAAACTAATATACTTTAAGTAAAATCATATAGTTACAAAAAAAATTTAGTTGCTCTATTTAGAATTTTATATGATACTTAACACTCATGATACAACTTATCTTTCGTGTAAGCTAATAATAAATTATGAAATTATTTCGAACAAAAAAGATTAAAAATCATTCGATAGTAAGGTGAAAATTCAAATACATAAAAAACAGAAACTACAAAATTTCTTTTGTCTTTGTATAATATTTTGAAAGAATGTCTTATTTAGTCTTTTCTTCTTACTTCTTTTTCTTTGATCAAAACTTTATTAACTGAAACAAATATAGATTTGATTGTCTATTAGTCATATCTTAATGCAAAATGAATTCCATCGATAAAAATATTAAATAATTATTAGTCAATATTTTACTAATACGCCTAAAGTTAAAAAGTACACGATAGAGCAAATTAAACCAAGAGATCATAAATGGGCAAACTATGATTAAACGATCCTCTATTATTACTTCTCCAATTATAAAATATTAGAGATTTGATATTATACATTCTAAATAGATAAAAACTATTTAAGGTGGCAAAGGAAATTATTGTCATATTTTTATTGTTTTAATATATCACATTTTGAAAAAGTTCATAGTTCAACTTATTGTAATCTAATATTTGTTAATCTTTTCTATAGAAATCTTATATGTTTAACCATTGAAGTCATCTTTATCAAGTACATTTCATATGAAACTAAAGAAAATAACAAATAAATTGGACATGTATTTAAATAATAATAAAAATTGATTGCTTGGTTGAAAGTTAAGTTGAATTCTTTTTTTGTTGTCTATCTTCATGTGTTACTTAACTGTAATGAATATAAATTAAAATTCAAAATTAATTTTTTTGAATATGAAACCTTTTTTGTTACGACCAAACATTGGTAACAAATATCTTTCTTATGTTACGCATGGAAGAAGCATAGTAAAAAAAGCTTTTGTTACTGCGTTTAGCGTAACGATTACTTTTTGTGTCGCCACTATTTGTTACGCCTCAAAAACAGTAACAATAGCGTAACAAAAGCTTTTTTGTTACATTTTTTGGGCTTTTGTTATAATTTAGTTGATGTAGCAAAAAGCTCCTTTTTTGTGGGTTGCTATTTGCTTTATGAATTTTCGGTCATAAAAATGGATGACAAATGATGCTTCAACCAAATGCTTACATTGGCTTCGGAAATTTTTGTTGTCTTTAAATTATTAGTGTGGATTAGGATTAGGATTTTGGTTAGAAAATTTAAGATTTTGTTATTAGATATGTCATATAAAAAATAAAATAAGATAAGATATGTTATTAGATATGTATAAAAAATATATATGAAGTTAAACAACGTAATAAAAGTGATTTCGATATTTCTATTATGAAATACATGAATCTTATATTTTAGCAAAACAAACGTTATAACTAAAATTAAAAATAAAAATATAAATAAACTAATTGTTACATTATTAACATAGCACATGGTAATTATGAAATATCTAATAATATTTCTTTCATGTCTAGGATATGAAGAGACATAATGCACCATTTATAGATTTCAACAAAATTTTCCGTGTAGACAAGTGATCAAGACCAAGGAATCAGTGACACAAATTATAGCTCTCAAACTATTTATACTGCGTATTTCTTAACTTGTAATTTACTTGTTGATATTTTTGTAAATTTATTTGTATTTTTTGATGAATAGGTGACATTTTGAATTCTTAATAAAAAAAAGTGAAGAATAAGGTGTTATTTCTTATGTAAATAATGTAATTTTGTCCACGTTCTTTTTAATGTTCGTATGTTTAAAGAAAAAAACTTGATCGATTTACTTGTACCACATTTAGAACTTTTTTACTCTCAACTAATATTATGATTCATGTGTATTATGATACTTTGTACATCACAATTATCCATTCTCATTATACTACTTGACACGACTCGGACTCGGCAAACACTTAAAATATGTTGTCAAAATTATTTCTACATGAAAATTTGTTTTTTGTATGTGAAATGATTATTTAGTATCAAAGAAATACTGAAAATTCAAAATATATTTATTTTTATACAAAAAAATATTATAGTTAAAATAAGTTATTTCACCATTTTAACATATTTGAGGATTATACTTCATTAATTTCTATGAAGTCCAAAGGACAATTATTTAAACGTTGTGCTTAGATGTTATACCTCTTGTAAAAATATAAGATAATAAAGTTACTTATTTCAAGGATATCATTCTTTAATATATTTTTCCATCAAACATAATAATGTAACTCTACGTGAATTTTCTTTTCTCTATTGATCATAGCACTAAGTTTATTACTAAATTATTATCTTCGATAGAATCTTTCTATAGAGTCCGGATTCGGTGCATCAATAATTCGGTGCACCCGGTGCATCAGGTACCCATTTAAAGGTTTTACGTGGGTACTGTACCCACTTGAAACTTCATCATTGGTACTTGTACCCAAATTGTACCATAACAATGGTACAATACCACATATTTATTTTGGATTGATAAATATGTGGTATTGTACCATTGTTATAGTACAATTTGGGTACAAGTACCAATGATGAAGTTTTAAGTGGGTACGGTACCCACGTGAAACCTTTAAATGGGTACCTGATGCACCGAATTATTGATGCACCCAATCTTTTCACCTTTCTATAAAGTTTAGTGTTCCTACCAAGTTACTATTTAATTATTATTTATTTTATAGATAATATAAAAGAGGATAAAATTTATGATGCTACATACCTAAGGGACCAAATGCATACCATATGAAATTCTTTTTACATTGGTGAAGAGTCCTATGAGTATTCAGTGTATAATACTTATAAAAATTAAAAAGGCTTTGGTGTTTCTTTCATTTTTATTTTATTATTGGTATAATTTTTACATCATATTCTTATCTATAGTAGTACTATTATTGAATTTTTATTTATTAGCTTGTATCTATGAACTTCCTTCACTGTAATTATAGTTTATATTTAAAAGTTATGACTTTCACTATCATATGACAGCATTGTGGTAAGACTGTTAAATCTTATGGGCTCGGAATAATTTTAATGATTTGAGTACACAAAGAGATGATTGATTATCTGATCAAGATTGTCACGGCTTTCACCAATACAGAATAATAAACCTTTTTCACTTTGTCACCATCTCATTCCTCGACTTCATCTATGTATGCCACACGGAGAGAGGGATTGATGTGCAGTGAAGATCATGAACCACTCAAAACATAATATGTGATGGTAAGTGAGGCTTGCCGAGAAGTGCGGATGTATGTGCTTCAATGTAAATAAAATATCATACTAATTAAAATGGTTGAAAGTTACACAATCATAATTATTTCATCTTTTGAGAGTGACGTAAATAATAAAGTACTCTTTGTTTCAATAAATATCTTTTATTTTATACAAAAATAGGGATATCATTCTATTAATTTTCTTAGAGAGTAATTTCTATAAATATTATTGATTATTTGAAAGTAAAAGTCATTTACACTCTCCATTTACCTCTAAATAAGCAAACAAAATTCATATAAATTTTCAATAAAATTCTTACCACGTGCAACGCACGTAATATCTTACTAGTAAGAGCAAATGCTTCAACCAAAAGAATAAAATAAATAAAGACCAATTGATTTAGATTACCCAATTAGCAAAATATATTACTAGCTACAAATATAGCATAATTTAGTTAGGGATAGTCAAGAGTCAAATTTGGATTCAATTGTTCATCTACTTAACTTTTCATTTATTCTTATCAATTTGTAAAGCCAAGCAATCCTTTTAACAAAATTGAGTTGTTATACTTACACACACTAAACACCATTCACATTATAAAGAGGGTTAAAGTTAAAATAATTAGATGTTGATTTTTCAACTCCCTTATAAAATTTCTGCTTCTTAAGAAAATTTGCATACACTGTATTCACCCTTCAATTTGTACCTCCCTTTTAGAAAGTTGTTTTCTCTCATTTTCTCCTTTCTCATTTGTATAAATAATAAAAATAAATATTTTTCATCATATGTAAATATAAATTAAAATTACCTTTCATTTAATATCCATATTTAGTGTATTATTTTATACAGTTTTAACATCCATATGTGAAATATTTATTATTTATATTTGGAGTGAATAATAAAGAAGTCTGCTGAAGAACATACATAAAATATTGGTGTCAAAAAATAAAAAAATGACGATTAAAAATGTATTTTAGAAAAATTACTAGGAATCTAATGTGAATAAATGTTCTAACACAATGTTTGTCTCTATACAGTTTGAAAGGTTGTTAACTTGGACGAAATATGGATGCTCTTATTTTGTTAATGATCATTATTTCATCACCACTTACTTATGCATTAGACTCGTTAACATGAAAAAAAAGATGTTCTTTATTTCAAAAAATATTAAGTTTGATTTTTAATAGTGAAAATGAAAAACATTACATCCTTAATTATCGATTAAGACACATAACATTGTTGAGTTATAATGGTCATGTCAACAATAAAAGGATTAACGAAGTCTATTTGAACTTGTAATCTTATTAAATTTAATTATCGATTTTTTTTTTTGTAAATTAGCGATGAGGTGAATATCGAACCAGGACCTTCTGGTCACTGGGAAGAGCCTTTTTCACTAGGCTATTCGACAACTCAAAATTTAATTATCCATTTGATCATATACATTGCAAAACCAATATTCCCAATTACTTAGGAGATAATGCGACAATGATTATTGAAGCAACTTATGAACTATGTCATAAAAAACATCAAACTTCATTGTTTGAAGTATATATTATACGAAGTAAAATGATCCAATATCTCTTGATCAGACCTCATTGATTAATCAACGTTAAACTCAAAGGAAAGAGCATTGTGGTCGTCGTAATCAGTGTCATTATCTATTGATCAGTTGGCCATCATTTCATGGATAAGTTGACAAATGCATGATCTAATACTCCAACTTATAATTATGATGAAAAATTATTTGAGACTAATATATAGATATGAGCAGGCCTAACAAAAAACATCCATTGTTTCAACTACATACTGATCAATGATGATGATGGTGGTGGGCATTTGTCTTTTCTTTCGTGCTACATTCTGAATTACGATTGTGGAATTCACATGGCTTTTAATCACCACACCACCAACTCCACATTCCTTCTATTCTCCCTACCTTCCACACTCATGTTAAGACTTAAAAGTGTTGTACTCGGGGCCGGTCCTAGCATTCCAAAGTTCGAGGCCGGCGAAACTAGAAGAGGCCATTATAATACTTTTTCCCGTTTTTCGATATAAAATAATTGAATTTTGTAGATTTAAATGTTTGAAATTTAATATTTTTTGATGTTGTGAACATAAAAGCATTGTTAAAAACAAAAAAGGATTCATCTCAAATAAATTTTTAAATTATATTATTATCTTTTCAATCTAGGTAATATATCATGAAAGAAATTTTTAACTAAGTTTGACGAAAATGTTAATTTATATTATATTTTAACAATAAAAATAGGATTATTATACACTAGAAAACATAAAACTAGGATCTTTCATGTTTTATTCTTAATAAAAGTAACAGACTTTTTTACTAAATTTATTACTGTAATTTACCAACACAAAAGTTATGAGTTTCGAAGTGTAATCAATGACAATATATATCATTTGAACAAGATCGAGCTCACATTTCAAGACATTAATTTTAAATTCATATCTCTATATTAACTCCCACAAAATGAAAATAAAATAATGACTTTTTCATATTTTTAATAATATAAATTATTATTAAACCATATGTTAAAGATAAAATATAAAAAATATTAATGGGATCATGTCAACAATTATGTCATATGCAATTATTTTTGGAAGACATCAATTAGAGAGAAGAATCAAAATTCGGGATCGTGGTATATAGACTCTAGTGCCTAATTGGTTTTAAATGTGCCATGTTTCTAAAATGTGCCTTGTATATAATGGTTAAGATGGAGCACGCAGTATATAATAATTATTCTAAATATGAATGGTCTTTCTTGAGTCTTTTCCTTAAATTTATATATTGTATCCCCACAAATCAAACATGGCCTACCAAAAGTATAAGGATATATATTCCCTAAACATAAGTAGTCAATTCAAGAATGACATAAAATAATAATAGCTTTTGACTTCAAAATATTAAAGTTACATTAATTATTCAATGAATTATATTACTATAGTTGTCGGTCACATCCTTCACAAATATCAGGCGCAATTTAAACATTTTAAAAAACAAATGTGAAATTGTTACATTAGTGATCTATATATTAGGAATGACGATGGATAGCGTTTGGGAGGATTTTAGCTATATCTAACATTCCTGACCCGGCCCTAAGCTTATATATAATAATATAAATCTTGTATCCGGCCCGATCCTTAAAACTATCAACGCAATACTCGGCCGATCCAAACCCAAAAAACCGGATCATGAATAGTTTATTCATAAATATTTCATCCAATTTATTTTAATAATTTTGATCATGGATACCTTTTTATTAGAAATATTTTTAAAAAATAAATACAAGGATATGAATATTATTTATCACTTAAAGAAATGATATATCGTGAGTTACAAATTAATTTACATAATAAAGTAAATAAACTTGAAAATAAAAAATTGTTTATATGTTAATAATCTAATCAATTATTTTATACATTTAGGCTTTATCTTTTACTCTTTTTTTCTTATAATTTTGCTATAATAATTGATTAATCCATATTTTAATTTTTTGTTTGGTTAACTGTTGAGTTTATTTATATATTTAGTTTATTGCTAATTGATTATATTTTAATTAATTCCTAAAAATAATCACAATAAAAAACATGATAAAATATAAAGTAAGTCTGATATGAATATATTTATGTGTAGGGCTCGTGCCCTACCCGTACGTGCATGGGTTAAGCATCGAAATAACCCGACACATGCGGGTAAGGTTGATTGTGTTAAAATTGTCATTCCCACACACTCTTGCAGTACACATAAGAGGGTAAATCGCAAAATATGTCTCATCTGATCAGGGGATAAGAGCTTGCTTGTTAACAATTTCATCAATACATTATTCATTTCCTATAAGAGTTTTACTCCCAAATTGCGTGAAACTAAGGATCTAAATGGTAATTTAGACTATAGCTATTTACCATTTGAATTATGTCATATTTGTTTGGAACAACAGTCAAAGGTTTTCATTTGTATATATATCAATATCACCTTCCTTGTAGATATTGATGAATTTCACTTTTGTTTGTTTCTTGTCCAAAGACATCACTTCTTCCACAACCTTTATAATATACCTTTGCAACTTTTTAGCCACACTTTTGCCTCAATTTTCGTCAACATATTGATGGGAGTGGGACGAAAATGGACCAAGTTTTGGAACTTGGAAAGGGGGGTTATCTAATTTTTTAAGGATTATAACATGGTTCAATGAGTTGAGGGGACAACATGATTCGTAAGGGAGACCTTGGGCTTTCCAACTTATACACGTAATTTTAGGGCCTTGTATATATTTCGACACTTTAATTTGTTTAGTGGATTTTGGAAAACCTTGGAATTGGTGAAATGGTCAAACCTAAACGAGGTCCACATACCACATTAGAGCTAGCAAATGTTGCATCATGCATATATTATGTATTCGTGTATGTTAAGATACATATTTCACATTGAAAATCGATGTTTTTTCGGGTTAATATATAAAATTTTGAGCTATATCTCTTGTCAATTGGTTTTAGAATGAAACCCCATAAACTCTTAACATGGTATCATGAGCCAATACCTCATTAACTCGGTATGTGTAACCCGCTGATATTGTTACGGCGAGAAAAATTTCGCCGACGATTGGGTTACACGTGAAAGGAGGGTTAGGAGGCTTTAATGGTGCTTTTTGTTTTTAGGTTTACATTCTATTTATGGGCGGATTTAGATTTTTTAAATTGGTATTCAAAATCAATATAAATTTAAAAGTGAGTATTCAAAATACTTAAATATATTAAAATATAAACACAAATGTTAAATTTATATATTAATATATTTTTTGTACCTATATAATTTATTATTTTTTAGAAAAAGTTCCTATTCGGGTGAACCGACTCGAACAAGCAGAGGTCTGCCACCGATTCTATTCCTTACGATTTCCTTCAATCTGAAAAAATTATTATACTTTTTTATATACCAAAATAAATGTTTGACCTATAATTATTTTTTAATTAAATTATGAACAAATTTAGAAAATAAATATTATAAAAGTATTATAAAACATGAATTCAACTATATAAATTTTGATTATATGTTTGAATATTGATGATCAAATTCAATTCCAAAAATTCAAACATCAATTATTTTAAATAGAAAAAAACATTTACTTGAACATTGTAGGAATTTTGACATAATTGTCAACATAATTTTAAGTTTTTAATGTTTGTTATATTTTGGTCTTCAATAATAATGTCAGCATTTGATCGTTGTAATAAATATTTTTATTGTATTATTATCTCCAACGAATTGCAACTTTCGTTTTGATATCCAAATGCGATTGAACATCTCAAAAAAGATTTTTTTATAGTTTATTAAGAGTTCGTTATTGATGCACTTTCACTTTCCTTATATCACTAAAATTAACACGTTTGAATGATAAAAATTGTTGTTGCCGGACCGTTGGGCATCAAAATGCAACAAAAATGTCAATTACAACGATTAAATATTGTTATTATTAAGAATCCTATTGCAATAATTATCCGTCTTTTGAAAAATTATATACATGGACAATTTTTTCCATAAAATTTGACTCGAAAATAAAAACATTAAACAATTTAATTCATAATTCATAAATCGAACTTACCAACAAAATAAAAATAGGAGCGTGGAAATATAATTTCGTTGAAATTCCTCATCTCAATTATAGACTAAAAATCAAAGACATAATAGAGTAGTGGTATTATTTGATGATTTTGTAGGATATTATAAAAAATCACACGGTACCCTAGTCCGAACATGTAATCACTCTTCCCAAAACGCTTACTAAATTATTTAGCTAATAAGTTGACGATACTAAAGATTCCATGCTTCCTTGATAACAACTAAAACAACTAATGAATTAAGGAGTACATGTTTACAATACTCATAACAGTTGAAGTATGTCAAAAAAAATACTTTAACTTAACTAATACTCCTCTGTCCCTAAAAGATTGTCACATTTTAACTTTTGTTAGTCAAACATTACAAAATTTGATCATGAATTCCATTAAACGATAAGAAACAATATAGTCTTGTGGGACCTTGTTAGATTCGTCTCAATAAATATTTCTGAAATATTAACTTTTTATAATTTTTTCGCATGTAGAATAATAGATATTTATGTTTTAAATCGTGTTTTGTTGACCACCAAAAGTCAAAATGTGACAATCTTTTAGGGATGGAGGGAGTATTATTAAAATATTACTATTGTTTTAGACCATCTTTATGGTATAAATGGAGTATAATGACCATATTCATATGTTTTATCCTATAATTATTGTCCAATTAATAATCAATTCAGGTGCTTCACCTGAAGAAAAAGTAATTAACATCTATTAGTAGTCTAGCTCCCATATGATAGTTATGATTAAAAATGAGGATCTGGAATGATTAGCATTGTGACTCTGTATCTAAACCCGAATTAGGGGGAATAAAGGCAATAAAGTGTTAGATTCGAGTTATTATTTTGTTGAGTGACATTAACAAAGATAATGCCAAATGAAATAAAAAATAGATGCTAGTTTTTTAAGTTGCTATTACTAATTCATTATTGTAAAATAGTAGATGTATTGTGACGTTACTCTTGGTCAATTATTGAAAACATCTTCACTATTATCACAGGACACGGGTAAAATTATATAGTATAATGTTACTATCTAATCGCTCTTAAAGTTTACTCCTCTTCGACGTGATTTTCTCGGAGATAAGATATGATGTTGTATTTCCTAGCTTACCGGTGGTTTAATAGCCTGGTGGTATGCATGTGACTCGAGCTTTTACTAAGAGGTCTTGGGTTCAACATTTAGAATAGACGATGAAGATGATGTGGATGGATAGATTGGATACACAATTGACGAGTCAGTTTGAGAATGATTTGGTTTATGGAAGAATTGAATGAAAACTATGAAGTATGCCAAATGATGAATCTTTATGTTCTTTGAGTCTTCTTTATTCTCTTTTTCGTGTGTGTATGTGCTCTTGTGACTCTAGCTTTCATGGCCTATAATATGTTGCTAACTTGCTATTTTGATTAATATAATTGCATTATTAATACTCCATCGTTTGAATAATAATATGAGTTCAGATTATTTTCACTTTAACAGTCTACATTTGCAATATCGACAAGGGTTATGCAATTTTGAAATAATATAAAAAATAATAAGATATAATATAAATTGTCTCACGAAGTGTAGTAAACGATCAAATGAAAGCCAAAGTATATTCACTTCTTTGCAAAAAATAAATAATAAATAAAATTTATGCATGAAGTATGTTGTTGGCCACATTTTTCTCTAACTGATAAAAAATCCCAGACTTTTTCCATTTTTTCACATTTTTCAATTGTCAGATTTTCACCATCATCATGATCACACAATTCGCATGAAACCGTGCCCATGAAATCTTTCTTGAATTGAATTCACTAAAAGAATACAAAAAGTAAAAGAAACAGATCATCATTGTATACTGTAGTTGTTACGACGATGATGGATCAACAAAAAATGATCGCTTTAAGATCTGCCATCTTCATAATTTTGGTGTTAGGGATGTTATCTGTTCGGGTGGAATCTGTCGGGTTTGAATTACGATCTGGTCATACGAAGTGTATAGCTGAAGAAATCAAGGCTAATTCTATGACAGTTGGAAAATATCACATTACTAATCCCTTAGCTAACAACCATTTGGAAGGCAGCCCTTTACCTGATTCTCACAAAATTACAGTCAGGGTGAATTCTTGTTTTGCAATCTTTTATGTTTTCATAATAGAATTCCATCCTTCTTTATTTGTTCGTCGACATTATCACTTATATCTGACTTGGTTGAAGGTTAAGGCTCTTCGCATAGTTTTTATTGCAAAATAGTGGTAGGAGTTCGATGAGAAATCGTAGTTTTAGCTAGATTGATCCGTAACTTATTATTGTTTGAGTGGTTAGATTCTGTAAAAGCTTAATATCATTTATGTTTGTTGAATTTTTGTTTTTCAGTCTTTTGTATTTTCATTATAAAAGTTCTGTAGTCTTTTAGATCAGCATTGTGTTCACTATCTCGGCTCTTTCGAAGATTTCGTTTATTTTCGTCACACTTTTATTGGAAGAAATGGTAGTGTTCAATGAAAATTGGAAGCTTAATGATTGATCTGTTATTTCTTATTATGGGGGTGGGGTTGATTTTGAGGGCTGTAAGATTAATATATTGTGAACATATGCTCATATATTGGGATCCTTTGTTCTCATTTTTCTCCTAATATGCTGTAAAGAACAATTCTTAACACAGGGCGGTATTGGTTTTCTTTCCGTTGTCTACGCAACAGGTGACATCGACTTATGGCAATAGCTATCACTTTGCGGAAAATGTGGCAGACGGCAGTTTTGCATTTCAAGCTGGGGAAGCAGGGGATTACATGACTTGTTTTTTTGCTGCTGATGCCGCAGAACCAATTACTATGACAGTGGACTTCGAGTGGAAGTCTGGCGTCTCTGCTAAGGACTGGTCAAATGTCGCTAAGAAAGGCTCAGTTGAGGTGAACTTTATCCATTCCCTTTTAGCTATATGTAGAGAGCAAACCTGCCTGCACGCAGAGCGTGGAGAAATATCGCCTTTACATGTGTCCGTCTAATCCAGTGAATGGATTTGTCGTCGAAATTAAGCAAGTGTTCTGTGTATGAAAATTCAAGATTGAGTAAATCAGAGGTTCCTACGAGCCCTTGTTCAATCCCATTGGTCAGGGACCAAGGGAAGTAACATAAACCTTTTCTACTCATTATTAGAGGCTCAGCACATAGTTTATTTTCTTGCAAGTATATGTATTTTGATTCCTGCCCTCTAATTATTGTGCCCAGTTAATGGAAATGGAGTTGATGAAGATGTTCCATTATGTTCACTCCATTCACGAAGAGATGTTTTATCTCCGAGCAAGGTGTGTAAATTTATTTTTCTATCGTCTTCTCTAAGACGTTTTCGAACGAGTCATTCATGTATAATGGTGATTTTACAGGGAACAAGAGATGCAAGAACTAAACAGGGCGACTAACGCAAAGATGTTTTGGTTGAGCATGCTATCGTTTTTCGTCTGCATGTCTGTGGCAGGATTGCAGCTATGGCATCTGAAATCCTTTTTTGAGAAGAAGAAGCTTATTTAATCTATCCTCCCAGCATCATTTCCTCATCTATATGTTTTTTTCTTCTTCTTGTTTTTGTAAAGTTAGTTGTGGACAATGCGAGAAGCAAATATGAAAAGCATGTGAGACAATTTAGCTGCGGCTTTAATTCAACTAAACGTTTTGATATTAATTTGAATAGTGATATAAATAGATTTTCTGTCATGGTTTTTGGTGTTTCCTTTCCTAGTCCTAGTATGTAACTTCATAGTCCCAAACCCCCTGTACTCCAATATACAAAAGAAGGTAAGTCGCGGAGTATGCCACAGTTAATCAGGGGCTAAAGCTTTTCTTTGAATTACTTCAATATAAGGTTTCTTCCTTACGAGAGTCAAGCACACATTGCATGAAGAGACGAGATTGCAACTATAAGAACTTAGTACTACAGTTTTTTACTAGTTGACCTATGTTGCATGGGCTTGTTTGCGTAGTATCTAGATTCTAGTGTAGGCTACGGCTTATCTAAGTCGACCAATACAAAACTCAACAAAGATAGACCGGTTCGTCTCGCCTCGAAGTTAACGATATGAAAATATGGTTAGGCTTTACTTCTTAAAATTAAAAAAATCCGAGCTTGATTCAGTTCAAGAAATTCCAAGGTTCGGGTTTGAATAGTTGAATGGTTCGAAAGGAAGAAATGAAAGTTTTGATGAAAAAATTAGGGGTAAAAAGATAAATGTATATAATTTGAGACGAATTCGTCCATAGGTAAAAACATTCGAGTTCGTCGCTGTTACATCATATAAATATTAAATCTTTGATCAATTTTTTCGACCCAATTGGAATTACCGGTTCTCAACTCCAGTCCAGTCCACATCCATTTGGCCCCAAATATTATCCCAATATTCTAGGCCCATTATTGTATTAATCCAATCCACTCCTGACTCCACCCCAAAAATCAATCTCCTCATTTCGCAGCTACCAAATCGAACAAAGCCAGAGCCAGGACGACGTCGTTTTGAAGCATGTCGTTCATGAAAGGCGATTTGCTCAGCAAGACAAGAAAGTTGGTTAAAGGCTTAGCTAAAGCAGAACCCTTATGGCTCAAAGCCATGGAACAGTAATTTTCCTTCCATTTTCTTTTTGAATAAAGAGAGTTGCTTATGTTGCGATATGAATCTTGTTTTTTAATTGGAAAAAATAATTTAGGAATCCACCAGCTACATTCCCAAGAGTGGAAGGGAAGCTGAAGCCGATAAGCTTACCGGAGGATCTTTACATTACGAAGTTCTTCGCCAAGCATCCTGAATCTAAGCATGAAGACCCTATCAAGTACTATTTTCAATCTTTATGCCTTCATATGTTAATGATTTTGATCATTTATGTTCTTGTTGTTGGTATCTAGTATTCAAATTATACTGAAGAAAAAGGTCTATTGAAGAGGTCGAGGGTTAGAACAATGGAGTTTGTTTTCTAAGTCGAATGTAGGTTTAGTTTTTACTCTAGCAGTATACTAAATTTTTGTTTAGTTTTTCGCGAACTTTGATGGAATTGGGTTCTTATTCATCAGAAGGTTTTACAATGTAAGACTGTTTGGGAGCTTGTTGTTGAGTAACTTCTTGTTGTAACTAAAAGTCATTATTGTTGAAGGGCCATCTGAAATTTTTTATGATAGTAGCAGCACTGATTATAGTAGATAACTGTGTCCAATTCAGTAGCTTACGAGTGGGGCTGAAGAAGCTGATCAACATAAATTTCGAAGAGTGTAACTCAGAAGTTTCAGATTACCATTTTAGACATATTCTGTGGTTTAAGTAGTGACCAGTCGTGCTGTACCATGCTTAGCTAGAGAAGTGGTCCGATTGTAGATCTCTTTTTAAGTTTTGAGAAGGTGGGGAATCCATGTTGTCTCATGTAACTAGGCAAGGGATACGTGGAGGTTATTTGGAAGGCTCTTGTTTTACTTAATGGAAGATATATTTCTCAAGAGGAAGGGCATACTGCGCCTAGTTTGAACAGTCTTCAGTCAGTTTTGCCAGAAAACAACGATTATGATATGTCCAAATGTTATACCCGTCTGAATGTGCATGCTCAAGCTTTGAAGAATTGAAAAATCCTGGCTTGCAAAATCTGTATAACTAAGACCACAATCAGTGGGTTATGCCCCCGAGTTTGGGCAAGGTGCTATCAGAGAGCTCGATTTGGTTTTTATTGGTTACCGGTTATGCTCATCCATTTAGAACGAACTAAAATAGCAAGTGGAAGGTCGTTACCGAAGGGTTTTCTGGTTGAGAGCAAAGTACATGAATTAGCTTTTTTACGAGTAGAAGCACTTACGTTGTGCAGATATGTTACAAAGTTATTTACTTATTCTTCCTAATGCCTACATGTCAGTCAATCTTTTTTGTTCTTTTTAGTTAATTAGGTATTCCTATTACAGAAATTTATTTTATTCTGCTGAATTCCATCAGGATATGTGGATTTTCGCCACCACCAGCTCGGGTATTTGGATGCCGAGTGCTAGAGTTGAAAGAGCAGGGTGTGAGTGAAGAGCAAGCTATGGCTGTCGCAGATGTAATATCTCCTCTGTTCTTATTTTTTGTTCACCACACTTCCCTCTTTCCATTCTATTCTTACTTATAATGATTACATCGGTCATAGATGGAATATCGTGCTGAGAGAAAGGGTAAAAAGAAGGCATATAGTAGGTTGAAGCAAATTTCACGCCTTCAAGGGAAGAGACCCCCTCCAAATCCATATCCCAGCGCCATTAAGGAAATACAGGCTGAAGAAAGGAAGTATGTCCGCGATCGTTTCCACAATCCTGAAATGCAAAGTATTTTGCGGAGGATGAAAGCTGCGAAAGCAGAGATGATGCAAGAGAGATTGGATGCGGGTGGTTTTGGTGGTGGTGGTGGTGGTAACCGTGGCAGCGGCGGTGGTCGTGGTGGTGGCCGTGGGGGTGGCTTTAGCGACCGTGGTGGTAGATTTGGTGGTGGTGGTGGCGGTGGCGGTGGCTTTTAAAGGCTTCTCTTATATGTCTTGTAGTTCATAATTTTTCCATAGTGAGTTCAGCAGATGTCTAAGCATCTCTTAACATTATTTAGTAAACATACCTCAAGTTCCTGATACAGATAAAGATGGTTGCTTATTAATTGTAATCAACTAATCATTTTATTGATCTAAGATTTCGACTTGGACATTCTTTGACTGTTTTCTTTTGGGGTCTGATAAATCTCTGGACTGGAGAGCTATCTGCTGTCTACACATTCTTAGCGAGAAGCTTTAAATTTGTTCTTGAAAGAGTGACTTGCATTAGCTGTAGTATTTAGCACATTTGGTTGTGAACAGAAGAGACTATACTTACAGTATCACAAAACCATACGCCCCGATGCTTATAAAGAGGCTCTCGTCTTGAGATAAGGTGGTTGGTCGGAGCATACTCAATCACACCATTGCAACTTGCATAAAGTGGCGCCGGTAGAGTTCCATCCTTGAAGGTCAATTTATCGTTCAGATTTATTTTGAACTGAGTATTAAACCCGACTCACGCTTGATCATGAGCAAATAAATTGAATAATTTGAGCGAGTACAAGATCACCCCATGTGTTGGTTGCCCAAAACATCAAAAGTTCCTCACTCGAACACCTCGAGGAAGAAATGAAAAAAAGGGCATGTGCCGCTGGTAGCAAAAGTCGGGTAACCTATTACCCGCTCGAACATTCGATTCGAGTATTCGACTTGATAGACCGCTCGATAGTTAATGAGTAGGGTATGAAAATGCGGTTGTGGTCGTGTGAAATACTCAATTCGCTCAATATTTACCCGATCTGCTAATAAATTAATAAATTTAGTGTTTAACATCAAATATGTAATTGAGGTTTATAAATTTTATTATCAATTTTTTAAATAATTAATGTTTATATAATTTATTAGTGATTTAAGTATATCAATCTATTTTTTATTTGTGTTAAAAAAGAGAGCTTTTATTCATTTTGTTGTAACAAATCTGGTAAAAAATGAGTTGAGTCAGATATCTACCTTAAGGAGTGGTTGTCTTGTCGAGCCGGCTACTAAAGTTGTTCTTATTACCTTAACGAGTAGGGTATTCGTACCCGATTCGACTCAAGAAGATAAAGAGTCGATAGAGATGTTGCGGTTAGGTTACACCGACTAAAACAAACTGATTTTAACCCAATTTGGGTGAACAAATAAATTGAAAGGTTTTAGAAATTCCAAATCAACAAAACTTCATATGTTATCAGTTGAGCATAAACCAAATTGACTATATATTTTAATTTACATTGATAATACTAATTTTCAGTTTGATCTTTAGATTTTTTTCTCAATTAAATAATTATATAATTTTTTAAATTATAATACAATTACTCCCAAGCCCAAAAAACAACCTACTTCACAACTATGTAGTCCACTAATTATTTGGTCCAATAAATTGTCCATCTATGACCAAATATGATTAATCAACATGAGCGAGTTTAGATCACATATATCATTTTTGTATTACTGTCACCTCCGGTTAAAAAATTGGTTATTTTTAGTTTTTATAACAGTGTTGTAACTCTTGGTTTTTAATGACAAAAGTTAGAATAGTTAAATATTTGTCTCTAAAAATATAAATAATGAGAATTATTATGAATACAAAAATGGTCATTTTCTAAGTTCGAGTCCTTAAACGATACTTCATAAGTACTACTACTACTAGGATACTTTAATTAGATAGTTAAACTATTGGTGATGGCATGGCTAAATATATTGTTACTTCATTTACTACACAATGCTTAATTTTGTACATCCCTCCAACTATAATAAACGTACGTGTTTTCATTTTCGGAACTGGACTTTTTTTATATTTTTCAAATTATTTTTTAATCGAAAATTTATCTAAATTACCCTTATTATGAAATTTTGGCGATCAAAATGGACGGAGTTTTCCCTAATAATAAAAACATACTGATAGTTAATAGTTTGATGGAGAGTAGGAAATTAAAATTAATTCTATGAATAAAGTAAATCTATTCTACTCCCAGTAGGTACCGTTTTTAGAATTTGAACATGTGCATAAAAGTGATGTTCAGGCTGTATTAGTAGAAGGTAAATGCATTGCAGAAAAATCAGAGAAACGTTCTAAATGTATGTCATAATAATGGATGTTTGCAGATAAAAATTAATGGAATATGACCAGCTTCAACACTTTTATTGCTGCATTTTACTATTGTTATTAGTAATTACAAAAACTGAAATAAAATCTTTTTGTAGATTGGATTTCAGCTGAGTTGAGACAAAATCGTTCTTCTTGGGAATTTGTTTATAATGGTGATCGATGTGATGTGATACTTTCAGGAATGGGAAGTAATTATAGTAGCAACTAACTTTGCTGTTTTTGACTCACTATACCCATCATTGTTTTGTCATTCGTCACCTCATATTGTTAAAACTTCTGTAGTTATACAGTACTCCGTGTAATTTTGATACGAATCTAACAAAATCCAACATTACTATCTCAGGTAGTCTCCGTACGAGACTAACTACTAGAACGCATCCCTCGATTTACAACACACCTGATCAAAGGGCATATATGAAACAGGTGGCAGGAGATTAATTAATAAACTTCCTTTAAAAAATTAGTGATATTAAGAGTAACTCAAAATAACATAAACCAATCTATTTAAATTTTTATTATCTTTGTTTCAATGATATTTTAATCTATTTTCAGTAATCAATGTATATTACATCTATGTAGTTTCTAATTTAATATAAATGCAGAGGATGAAATATATGAACGTGCTTGTCTTTCTCACATTTATTTTTCACGTTATTAAGTATGAAGTATGAGCGATTATGATAGTTAATGAAGCCTGAAAGTGACAGTTGATATATAGCTATAGAATTGTTGTATAATTCATATTCTCTGGATTATTGTTCTCATTAATTCATAGCTAAACGATGCTGTTCATGCACAGGTATATACAGTATATATACTTACTATTATCTGAATTCTCACTATTATAATTATTATCTGTTCTTTTCATCTGCCATTGAATACCAATGGACACTTGCATTGTGCAGATAACTTCGGTAAAATAAGTTAATTATATATTGTGCTAATAATAACGTAACGATAGTTTAGTCTCATGTAATTAACTATTATTGCATACTCGGTATTAGTTAATTTCTCAAAGTGATATTGTGAGAGGGAATTACTGATTTGGTCTTCGTAAGTGAGTCACTGTTATACTTTGGTCCTAGTAAGTGATATAGATACGCAAATGGTCCCTGTAAATGGCTAGCATGTGTACATTTGGTCCATAATTTAACACCTATGTTAATTTGGGGTTATTGCGATTTTGAAACAGTTTAGAGGTGGTTATGCAATTTTAAGACTTTGCTTGATTTCTTTAACTCTTCTTTTCCATTTTTTTGAATTTTTTATTTATTTGTTTTTTAGATTTTTTTCCTAGTAAAAAACAGTTTGATTTAGGTACTTGTTTAGTTAAAAGTTTTGATTTCGGCAAAAAAGTTCGGTTTTCTTAGTTTTTAGGCAAAATGTTCAATTTTGATAGTTTTGGCAAAATTATACATTTTTTACAAAACGACTATCAAAATCGAACTCTTTTTTTGCCAAAATTAGAACTTTTAGTCAAAACAACTACAAAAATCGAACCTTTTTGCCAAAACAATAATCAAAATCGGATATTTTTGCGAAAAACTACCAAAAATCAAATATTTTTTCTGAAACAACTATCAAAACCGAACCGTTTTGTCATATAAAAATAGGAAAACCGAACCTTTTTTGCAAACTAAGATAACTTTTTGGCAAACATATATCAAAATCGAACCTTTTTGCCAAAAACTACGAAAACCCAAATTTTTTGCCAAAACAAAACTTTTAGCTAAAACGACTAATAAAATCAAACCCTTTTTTATGAGGGAAAAAAATAGAAAAGAAAATCTAAAAAAATAGAAAATAAATCTAAAAAAATCGAATAAAAGAGTTATGGGATCAAGCAGAGTCTTAAAATTGCATAATCACCCCTCCAAATTGTCTCAAAATTGCAAAACCCCCAAATTAACTTAAGTGTTAAATTAAGGACCAAATGGGCACCTGCTAGCCACTTACAAGGACCATTTGCGCATTCGTGTCAATTATTGGGACCAAAGTGTAACAGTGACCCACTTGCTGGGACCAAATCAGCAATTCCTTCAATATTATGAGGTTATTATATGATTCATTTGGATTGAGGTGAGTTTAAGTGAATTTCAGTGAAGTTTAAAGCTAATATGGTACCTTGTAATGAACGCGAATGATGTTTTTAGTTAAGTTTTATTTTGTTTCATCTCAATTACCCTCAACCTCTTTTTTTCATTTTACTTTAACTTAGATTCATCCTAATTCGAACTTACTAAAAAGATATTAAATTATTTTGTCTATGATTATTTGGTTTTATAATATAATTTAATAAAGTTTGAACATGATATTAAACCACCAACTTTAAAATAAACAATAGAAAAATATGAGAAATACAAATAAATAAATTTGATTAAAAAATGTTGGATTACACATGGAATGTTATATATGTGAAAAAAGCTCCCACATTACAAAATTGAAAGAAATATCCCCTAGACACCAAAGAACCTTTAGGAAGAGTTCTATTTCTTTAGGACTTCAAATTTTTGTAAGTGATGTGGTTATGTGGACCTTGTTTAACCCTTTTGAATGGGGCCTAAGAATAGGTGGGCTCGATCCATAAACCTTGGCCCACAGTTCGCACGGCTATTGAAGTACCAATCCAGTAGGACACGCGTCCCCTAAAGTGCTAAATTAAAGGTGGAAATTGTCTATAAATACAAGGTTCACTTCCCCAAACGAGATATTTACCCTTACACTTCCATCTTCAAATACTCTAAAATTTGAATTGACTTGATCGTCAGAGTGTTGTGGTCAAACCTCGATCACACTTTCAAGACAATAGCTCCAAGAAAAACCAACACGAACAAAACTGAAAGCTCTAAGCAGTTAGGGGGTGTCTCGACAAGGCCACCATCCGACCATCCGTCCAGGTGGGATGGGACTCACTCCAATCTCAGAAATAAGATAATATAATAATATGAGATAAATTTAAAATTTTATAAAAATATAGTGGCCAAACAAGAACAGTGCCAATGCCTCGCTTCCAGCCGTTGAGCACATAATTTTAAGTTTTAATACAAACTAAAAATGAGGTCAAGAGATGAAGATATAAAAGCAATAAATAGAAGAGGTAGTAATTTATAAAGAGTGGGGACTTTATCTCAGTTGCGTATTTATTTTCTTCATCAGGCTATGATACATAATTAAATACAATGCAGAAATTAAATAAATTCGTGTTGAATGAGAGTAGCAAGATGACCTATGGCCACGTGAAGAGTAAATGTATGTCAAAAGTATATAAGATCGATGAGTTGGAAGAAAACGAGTGATTTCTTGGTTTAATATTAATGATTGAGTCGTTTGATTTCGAATCTATTTGAAGCTTAATAACCTCTGGTCTTGGAGTGCATGCTCTGTAATTGCTTGATGCATATAAAAATGTTCCCATTAATGGAAAAGCTTGGGATGAAAAACTCTGATCATAGTATGATATACTTATACACATTTTCGCAACAAATATTGATCCCAAAAAAGTTAAAATATTAAGTTCTAATGACACTGCTAATTTTGGGACTATAAATGTTTACGCATTATTAATGATTATTAGTACAACAGCGCAGCCTTTGTTTGGTAATAATGTAATTTGTTCTATTGCTGGTCAAGAAGAGATCAATCCCTATTTTTCACAACCTTTGTGTGGTAATAATGTAAGAGTTTTACTTAGGTGAAATAGTGCCACCTATACGCCACTAGAATAAGGATTGTCGACAGCACATCTAATTTAATTTGTACTTATAAGTTAAAAGTGCTATGTATATATGAATCATTCTAAGGTTGTCTAATTTGGTTTAAAGTGCTATATATGTAATCTCACATAGCCACCATATGTGGACAAACATATTGATCCGAAAAAGCTCGGATTTTTTGGCTCGAAAAGATGTGGTTCGAAGTTTGGCTCGGGTATCAAATATCAAGCCAAACGGTGGGATTGAGTATGTTTCAAACCGAGCAAACCGTTTGAAAAAGGTTCGGCTCGGTCACCATATATGCATTTAATGATAAAATCACTATCAACCCACATATATTCCCTTCTATGTACACATCTCATTCTTTCATCTCTACTCTCCAGATTACCCTCTTTGGTCCTCTCTCAACTCTTCTCTTCTCTTCTCTTCTCAATAGCCGCTCTCACGCCCTCTCACCCTCATGAGGCATGGCATCGCACATCAGTTCTCCAAACCCCCTCCCCTCGCCCTCATCTTGTTAGTTCTCCAAACCCCATCATCTCGTGAGTCGTAACTCGCAGAGTCTCCAGATTAGTTGGTGTTTACAATTACATAAGTTTCTTCATCTCATATTATTATCAGCTAACCTCCCTAATTTGTATAGATAATCAAATTAAGTTTTCAAAATTAGGTATTTAATAGTTTTGTGGTTTAAATCAAAGTTAGGTTTGGATTTTATGATTAATCAACTAAAATATCACCTTTGTTAGTATAATTGTAAGTTCAATTACGATTTTAATTGTTATTTTTTTTGGTTTTTTATTTATATAAGTTTTTCGTCCTTCGTTTTTCTTCCAATGGTTACCAAGTCAAACGTGTTCGACTAGAACCTTCAAACCCAAGCCAAACGTCAATTTTTAAGGTTTGATCAAGCCAAACGTGTTCGGTGCGAACTTTAAAAAACATTCAAACCAAATCCAAATATTCGAGTCGATTCGATTCGATTATAGACCTACTAGCCACCACTTGTTGATAGAACGTACTATCTGAACTGCTACTAATTAACACGCACAAGCTAAATACTACTAGTCTACTACTATGTGATAGAGTCTTTATCTGATTTGGGACCAAATCTTGCGAGATCACCTTTGTAATTTACTCATCCCATGATCAGTCTATGTCACTTACACTTTTCCTCATTAGTCACGACTCACGCCAAATACTATGAAATATTAGCATCATGTATTCCCTCCGTCCCTAAATAAAAGATTGTCACATTTTGACTTTTGGTGGTCAACAAAACACGATTTAAAACATAAATATCTATTATTATATATACGAAAAAATTATAAAAAGTTAATATTTCAAAAATATATATTGAGACGAATCTAACAAGGTCCCACAAGACTATATTATTTCTTATCGTTTAATGAGAATTCGTGATCAAATTTTGTAATATTTGACTACCAAAAGTCAAAATGTGACAATCTTTTAGGGACGGAGGGAGTATAACATAAGTCCGGCTATGTAGAAGTAGCCCCGTCTCTCATTTATAGGCAGACCCAAAATCAAATTTTGGTCTAAAATTTTTTTGATGATTTAACATTCGGACCGGTTACGGTTCCGTATAAATTTGTTCCGTATAGAATTCCGTACAGAAAAATAATTACACAATAACCCATGAAGAAATAATAATTACATCTTCAATCCCCACTCCAAACCACCAATATTTGTATATTAACCCTTTACGGAATGTGTACGGAATATTTCTATAAGGCACCCTAACTTTCTACTTTAACATTAGTTAGGCGGACCCGGCAATAAAATTTAATTTTTTTTTTAGTTATCATTTTACAGTTTTAATACCATTTTAGTGATTTTTTTCTCTTAAGCCACTATTTAATATTTTAAAGTGTTCTAACTTGCAAGTGCTAAATAATCAATGTTTCATTAGAATTCATAAGACCTAAACAACAATAATAACAATCGTCCAAGTCACATTATTCTTGAAAATAAACTTAAGACAAGGTACGCAGTACATTCACTAGCTAGCTAATTAAGCTTATAGTTGATATAATTCAGCATTACACAATAACAAAACAAAATATCACCACTAACAAAATATCTAGTCTCAATTAATTAATGCTAGTAGGTAATAAAAATTATCTTAGAATACGGGCGAACCAGCTTGCAACATTACCGAATTCAGCATATTGTCCCAGTAAATATTCTTTTCTTCAAAACCATCTCCACTCCCATCAACATTTTCATGTTGTTCAATAGAAGAGTTACTAAAATTGTTTGCAATAATAATATCTTCATTTCCCGAAACAAGATCATCACAAAAGTACTCCGTGATATTTGGAAGCCTCAATGTATCCGCGTTAGAAGTTGCATGATCCATAGTAGGAGGGTAAACCATTTCTTCAAATTCCATTTTTTTGTTCCAATTTTCGACATCTTCGAGGGCCGCACTTGGGATATTAGACATCACATTATCCGCGAAGTTTAAGGTAGACGTTGGAGACTCTAAGATAACATTATTGGAGTTGATCAAACTTGTCAACATTGTTGCATTGTTGTCTTGAATATTATCATTTGTTGTGGCCCATGCACCTTGCCAAGCTTTGAGCACATCAAGACAAGGTGGCACTTTTTGTGTATATGTCTTGTTATTGAAGAGTTGATGGTTTGTAGGAGCTGTTAACGAGTCGAAATGATGAGATGATTGGTATTGCTGGTTGGATACTAATAACTTGGATTCTCGAACGAGCCGGGCTTCGGCTTCAAGCCGAGCCGTCTCCCATTGAGCCATGTGACTAATGTTGGCAGCGTCTTTGGACTGGCCTGATCCAAGAGCATCAGTTTTAGGCTTATGGGTGATTGGATCAATTCCCATTTTGGTCAATCTCTTCCTTAAGTGTGTGTTCCAATAATTTTTGATCTCATTGTCCGTTCTCTTTGGTAAGTGAGCTGCAATAGCTGACCACCTGGAGTATTTAATAAACCAAGGATACATGTTAGTATATTACAAACAGTATTAATTAAACTAAAATTAGTAAAATCTGAACCTTAACTTTTCACCGAAGTCATATGGTGTGGTCAAATCTTGGGTTCAGTTCTCGTTAGTAATATATATTCGTTAATTGTAGTATTCATAATCTCATCGCTAATAGACGAAAAACGGAGGGAGTAGATTTTAACTGATTGCTCTGGTTGTAGGAAAGTGAGTAAATTTGTAATGAATGCGATTGTAAGGGGTGAAGGAACAAAATCAATATAATGATGCTGTAATAATTGAGATAAGAAGAAGGTGAGTACATACTATTGTCGGACCAACATCAGTATTTAATACTTAGTACAAAATATAAACTCACAAAGAGAAAATATTATGTAATGGCACTAATTCTTTACCGTCCTGTGTAATATAATGGTCCTGCTAGCAAGCACGGTAATTTAGTCACTCGATCAAATAAATAAAAATAAAATAAAAAACATGATGCCGAATAGTACTATTATTCTGTGCATGAAATTAATTTTTGATGCACATCAAAAATTCATAATGAATGTTTTTGGCCATTTTCCAATTTAGATTGACGTTACTCTAGTGAGTTTGTGACGACCCTTAGCTTATTCTTAATTATATTCCGTCATTTTTACCAAGTTGATGTTTTAATTTAATTTTTTTGTTTGAAATAAAGTAGTTGTCGTTCTAGCATAATAAATTCTACTTATACATTTTCAACATATTTTTTAACTATTTTTTCTATTTGATAGAAACCCCAACGAGGCTGTTATTATATATAGTTTCAACAGTTATCATTTTATATTTTCATTATATATAACGTACATTTTACTGCATTTTAAAAAACTTTGTTAAGATAACTAAAATAATAATTAAAATGCGGATTAAGTATTTAACTAGGTCCGATTTTGATTTAAATAGTAATAACATTTGTTACCTATTTCCAAGAAGAGCATGAAGTTGAATGATAGTTTGTTCTTCTTGCAAACTGAATTGTCCTCTCTTGATATCTGGTCGAAGATAATTTGTCCACCGCAGCCGACAACTCTTTCCACAACGTTGGAGTCCTTCAATAATTTATATATGAAATAAATGAGGCGTATGTAGTACTATATCAATTATTGTACAAAGAATAATGTAGTATGTATTATGTGTATGGTTATTATTACCAAGGTTTGATATATACATAAACAGCAAATTGGTGAAATGGTCCTTGAAAGTGGATTCGGGTTAACTTTTAGTTCCCGAAAGTACAAAAGATGAAAGTCAGTCTACAATAATATTGACCAACGATTGATCCAAATAAAGAATATGGATGAAATAAAGAATTATCATTACCAGCTTTAGAAGGCAAAGATCTCCAGCTTCCATGGCCATGTTGTAGAATGAAAGTCTTTAGCTTTTTGTCTTCTTCAGTTGTCCATGGTCCTTTCTTCAACCCTTCATTCTCACAGCATGCTGACCTCCCCATTATTTTTTTTAAGGTTGATATTTTTAGCAACTTATTACTTTTGAGCCCCAATTTAGAAGCCTATAATAAGCAAGTGCAAATAATCTTGTGAAGAATATGAAATGATACAATAGACTAGCTAGCTAAATAGAGATGCAAAGAGAGATACTATATGTTATGATCGAATAAGATTTGGAATATGTGTAAAGTAAAGTGGTCGTGGTATTTATAAAGGGGTCGAGAAATAAATACAAGATCATAATCTACCAATGAGATTTATGATGGGAAATGGACTATTATTTATTTATTTATTTATTTTAATTTACTAAATGGGAATCATTAATTAATTACTCTAGGTTGCAATGTTGCATGGTTAGTGAAAATGAATTGGAGTCTTAAGACTAACAAGACTTTGATCGGATAATTCAGTGTAATGGGGTCAATCGAATAATTTAGTGAAAAAAGTTTTTGCTACAGATTAGAAGGCTCTAGATTAAAAATTCACCTCATTACTAATTTGCAAAAAAAGATAACTGTTCGTAATGAACCATTATCATCATGCAATCATAAGAATGTCATATATTAGTATGGATTGAATTACACTAATTTAATTGTTGATTAAGTCCTACCTAATGGACGCTTTATAATTTTATTATAACTTTTTTTTTAATGCACAAATCACACAATCAATTTCTACTGTACTAATATATAGACTATCATGATCGATAGTCCTTTAAATAAATCTTAATAAAAAGAATACTTAATAAAATCATAACCTTTTACTTATATTATAATGCTTATTACATTGTATTATGCTTAAGTTCTTACGAAAAAAACTATGCAAGTACTAAATATACTTTGAAAATACATTATGAATAGAATTGACATAGTTACATTTGTGTATATTGGCTTTTTTGTATCTAGCCACTACCTGAATTATTTTCATCTCTTCAAATAGTCACATGTAGTATTTTTTGGCAAATAAGCATCTAAGTATAAAAATGACACCTGAATTTTCGTATTTTCAGGTTTTTTAGCATCTTAACTTTAAAATAATCCTTAACCCAGAGGAAGTTAGTCATATTGAAAATATAATTTTTTTGAGGTTGAATTAGCTAGAAGGTGTAGTTATTTTAAAATGTTAATTGACTAAATGGCCTTAAAGATATAAATTAAAACGTTTAAAAATGCTGAAAAAGTCAAAAATACGAAAGTTCAGGTATCATTTATATACTCAGATGTCTATTTATCACCAAAAAAACTACGAGTAATTATTTGACGAAGTGGGAGTAATTCAGGTGGCCAAATGCCAAAAACCATATTTTTATACATAGTACAAATACATTGTGGAGACACTTACGAGTTACGAGTAAGAGTACAATTTCATATATTTTATCAACGTTTGAGTTGACAACACTTATCAATTCGATCTTGATTACTTATGGTCGTTGACCAATCAATATTTAGGAACTTAAGCACTTTAAACACATAGTGGAATTTAGGATAAAACTAGAAAACGAGGCTCTTATATTTATACACATATTATATATAAAATGTTTTTGTAAATTAGCCATGAGGTGAGTTTCGAACCCAAAACCTTCTGATCACTAGCAAGAGGCTTTTCCACTAGGTCCCAGCACCCATCAGAGCCGACCTTAAATATAATGCTATAATCCTTTGCATGCTTAAGTTAATCTCCTATCATAAATTAATCCGTAAGAATAACACATAAATCTCCAGCCTAGCTCAGCCCTCAAGTGGTGAAAACGAATTACAAACCATCCCCTGTTACGTTACTTTATTAATTATTACTAGTATGAGCAGGGGCGAAACTAGTGGGGGACGAGGGGGGGCGCTCGTCCCCCTAGGATTTTCGGTATCGTTTATTTTATATACGATTTTTTTGAATTTTTGTGATATATATAATAAAAAATGTTAACAAACCAAGTGTAAGTGTAGCTTAGTTGGTTAGTTCCTTACTCCAAAAGGTAGAGGTCATGGGTTCAAGCCTTGTTAGCTTCATTTTTAATAATTTTTCTATACTTTTAACTATTTTTTATTTATTTTCGCCCCCTTAATTTTTTTCCCCAAAATTCGCCCCCCCTTGATTTTCATCCTGGTTTCGCCCCTGAGTATGAGTATCACTCTTACTATTTACCTCCAAATTATTAAATCAATCGAAATAACACATGTGACTTTTAATTTGGATTCCTCAAAAGTGGGGACGGACTAAACAGACATATTTGAAGGATCATTTGAATTTGAGATTTTTTATGAAATAAGTAAAGACTAAACCATTCGAGCTTTTTATTTTGATGTATGATATTCATGTGAATATCCAAAATATACTGGTTTAGCGCAGGGGCGGATTTCGACTTTTGATATGATGGTTCAAAATATACATTAAGACTTTTTATTCATTTTCAGTACTATACTAATAAAATATTTACAACAAATTTTCTATTACATACAAATTTTTTTCGTAATATATTAAATATGTATCGAATTTTAACTTTGAAATACTAACAAACTACGAAAAATATATATGAAATGTTAAAAGTTTATTTATATAACTAACTAATAGTTAAAATAAAAATAGACATCGTAGGTGTTTAGGAGGAGTTGAACCCATGACCTTATGCACATACATATTTTCAGTGATTTAAATGAACCACCTTGAACAATACTAGGTCCACCCTCGGCAAATATTAAGATAACATAACATGACGAAGAGGACCACCTTAAAGAAAAGCACATAGACGACCCTCCATAATCAATTCTTGATATACAATCGTTGGTTCGTCTTAAACAAAAGTATTAAAAGGAAAGCTGCCTCCTCCAAAAAGGACCAGCAAGAGGCAACCCACCTCAATTCTTCAGAATCCAAAGCTTTTATTATATTTCCACTATAACCCTCGTAGTCGTGGAGATACGTAGGCATCCACATTTAGTAAGAGAGTACTTGCTCCTGTTTGTGGGGGCTTGGATTTACTTCTTTTTATTATCAACAAAGTACATAAACAGTTGTATGCCCTTAATAAATTTATTTGAATTTCATTCTCTAGCCCAACGTCAACGAGGATCACAATTCACATGTATATATATACAATAATAATATGCTCTAATACTGTCTGTTAAGTTAGATGTAAGGATTATGAATGTCCAATTAATATATGAAATAAAAATTCATATACTTTTTTCAAATACTATAGTAAAAACATGTAGTAATAAATGCTAAAATTAGCACATGAGTGCTTTGAATGGTCCTTTCTAGAATATATAGTATTCTCCATGGAGAAAATTGCTAGTTTGGTCACAGTAAATTAAGTTGCACTTTGGTCATACTCAATGCTTAGACTGTGGATATGACCCTAATAATTGTTATATTTGTTACATTTTAGTTCCACGACGTTAAATGTTGACGGAAAATTGTAACTTTGGCCAAAATTGAAGACTTAACATTAATTCAAGGGTAAAACCCAAATTAGATATAATGTAGTCTTGTATAATTTTTTGGTGCACTTTAGTCCCCGTAATTAATTTTGTTTCCGATTTCTTTTCGATTTTTTTCAATTTTTTGCAATTTTTTTTCGATTCTTTTTTTTTCATACTAAAAATGGTTCGATTTTTCGGTTTCGTACTTTTCTGACAAAAGTGTTCGGTTTTAATAATTGTTTTGGCAAAATATGTCGATTTTGGTAGTTGTTTCGCAAATTTTTTTTGATTTTGGTAGTTGTTTAGATTTTTCCGATTTTTTATTTTCGATTCCTTTTCTTTTTTTTGATTTCTTTTCAATTCTTTTCCTAGTAAAAAAGGTTCGATTTTTCGGTTCCAAAAAATGTTCACTTTTGCTAATTATTTTGGCAAAATTTGCTCAATTTTAATAGTTGTGTGGCAAAAAGTTTTAATTTGCTCAATTTCCGATTTCTTTTAGATTTTTCGATTGTTTTCATGATTTCTTTTGGATTTTTTTTCAATTCCTTTTCTATTTTGATTTCTTTTGAATTTTTTCCTATTAAAATGGTTCGATTCTTCGGTTTCTTACTTTTTTGAAAAAAAAGGTTTGGTTTTGATAATTGTTTTGGTAAAAAATGTTCGATTTTCTTATTTCTTTCGCAAAAAGTTTTGGTTTTGCTAGTTGTTTAAAATAGTAAAAAATTGAACATATTTACTAGGAAAAAAGTCTAAAAGAAATCAAAAAAGGAAAAAGGAATCGAAAAAAAAATATTCCAGAAACAAATCGTGAAAACAATCGAAAACAAATCGGAAAAAATTAAAACAACTACCAAAATCAAAACTATTTGCGAAACGACTACCAAAATCGAACATTTTTGCCAAAACAATGATCAAAACCGAACATTTTTGTCAAGAGAGTATGAAACCAAAAAATCGAACCATTTTTACCAGAAAAAAATCTAAAAGAAATAATAAAAAAAAGGAATCAAATTTTTTAAAAAAAAAACAGAAAAAATCGAAAAACAATCCAAAAGAAATCCAAAAGGAATAGAAAAAAACGAAAAAAATTAATTACGGGGACTAAAATACACCAAAAAAATTATACAAGACTACATTATATCCAATTTGCGTTTTAACCTTAAATTAATGGTAACACTTCAGTATTGGCCCAAAGTTACAATTTTCCGTCAACTTTTAACGTCGAAGGACTAAAGTGCACCAAATATAATACACCAATTACTGGAACCATATCCACACCTGACCATTAAACGGAACCATAGTGTAACTTGTACATATTTAATGGACCAAACCGGCAATTTTCTCATTCTTCATGTAACAAAAATTATTTTTTGACATGGTTCGTGCGTCCAAGAAACATAAGGTTGCGTGTTAAATAGAAAGCAAACTCATTGTCGGACTTCAATTCCGTAAGTAGAGGATGCTTGAAGCCTAAATAAGATAACAAACCCTTCAATTGCATCAGTTATTGATGACATATCACATCATTCATTTAACTACATCTACATGTATTAAAAATGGGGTCGTTTCATATTGAATATATATATATTGTATATATTAAAAAAAGGATAGTTTCATAATATATATGTTTAATTATACTATATTTTCATACCTAAATTGGATATGTATTTGATTTGGTCGTAGTAATACTAATTCCATTGGCCGGATAATAATATATTTTAATACCTATATTTTCATATTTAATGATAATTAAGGGAAAATATGGAGCAACAAAAGATTTTATGCCTACGCAATATGGAAGACAGACTCGGACAACCATACCTGCCTGATGCCATTTAGAAATTAGAGTACTGATGAGTAATGATGACAACCTTCAATAATATGCATTGTAGTGATAACCTAATATATATTTATTACAAACTAAAGCCGATGGCAGTAGTTTTAATATTGTATGTCAAGGAGAGGTAAAGAATGAGTCCTTGCCTAACCCATAAATAATTATCATATTTACACCAAATGAGATTGTTCGTTACGTATTTATAATAAGCATAAATTAGTATATTCAATGCAAAGAAATGAAACAACACAAATAATAAAGCGTAGAAAATTAGTTGGAGAGCATGTATGTAGCAATGCATGCATCCACACATTCAACCAAACGATGTACATTTATATTCCTAGCAGGGATGATCAAATTGGTAGAGTAACAACTAACACGTTAATTCGATTATTATCATAAAGGGTTATCAAGGTTCCGTATATGTTGCAATAACATCTGATGTTGTATATAATAGCCAGAGGGGAGTGAATTGTACACATAGTCTACGATAGTGTCACAAAGTTGTAGTTTAGTACCCGAAAATGGTCAAAACGTTGCAAATTAGTCCCCATGTTGACTATTCCGTTAACTTTTCACAACAATTAGCGATGAGATATTAAATTTGGGGCAAAAAATAACTTTTTTTAAAATGACATAAACTCATTTTTGGTATTATAACTATTCAAGTTTACATTTTAGCTTCGTATGAATTTTCATGAGACACAAAAATGAGTTTTAATCATAATAATTCGTTTTTTTGGGTTCAAATTTGACCTCTCATCGCGTATTGGTGTAAAAAATTAACGAAATCGTAACGTGGGGACTAATATGCAATTTTTTGGATATTTTCGGAGACCAAAAACTGCATCGATGCCACTATATATTAGGGATTAAATTACAATTTTGTGATACTACCGAAAACTATTTGCGTACATGTAATGATAAGTTATTATGTAAGGAAGACAGACACGGAAATTTAGATGCAAGACGAAAGGAGTATATATTATAGGGTATCTTATATATTTTAGGTAAGAAAACATAAGGACGAAGTGGTCATATTATGAAGCATAATCAAAGGTGAGGAAACTTCTTTTATGATTTATTTGGGTCTCCATTTATATCTCCAACTAGCAATTTGACAGAATGTTCGCTTTTGCCATAGAAATTGAATATGATTGCATGCAATTAACTAAATTAACTCCATATTTTGCTTCGGCGAAGACGTGGAAATCCCAAGATCACAACCATCTTCCATACCGTGCTTCGTTTGGCAACTCATTACAATGCAATTAATTTAGTATTTTTATTATTTCCATCTTAGAAGTGGAACATAAATATAAAACGAATTATTGAAATAGTCCTCAATAGTGTTATTAAGTTATAATTTAGTTTTCAATATTACCATTTAGTCTTTAAAAATGATAAAAAAAAAATAGTTGCAGATTAGTCCTCAAGTTAACTATTACATTAATTTTTAAGATGAGAGGTTAAAGCACAACGGTGTTAATTTTCACACAAATTACATATTTACGTGAATCATTTAAATATTGATAATATTAAAACATTTACTAGAACTAAAATACAATATTAACTCATTTACTATGACCATATAAATAATTACCTCAATTATAAGGCATGTGATCAGTTCAGACTGCTGAGACATACATGTACAAATTATGAAGAGGGAGCAATATCTAGAGCTGCCACACATACATATCATAATAAATGAATATGAGCACATGTCATATTGATTATGTAAAAAAGGTATGATCATTATTTAGTTGTGAATTGTGTATGAATTTATCTTTAATTGAGAGATTTTTTTATAAAGCTCTTGTCATGTTCGTGAAGCATACATCATCTACTCAATAATGAATTAGTGATCAAGAAGAATAAATTAACAGTTTTATATAATTTTTATAAAGAGAAAAAAGAAATTCACAGAGAGGGAGTGATAAATACTTCCTCCGTCCCTAAAAGATTGTCACATTTTGACTTTTGGTAGTCAAACATTAAAAAATTTGATCATAAATTCTCATCAAACGATAAGAAATAATATAGTCTTGTGGGATCTTGTTAGATTCGTCTCAATATATATTTTTGAAATATCAAATTTTTATAATTTTTTCGCATCTATAATAAAAGATATTTATGTTTCAATTCTTATTTTGTTGACCATGAAAAGTCAAAATGTGACAATCATTTAGAGACGGAGGGAGTATTAAATATCAAATTAATTAAGAGGACTTTTAATAAGGCACGATTGATAGTCTTTCCCTTCTTTTTCTTCATTTCTTTATAAATGATACGCTCATTTAAGGCGCCCCCACTTGGCTAGCCTATCGCCTAACAGAGGAGGTGAATCCGGGATGTGCCTCTAGGGGCTCGATATTCCACCTCAAGAGTGCCCATAGTAGACTGGGTAACCACCCACAAGCATATCCTCCCTTGAACAAATGCAGAGTTACTCATGCACCTGCCGTGGATCAAACCCACACACTTGTAGAGAAACACACTTTTATAATGAAATCCATTACCATTTGTGGTCTGCATAGCAGGAGATAATGTACTTGAGTACCAAATATTATGAACATATTAAATGCAAGCTACATTGAGGAAAAATAATAACTACATTGTCTTGTTAACTTGGTCCATTTTACTATATGTATGCCTATTTTATCTAGGTTAAATTTTATTTGCCCCTTAAATTATAATGATTCGATCAAATGAGGGATTAGATTTTTGAATAGGTCAGATTACCTTTTGAACGATTTTTTAAGACAACTTGCCCCTTCAACGTAATTGTATCATTCAATTTGCTCGATTAAGTGACTTTTAATAAGGGTAAATTGGGATTTTCATAAATATTAAAGCAATTCGGATACAATATTTAAAGAAAAAAACTAGTGTCTCTTTAAAAGTAACAAATACTCCATTATTAATAAATATTAGAACGAAAGTAAATAACTCTCCTACCCTCACTTCCGCCTTCTCCACCCCATCCGCATCACTGTGTGCTAATATCCATTAAATTAACGATGAGGTGAATTTCGAATTCGTGACTTTTGGTCATTAGCAAGAGTTTTTTTCACTAAGTTACATAATTAACTCAAGATTCAGTGTCTATTGATAGCTTTCAAATTAGGTTAATCAAGTAAATGACAGACATATAAGTTCGTCGTAAAAAACATGATCGAGTGTTAGTAAGAGAAATCATACAACAAAAGAATAAAGTAATATAACAAACAATAATATATTTCAATAGCTTTAAATAAACTCTCATCAAAATGATTATGTAGTTAGAGATGAGATAAGTGATAACACACAAGTTTATGATACAATATCACAATTCGTCGTCCCATTGCATAGTTGTCCACATCAAAGATAAATAACGTAACGATGTTATTCTGCGGTATATCAGCCTGGACAATGCATGATACCACTGAGTATGGCATGCATATATAAATTCAAATACTGTTCGAATCAATTAACTGCAGGCTTTGTCCTCTGCAACAGTAATACTCATCATCAACATTCAACACCACCAATAAAATTATTAAATATTCAGCAGCTTTATTTTATGATCGTATATAACAATATTACTGTATGCAGGAAAAAAAAGTACTCCCTCCGTCCCTAAAAGATTGTTTTTGACTTTTCGTGGTCAACAAAACACGATTTAAAACGTAAATATCTCTTATTTTACATGTGAACATGTTAGGCTAATGGGCAACCCTAGCCCATAAGCCCCTAAAGTACATTAGGGTTAAGTTATATTCACCTATAAATATAGGTGATCTCTATATTGTATGGACAACAAGAACAACAACAATTATCATCAATAAAATATCTCCCTCTATATTTCTACATGGTATCAGAGCCTATCGATTCTTGAGGCCTAAATACATATTCCGCTGCCTTGCCGGTGGGTTTTCTACTATGTAATACTCACCGGCAGGATTTCGTTGATATTTATTTTTCTATTTTACTTTTTTTTACAATATTTGTTGAAAATATTGTTTTATTGAAATTTACTACAATATTTTTGTTGCAAACTCATGGAAATTTAGATAAATTACCATGAGTTTGAGGGAGGGAGATACGATTATGGAGAATGGGAGTATCCCATTGAAAAAAAAGAGAAAAAAGAAGAAGATAAATCGATTTATTCTACTTCGAGTTGAAGTGGAATTTTGAACAGATCTGACAGGTTCGAAAAGGATGGCGTTCCTGGCAGTTACCGATTGGCGAATTACGCATGGTCTGGCGAGTCCTATACGCGTGGTCTGGCGAGTCCTATACGCATGGTCTGGCGAGTCCTATACGCAGTGATCTGACAGGTCCGAAAAGGATGGCGTTCCTGACAGTTATTGATTGGCGATACGCGTTGTCTGGCGAATCCGACACGCACTGATCACGGATCCGGCTTGATCCAAATTTTTTTTTTTTTTATGATTATTGTTGATGTATTGCAAACTCATGGAAATTCTATCAAATTACCATGAGTTTGAGGGAGGGTGTTAGGCTAATGGGCAACCCTAGCCCATAAGCCCCTAAAGTACATTAGGGTTAAGTTATATTCACCTATAAATATAGGTGATCTCTATATTGTATGGACAACAAGAACAACAACAATTATCATCAATAAAATATCTCCCTCTATATTTCTACAGAACAAAATTATAAAAAGTTGATATTTCAAAAATATATATTGAGACGAATCTAACAAGATACCACAAGACTATATTATATCTTATCATTTAATCGAATTTATGATAAAATTTTATAATGTTTGACCAACAAAAGTCAAAATGTAACAATCTTTTAGGAACGGAAGGAGTACTTAATATCATATCCCCTTCTTACAACTGCACGTGGTGAAAAAACAGGGGAAAACTACAATAATATTCACCCTAAAACTTGGGAATTATATGTATATTATATGGAAACAAAAAGTATGCAGTTAAAAGAACAAAGAGAAACTGCATTATATTATTTATTTATTTTTTTTTATTTTTGGTTTTGGGAGAAAGTGCATTAAGATATAGATGAATGGGTAGAAGAGAAATTGATGATCATCAATAGGGTCTGGGGGGAAATAAGTAAGTATGTTGTGTTTATATGGAACATCACATGGGTGGATGAGATCCAAAACGAGTATATTGAATACACAGTTTTAATTCATTGGAGTTACACACCATTACCAAATTAAATACCAATAAGCCCTGCCCATTTGATTTTGATCCACATGAGAGTTGAATCTAACTATACGTGTGTCTCGGAGGTCTTTTGGTTAGGCGGATTATAAATAAAGTATACGCTAATAGCAATAATCTTGTAAAGAATAGAACCAATTAAACATGAAACTAGAAACTATTTTATAGTATTTCAAAAAATTTTATCTCCATACAAATGTGAACCCACAGTGTCAGAATTATTTCTTTTCATAACAAAACTTATTGATTGAAGCATTTTCATGTGATTTATAATATCAGGGATCACATTAAGGTGTTCTGATTTTATTATGTTAAAGTTAATTTTGTCATTGAGCTATTCATATTATTGTTTGGCTTATTTTCTTGTTGTACCCTCAACTATCAAAAAGTTTCAAACTGTACCCTAATGGTATCATAGGCTTCAAATTGCACTCTATACTATGGTTTGTCTTATTCTATACTCTAAAATGTCAATTTTAGATTAATTTTTGCTTTAAAGGAAGGGCAACTTCGGATGGTCACATAGATCAAACTTTTGAGGCACCTTTTTAAAATAACTAAACTTTTAAATTAAAAATTAGTCTCCCTTCTTCTCCAATATACCCTACCCCACCTCCCTGCCCTACCCCCCCCCCCCCCCCGGACATCCTAATGTCGTCTCTCCACTTTTTCTCACCCCCTCCCCAAGAAACCAACGCACCAGAACCACCAATATCCAATTCTCCAACCCTATCACCTGAACCGCGACATCTACTCACTATCTCAGAACCATCCAACCACCTACGCCCACATCCATCCCCCAACAACTCCTGTTTACAGACTTCCCCAGCGGCGACACCGTAAAAAACCGACCACCCCAGACCAGAACTGAGATCTCCAAGCCTTCACCAGCCGAGATCTCACCGACCACCCCTAATTTCGTCGACTCGAGTTTGAAATTGGGTTGATTCAAGAATGGTTGTTTGGTTTCGGATAATAACTTTGATGAAAAGCTGGTGGTCTTGATTTCGGTTGTCTTGATTCAAGAATGTTCGTTCGATTTGGGATAATAGCATTGATGAAGGTTTGTCGATGGAGTTATGGATTACGGGGAAGAAGAGGGGTTTGGAGGTTAGGTTAGGATGGGGGTTTAGCGTAGAAGATAAAGGGAGTAGGATTAATTTTTAATTTACAAATTTAGTTATTTGTAAAAATGCCTTAAAAGTTTAATATATGAAATAATCCGAATTTGCCCTTCTTTTAAAACGAAATTCAATCTAAAATGGGTATTTTAGGGTGCAAAATGAGACAAACCGTAGTGTAAGAAGCAATTTGAGGCTTAAGATAATTGTAGTGTGTAGTTTGAATCTTTCTTCATAGTTCAAGTGCAAAATGAAAATAAACCTTATTATTTTAGGTCCCAAACTAATGGTTGAATAAGAAGAAGAAACTAGTCAAAATATATATTAAAAATGAGAACAAAAATAAATTCAAGATATATATTATTAAATGGTTCATGATTTAATACGAAAAGGTGATTAAAAAATACATAAAAAATGTAGAAAAATAATTTTTTATGTTGCAATATAAACTAACCCAATATTATAACCTAAAATGACAACTGAAAAGATTGAGAGTGAGTATTAGTTACACACAATATTTATGAAATGTAAATATATTTGATAGATTACATGTTACTTATATGTACTGAAAAATTAATTTTTATTTTTCATAAGGATATTTGAAGCTTATATTAATCTTCGTATATAAGAGAATGAAAATACTAAAAATGTTTAAAGGAGAAAAAGTGAAGGCTCGTTTATAGTTAAGCCCTCTATAAACCGCAGTACGGCAGGTCAACTAGCTAGCATTGAGCTCAGACTCCGGTACTTGCCCATATCCTAAGCCCAACTCCTAAGGCTCTATACTCCTGGATCAATTTTTTTTTGGCTACACAGTTATGGTCTGTTGGAGTTGTCCGTTGACAGGTTTTAAGTGAAGTTCCCATATTTCGATCGAGTGGATTCACACTCACCAAAGTTCAATTTTATTTGACTCGTTTATCGCTATAATATTGTAAGACCCCGATACAAAGTGAGTGATTTGTAGTGTTGTTAATGAGTTAACAAGTCGGGTTTTAATTTTATCGAGTCGGGTAATTAACCGGTCCTAACGAGCCAGGTATAAACGTATTACCCTCGTATCGCTCGATAAGGACACAAGCGGGTATCGAGCCGCTCGACGAGCGGGTTCTGGGTTACCCCCAAATTTCTATTTAAAAATTTTATTTTAGGGTTTTCTTCAACAATATTTAATTGTTGAAATGCAAATATGAAAATTCTTTTCAATACTAATTTTATATTGGTCATTTGAAATTAGATGTGGTTAAAGTATAACATATATTACATATAAATAATATATAATATAAAAAATAAACAAGAGGATAACCAATCGACCCGGGTTCACCCGATAAGCTATCGAATAAAAAAATTACTCGAGTATTGCTCAATAAGGACACGAGCGGGTAACGGACCCGAATTTCCCGAGTCGAGTAAGGAGCGGGTAACCTAAGAATTCCAATGATAAGTGTGCTTGACCTGGAACAATTTTGATTGATACTACTTGTACTTAATTAAGATGCATCTTATGTTGGGAAGCTTGTCACCTAAGAATTCCAATGATAAGTGTGCTTGACCTAGAACAATTTTGGAAATGGTGGCCTACTGAGAAGTTTCCTAATGAATATGTGAGTAAGGTCAAAACTATATATCAACACATGCAATCGTTTATGAGCTTAATTCATCAAATCTAATAACGTACTTACTCGGTGTTTCAGGGGTTACAAATATCATCATCCTTCATATTAGAAGTAACTTGCTAAATAAAAGGCTAGATTGTGATCATAATCCACTTTCATTATCATCTCAAAGCAAACACATAATATGCTATATACTCTCGTCTACGGAAACCTACAAATCCGGATGCCAATATATTAGTAATAGGGAGTTCATTAATAGGCCCTTGATAATCTGTTAGCTGAGCAAACAAAGTATGATAAGTATGAAGAAAAACAAATTATGTAAGAAGTCAACATCATCATCATATATAATTTCCATCTCCATTGAAAGAATTGTGTGCCTAACAAAGCATTTGGGTTCTTTGACCAGTATGGATATTGAATAACTATGTGTCTTTATATCTACAATTGTTATTACTATACGCTAAGCTGGAAATGATGATTTGTTAAATATCATCATCACTTACTATAAAAAGAATCTAGTCAAGCCACTTCACAATTTCAATGTTACAAGTATTGTTAAAATGGTCCATCCTAATCTATCAAACCATATCGTAGTGTTTTATGGAGTATATATGATTCGCATCTATTCACTTGTTATGCTTATAAATAATCACATTCTACATACAGATTTTTTGAAAATTTTCATAGAGTAAAGCAAAACAAAATTAGAAAAATAAAGTGTAAAATTTAATTTTTAGAGTATAAAAATCAAAACCCTCCACTTAATATTAATTTATTTTAGAATAAAATTTCATATTTTAACCCCTTAATTCCTTAGGTGAAGTGGTCGAATTAGCTTGAAGAGACCTCGGAGACAAATCAGTCGTCTAATTAAAAAAAGTTTAATCACTCTTTAAAAAGAATATTATTTTCTTCACCCTAATATATCTTTACAATTTTACTTACTTCTTAAAATTTGTGTTAGTTCTCTTAATCAATTCTATATAAAAAGTGAGTTTTTCAATTATTCTATTTCTGCATTAACTTGAAAACTTTTGTAGTAGAGATCTGTAATCGATATTCATCGATTACATACTAGATAGACTTGAGTTGAAATTAAATAATAATTCGTAAATTACACTGGCCAAATTCAAAAAATTGAAACCTGGTTGTATGTGTGGAGGGTGATTAAGTGAGGGTGATGGAGGATGTTCATCCCCCTTTGATATCAAAACATTTCCAACAAATAATAAAAAAAAGTTGGTCTGATCAACATATGACCGTAAGTGTGCCAGCCACACGCCACGGCACAATATTCAAAGGCGTCAAATATGAACGAGTAACTATAATATACTTCTATGCTAAGTGTTTTTACCTTTCAATTGTCTTCTTCATTATCCACACATTAATTTAATTACTATATCTTAATGTTAATTTTGGTCCCCATCTACCTTCAGTAGTCCTCTAATCACCCAATTATATTTGCTTAATGTGATTCAATAACCATCAAATGACTCACATTATTATTCAAAGTTGAAATCTACTTGTAGTAACTACTTTGCCTCATCATCATAAGATTAATCACTAAAATAATTATGTCATCACCTAATGCCATCTTTAGATCAACACAGCATAATAATAATATAATAAAATTAAAATATATTTAGCATGCAATTAAATTGACATTTAACCTACCACTAATGGTGAGCAAATTAAATTAGAGTAAAGTAGTGAGCAGATAAGAAGAATATTCTCACTTATCTCCAGGACGAATTCTGTGTACTAATTAAAGTGGGTATATCATACTATATACGTGTATGGCATGTGATTATAACTTCTTGTTATTATTATTTATTATATATAGTCCATTTAAGGATTTTAATGACTAATTTTGTTTTGAACTTCATTGGGTTTCAATTCAAACAAAGCGTTTTTAGAGCTTGATGATTTTCGAATTTTCATTAGTTTGAAAAAATTTAAATTCGATTTGATTTTAATAGAGTAATAACTCAATAATGTTCTTTTGAAACGGTTTCAGCCCAATAAGTCAAAGTTTCCACTAAAAGGACAAAAATTGAGAAATTTTAATTATATAGTTTGAAGTTATTCAAAATTTTGTTACCTTGAACTTTATTAAACTAAATTTTTTGATTGAGGTCGTTAGTTTGAACTTATCAGATCAATTTTTTTAAGTTCATAAAAAATTTAAATCAAATTGAACTTTCAAATTGTTTGCAAACATACATCTCCTTGTGACTTGTGAGCAATATATGCAAGTATATAATAGAATAATCAAGAGTACATGTTATTATTTTCTTTTGATCGTTTAGTTTATTTGAAAATATCAAAATTAAGTGAATAAATTATTGAGTTATTACTTTTAAAGTAAATTAATAAATTAGCTTATTTTAACTTTGCTAATGTGTATGTGTTGAGCAAGCAATTTTAGAGTAAAACGTGCAATAAATTAAAAGAATTAAAATAATTGTATGGATTAAGAAATTGAGGTGCAAATCTTGCCCAATGAGAGCCCATAATATGAGGTGTCTGGATAAGAACCACAAGTAATCTTACCTATCACTTTTGATTGTCCGATGCTCATCACTTTCTACTCCTTTTAGCACTAACACGTGTGCCTTATCCAACTTATCTTCACATCTTTCCCAACAACGACTTTTATTCACCAACTTGTTTTTATTTTCTTCTTTTTTGTTTACTCACCAAAAAACTCCATTATATATGCTAAAGTACTGAATAATTTATATACTTAATTTCAAAGTTTTTGAGATTAATTTTTTATAATTATTATAGGAATGAGAGTATGCATACCTTACACTATTCGATTCTTTTTACTCATATTTAGCCGATTTTTTTTTTAGATAAAATTATTGATATATTCATGTTGATGTTGATGTTCTCAATTTGGAAGGTAATGAAAAGCCTTTGCACGAATAGGACAAAGTGACATGGTCTCAAGCTTTACGCTATTGACCGGAAAAAGGATATTCATTTTTGGAGTATCTTTTATTGATCGTTTTACACTTTGATCAAGTTAAAATTAATTTACTCTCATAATCTAGAAAAAAAAATAAGAAGCAATAATTGATTAGATTCTTAAACATAAAATTTAAAAACTATTTTTAGACCCTTTTCATATCTATTGTTATATTCACAATTTGTAACGAATCAGTTATATTATTAATTGCTGAAATGGTCAAAAATAATATGTGTTAATTGCATTTCATAACGTGTGATCGTATGTACAAATATGATCTCAGATAATGTGTTCAAAAGGTGCTTTAGTCCCCATTTGACTAAACTTTTTTGATGAAAAAAAGGTTAAAATAGGATTTTGAACACTTGAATAATGTGTATTTTAATCACTGATATCAGTTAAAAATGTTTATTTTAGTCCTTGTTTGGGATAAAGTTTAACTGCTCCTTCAAAAGAGAGACTAAAATGTATTTTAGTTACAAGGATTAAAGTGCAATAATTTACTCATATTATTTAGGACAATTTCTGCTACATAATTTCACTCGTTATGCCTCTGAGAGAGCAGCGGTTAAACATATCTTGTTATAAAATAAAAAAAGATGGTTACTGATAACACAAAAAATATGCATGTATTGTATAGACACAATCAATTTAATAAATTAAATTTGATTTAAGAATTGTTTTTCTAGTTGAAGAAGCTAAGAGTTCTTAAGACTTGGCTACAAATATTATATCTGCTTTTCGGAATAGCAATCAGAATCGGACCGCATAAAAAGGAAAAACGAATGAAGCAAAAGTTGTGATTGGACAAGATTTAAAGTTGTTCAACGACAATATGCAATTTGTAATGAATATGATGCAACTTCGAGCAAATTTTTTGTTCAAAGGTTTTATTATTGCTTGCACGCTTGAAGAATTCTTGACAATGGCTTCATTTTCAGATTTAGGAAATAAAAAATAAAATGTACTTTCGAATTGTAGAAAGTTATGGTCCTCTTAAGATTTGTTATTTTAAAATTCCTTTAAATTATTATCATACTATTTATACAAAAATCTAGAAATTAAACTGTGAAATTAATACATTAGAAAAAATCTTAAGGGAAAAATTCTTAGGAAAACCATAACCAATCCAAAATCACTTATTATTTCTCAAAAAATTCACTACTTTTAAGTAAATAGTAGTTCATATGTATATAATACTCCCTCCGTCCCTAAAAAATTGTCACATTTTGATTTTTGGTGGTCAACAAAATACTATTTAAAACATAAATATTTATTGTTCTACATGCGAAAAAATTATAAAAAGTTAATATTTCAAAAATATATATTGAGACGAATCTAACAAGGTCCACAAGACTATATTATTTCTTATCGTTTAATGGGAATTCGTGATCAAATTTTGTAATATATGACTATGAAAAGTCAGTGACAATCTTTTAGGGACGGAGAAAGTAAGTTTTTTTGTACATTAGGAATATGAATATAATAGTATTACAAATAATAAAAACATAACTTACTAACTCATAGACGGTTAGAATGAAAATATAAGACAAATTGTCAATAGCGAAAATTAAACCCAAAACTTAAAAGCCTGAATCAAATACCACTAATTTATTGAATCGAACGGTAAATGTACATGCTACTAATAGTTATGAACAATTTAAATTACGTATACCCCATCTAGTGTTGTCCAACAATATAGCCATAATATTTTTCCCCATTCTAGTATGCTAAGTTAATTATGCCCATTCCTATCTCTTTAGTCTATATACATGTCATCTACAGGTTTGATTGAATATATTAAACAAAAACATAAAAAATATTCCATAAGCATGCATATTCCTAGGTATAAACTAAACTAAAAAACAACAATAAAGAATGATGTCATCCATGATGAGGACAAAATTAATCCTCAATAAAAAGCCTAACCTTCTCCTAGTAAACATTTCAAAACTCTTCCTTCCTCTCTTCTTTTGTTCAATAGTATTATTACCTCTCCTTTCTCTCTCAAAAATCCTATATTTCATTTTTAATTAAGACCAACAAAAGCAAAACAACTTTTCAAATTTCAATACTTAATTCCTTTGGACAATATTCATAGTAATTACCATCCATAATCCAACATGGTAGGACCAAACTCATCTGATCTTCCTCCTGGTTTTCGATTTCATCCTACTGATGAAGAATTGATCATGTTTTATCTTCGAAACCAAGCTATTTCCAGGCCATGCCCTGTTTCAATTATCCCCGAAGTTGATATCTACAAATTTGATCCTTGGGAATTGCCTGGTTAGTATATATATTCAACTAATTAAATACTCGCTCCATTTTTTAGTTGTCGTTCTAAATTTTGGTTCCGGTTTTTGTAGAAAAAACAGAATTGAGAGAAAATGAATGGTACTTCTTCACGCCCCGCGATAGGAAATACCCAAATGGTGTGAGGCCTAATCGAGCAGCTGTGTCCGGTTACTGGAAGGCCACAGGGACTGATAAGGCCATTTATAGTGCAGCAAAATATGTAGGTGTGAAGAAGGCTCTTGTATTTTACAAAGGAAAACCACCAAAAGGAATCAAGACTGATTGGATTATGCATGAGTATCGATTGATTGAATCAAGATCCACATCCAACAAACCAAATGGATCCATGAGGGTAAGAATTATCGCAATGACTCAAACTCGAGACTAGTAACATATTTTGGTTACTAGGCTAACGCTAATGGTTCAGATACTCGATTTTGTCTATTTGAAAGTGACTAACCCTGGTTTCTTGTTAATGTGGTGCAGTTGGATGATTGGGTCCTATGCAGGATTTACAAGAAGAAGAACAGTGCAAGAGGTGTTGACATTGACATAAAAGCTGAAGAGCCAAATGCCCATTTTGTGTCTTCACATGATGATATTGGTAAAAATGAAGAAATGAAATTACCAAGGACTTGTTCATTGTCTCATTTATGGGAATTTGACTATCTAAGTTCAATGGCTTCAGTTTCTCAATATTTCAATGACAACCCCTATAGTAATAACAATTCAACATTTGATGATCAAGAAACAAATACTATCTCAGAGATTAATAAATCTTCTCAGTATTCTGAAGCAATGAAGTTTGAGGTGAATAATAATTACCAAGGGAGTTTATTGAGCCATCCAAATCTATATGAACCCTGGAATTGATTCTTGAAAATAGATAGATGAGAAAGGGCTACAAAATGGTATAGGTGCAATTGTTTAGAAGTTGTAATAGGAATATATGATTTGTATGCAAACTTTGTCTTGTAATGGAAGGTGTATATTTGTCTTTCTTGATTTACAATTTAGATGGGAATAAATGGGAATCTGATGACTTCGGAAATGAGTAATCTGACTTTTAGCTTTGACTTTTGACATAAACTCTGTTCTAATGTAATATTAAATATACATGGTTAAATAAATAAAAATGGTGCATAATTGGCGGCTTTGTTTGTGATGAGAGGTAATTTGTGTGCTTACCTATTCCACAAATATATATATAAAGACCAATATACATGTCACTCAACATATATTATATGTGGTGGAAATTAATTTGGCGATTGTTCACACATGTTGGGTGTTGAGACAAACGTGTATATGATGTTTTTTTATATTTTAAAAAGGGAACGTGTGAATTCTGCGTTGCCGTTAATTATTTTAAAAGAATTTTGTATGTTGGTCGACTATATTACCCGTACAGCTATATTGTGGAGTAATTTTGAAGATTGAAATGCGATTGCTTTATAAATTTATCATATATTTTCTATTTGAAGATCATTTATATTTCAAAATACGCTATTTTTATTGTTTTTGAAAAGAGAAGAAGGGTAAATTAGTAAAAATAAGAAAGACCACTGTTTTCTGTCTAAACTGTCAGACCATAGAATCTCTTGAGTTATCATCTCTGCTAAGAATGATTCAACCACACTCTCATCTTCCAACTTCCTTCACACCCATCAAAATCTCAGCCAAAGGGACAACCTTAAACCATGTCAGCATACGTGGCAAAGTACCTGCTCACATCAAACACTTGAAGAAATGCACCAAAGAAGCAGGATTTTGCCAATGTAATAGGAGACGTTTTATTGAAGCATTTGGGACACTTCTTTTGCCCATTAGTAATGCTTCAAGTGATGCAGAGACTCTCAATATCGATCCTATGGTGCATATTCTAACTTGATCCTTCATGTTTTCTTATCTGGTTATTACTTATTTTACTAGATTATGTTTATTGCTTAGTTTGTCAGATTTTGATGTATTCTTGAAATTGAGACAATATTTGGAATTGCTAAAATTTTGCATCCTTGACCCTATGACATTATCTTATGATAAGCTTATTTGTTCACTCGAATTCCAAGATTAAAAAGTGAATGTGTGAATGGCCTTGTTCACTTTGATATAATGAGATTAGTTAAAATGGCTCACTACATTACCTAGGCTTCTTATCTATTGTGTAGTACTACTAGTAGATAATGTTTGCACTCCACTCTTTGGTCGTTTAAGAAACAACCTCCCCTGCAGCACAGGGTAACGTTGCATCCTGTCCTGACGCTCCTTACCCCGTTTAGGCGATTGAGGCATGTCAATATCAATGTTGGATTGTTGGTATACCTAGAGTTGTGTACATCTACCTCGTGAACCATTTGTTGGATATGATTATGTACAATCTTTTTGTAGCAGGAATTGGTGCATTATTGGGCACGAAATCAAATGCTTAAGCACCTAATCCGAAACCCTGAGAGTTGTGTACTCATTAGTCATTTCCTGTGATTTCTCTAAATACTTTTTGATAATGAACTACTTATTTGAAAGAAACTTTAGGTTTTGACAATAAGAAAAAGTTTACATCTAAATGAAGGAAGTGGTAACTTTTCTAATGTTGGAGCCTGAAGGGATTGTCTGAGTGTATATAGATATGCAGACCATGTTGGATAGAATTCATCCTTCGAGGCCAGATTGGTATGAGGAGTTCTTTGCATCAGCAATGGACAGCACTATGAAGTCCTATGAAGCTGAGGTTAGTGGTTTCCAGTTGGTATACGTAAGAAGAATCTGTATTGGACTGTTTTATTTGATGATCCAATTTCTAGTTAGTAGAAATCGAAGGGAATCTTCATTTTTGCATACATAAGATTGCAGGATATAAAGCACAGCTTTTCTCTGATTTGAGAGGAAACATCTTGGAGATCGGTATTGGTACAGGTCCTAATTTGAAATATTATGCAAATGGCTCGGATGTCCGTGTTGTTGGCATTGATCCGAATAGGAAGATGAAAAAGTACGCACTTGCCGCCGCACAGGCTGCTGGTATGCCCACTGAGAGTTTTACGTTTAAGCAAGCGGTAGGGGAAACCTCTTCTTCTTATTGCACTTTCGAGTTGTTAATCAATGTGAAATTTCCTTCTCAAATAATATGTCACAATTTAAGCACTCATTCAGATTATTGGTCTGTGGACAGTTTAGTCACATTTAAAAGAATATTTTATCATTTTGGCACTTATTAGGAATTGACCCGCCATGTATGCATGTTGATGTCAATATTACCCAGGTTGCCGAGGCATTGCCAGTAGATGATGCTTCCCTGGATATTGTCATTGGCACACTCGTATTGTGCTCTGTTGAAGATGTTAACTTGGTTCTAAAAGGTACATATTTGCAACGTCGTAGTTGTCATCAATCTTCCTCCTTCCTGAAGTTTCTACTTGAACTTCATTTTTGTGCAACAGCAAAGATTATTGTGTTTGAAATGTACATTATGATCAATGCCTATAGGAAGTTGATCTTTGATTTCAAATTTTATATTCTCAACCCTCAGGCCTCAGCTGACTGGAATTGGCAATTGAACAATTATTCAAAGATTATCTTGTAAGACTGGAACAGTAAGAAGTCAATTAAAACAATCAAGGTTTTATCTCATTAAATGAGTTCGGTTACCTGAATCTAAGGTCTCTGTTCAACTATGTGTTGGTCATCTCCTCAGTTAAGCCCATACACTACTTTTTAGCGTTCTTGAAATAATATAAGGGGTTTGTAGGCATTTCAGACTAGTTAAATCGGTATCGTAGATGCATCTCAGTTCTTCAAAATGTGAAATTTGCTCCGTGGAAATAAGGTCATTATGCATAAGATCATACAGAATGCCAAAAGCACGATGTGTGTATTATCATCAAACCTACGATACCAAGGTGGTTACTCTATGTATATAGTTAACTTTCTTGAGCGAGCAGGCAATTGGATAGTTTCTGATATGGAATTTTTATTTTTGTCAGAAATCAAGAGAGTGCTTAAGCCTGGCGGGACTTACCTGTTTATCGAACATGTAGCTGCACAAGGTAATAAGAATCATTTGGAATAATATAAACATAACTATTGTCATCTTTACATCTCTGATCTCTCCAAGCTTTCTCGTCCATATCCTGTTATTGAAGCATTAACTTGAAGTCTAAACATCATTTGCATGGTATTTAAACGTACAGATGGAACGATTTTAAAATTCGTTCAGGGAATTCTTGACCCTCTACAACAATTTGTTGCTGATGGTTGCCATCTCACTAGGGAAACAGGAACTAGTATCTTGAATGCAGGGTTCTCTACAGTTAATGTACATAATGTTTTCTTGTCTTCTGCTTCGCTTATAAGTCCCCATGTCTACGGCATAGCAACTAAGTGAATCCACACTAAGTTAGTGATGTTTTTTATACTAAATGTTGACTTTAAAAATCTTAGATCCGCCACTGGTTAATATGACGCTATTTTTTCTTGTATAACATGTATATGGCAACTACCAAAGAAAAAGATGAATATGATGGATACTGGATAATGATGCATTACCAGAACCATTACATACACTTTCACTCATTATATTAAGATAGATGCAACACATGTTCATTTATTGGAGTAATTAATTTCATGTGGAATCATATAAAACTATAACACCGATCTTATTGGAGTAATTGATTTCATGTAAAATCACATAAATGTATAACAGCAATTATGTCATATCGAAGTACCATTCATTTTCATGTCATGTAAAACTTAACAAAATTGTGTTGCCTTAATTCACAGTTCAAATTTATAAATAAAGTTACAATTAGACATATTGGTCACCAGAACTATAAGCTTACAACAACAACACAAAATTTGAACTATTAAGGTACGATGATTTACAACAACAACAAAAAATTTGAACTATTAAGTTACGATGATTTAGGGAGACGATAATTAAAATGTTTCAAAGAGAACTCCTGCAAGGATCAACTCTAGTAGAAAAATACCTGAGACTAATTAACCAATAGCTTAGAAGTGATATAGTAAGTCGAATGTCATTATAATCTCTTCATATACAATAAAAAATTAAATAAGAAGTTTTAATTCGGAACTTATTACTAAAATATCATAACAAAAGTTATGATGCAAAATATATCATAAGTTTAAGCAAAGTAGTTTGTGAGCTTAGATTGTAATGTTAAGATTATAATTTCATATTATATCCTACAATTTTAAATTTCTATGGTTAAATGAAAAGCATTTCCATAAATCAAAAGTTATAGTATATATATAGGTCACCACCATGGAAAACATTGCTAATAAAATTTTCAACATTTTTTTTAATAATAGTGACACTTCTTAGGTCATACCACCCACCTTGTTTGTTGGACAATAATACCCACATGAGGATTATTTTATTTTTCTTGCTTAGTATCTAATAAAGTACTAGATAATATCCACTTAGAATCTATTAGTAATAATTAACGAATGCCTAACAAAAATCTATATAATTATTCAGTTAATTTGTCCAAACAATTATTTGGACGAAGTGCAATTTTAGTTAAGCGATGGTTTAAACGTAATTTTTGATAAAAATGGGGGTATTGTTGGCATTTACCCTTAATATGCATAAAGGAGTATTTGCAAAAAAGTAAGTTAAATAATATTGACTCCTCCGTCAAATTAGGGTTCTTCCTCAAGCAGCAGAAGCACACTTCCTTCATTTTTAATAATTTCTTGGTAAGCCCTCCAACTTCTCTCATATTCTTTGTTCATACCCTTGTATTTATACACTTCTATTGCAAGTCTATTGTGTAATTTCTAATTTATATACTTATTTATTAGGGGTTTACTGTCAATTGCTTGAATTTATGAAATTAAAAAACCCAATTTTTAATTCTTGAAGGGTTTTTTATGGTTTCTGAAATAATCCGAAATTGGGGTTTTGGGGTTGTACTATTAGTTGCTTGAATATATGAAATTAAGGAAAATATATACTCCATTTTTTTTATTTGTTTTGGATGGTTTTAATGAATTCTGAAGTAATTCAAAATTGGGTTTGGTGGTTTATTGTAAATTGCATGGATTTATGAAAATTAAAAAAAGAGACCCAGTGTTTCATTTTTGGGTTTTGAATGGTTTTAGTGATTTCTGAAGTAATTTAAAAACTGAGTTTTGGGTGTTTCTGTTAACTGCTTGAAATTATGAAATCAAAAACCCTTTTTTATTTTTTTGAGTTTGCATGGTTTTAGTGATTTTCTTAAATAATTCAAAGTTCGGATTGGGTGAGGTGGGGGGGGGGGGGGGGGGGTGTCTGTTAATTGCTTGAATTAATGAAATGATAAAAAAATACCCAAATTTTTTTATTTTGGAGTTTTGGATGGTTTTAGTGATTTCTGAAGTAATTCAAAGTTGCATTTTAAGGGTTGAAGGTTATAATAATGTATTTAATAAATACCGACTCCATTTCAAACAGATTGTCTAGTTTTTAACTTTGAACTCAAATAGTTTTGTACATATTGTATATATCTGGTGAAAAATATATCAAAAGATAGTATTTTAACAACATTACCACTGACATGATAGTTTTGATTCAAATTGTAGTTATGTGATTCAATCAAGGACACAAACTGGTTAATTTTAACCATAGAAAATCACAATAGACGATCTTTTTGAATTGGAGGTAGTAATCAAATTTTGACCTTTTTAGTCTGAATGGTTCTTATGTTTTCTGAAGTTAATTTACAATGGGGATTTATGGTTGAAGCTAATAATTGTGGCTTCAATAAATACTTTGTTTTTTAATTGGAGTCTTTTGTGTGCATATATTCTGTTGTTAAATGATTTGGTGGTTGTTGATTATCTTATATTATTTTATTTTTAAGGATTAAAATATAGCTATTTGATGAAGTTGAAGTTTGTTTGTTGTTCGTTGACGTCTCTGTCTCAGAGTATACTCATAATAAAATAAATTTGATATTGTGTTAAAGATGACAACTTTCTTGGTTTACTCAAAGGTTGAACCTTTATCTGTTTTTTATTTTGTTTACTTATATGTAGGTTTACATGTTCCCTTTGTCTTCCTGTTAAAACGGATTTTGGTACTACGGAATATCCTTTTGTTGATATTCGATGTTATTTAACTTGTGAATCCTGTAATCAACGGCTGTAAACTTGTAGGTTGATGTGATCTGTTTTTTGGAGGAGATGAATCGTAAAGCTCTTAAATTGTAAGTTGGTGCAGTAACCTGATGATATGTGTTAGCAGTTGAGTTTCACTGAAGTTTCATGCTCTTTGTGTCTCGATTGAATGGTATAGTCTCTGTGGCGTGTTCAGTAATTTTGACATTCAGAGAAACTATTGATTGTACACAGCTAGTAAAGTGTTTGGTTGCATACTAGAAGCTGGTGGAGTTAAGTCTGGTTTGTGTTCAAAAGATAGCTAAGACGGGGTCCCTCTGTTGTGTGGCTGCAAGGCCACATGGATCAAATGGAACCAGTAGGGAGTGGTCTATGGGGCCACATGAACCATATTGGCGCACAAATACTAGTTTTTCACCTCCTCCATTTGACTTTCGATTTCAAGGCGAGACCCTTTCATTTGAGTCCAACGACGGCAATCAGTTATATGGCTCCTCAGCATCCTCCAACAGTAGAGAGAGTAGGAGCTGGCTGAGAGGGAACCAGTTAGCTACTCACCAGTATCTGGTTTCTGATGGAGCTGGTACAAATTACAGCAGTCCATCTGACATCTCCCCTGTGCGGCAGTGGGCTCCGCCAGCTATACAAGAGATTAATGTGGATGACTATGATAGCTTTGGGAGGGGTAAGTAACTCAAATGTGCATCTTTTCTTTTTCCTATTATGTCGCATACATTTGATTCATTTGGTTCCCAGTTATTCCATATCATTTAATAGTAAAACACCTTGCAAGTGGTAACACATTCCGTCTCGGGAAGCATTGTGACATCAATCTTGTTCACAGTCTTAGTTTACATTTCAATGAATGATTAAAAGGAAGTACCTAAGTAGTTTCTTTGTTGACCAATCGTTAATTGCTTACTGTAAGTCTCTGGATCCTCTTTAGCAACTAGATTTTTTGTGAGAACATCTGTATCAGGGTTTGTCATTGATGGAAACCTGAAGCATTATAACATAATAGTACTTGTAGAATAAGTTACGGTTTAAATTATCCCCTGCAGCCTCCTTTATATGTGATTTCTTGTTGTTATTTGGTAAAGTATATATGCCTTATTAGCTTTCAATATGAATGCCAATATGAAGTGCTCTTTCTAGCATATGATATGTAGATAGTAATTAGAGTCTTAATATTCCATGCCATCAAGTATCTAAATGTATCTTAAATGTTCTGTTTTAATGTGTTTATTATTGTGCACTTTATAATATCTCTTGGGAGTATTTCCTGCCAAGGGGATAATGTTTGTGATGCGAAGTTGGATACAATGTCGAAGCTCTGGGATGGAGAAAACAAGTACACTCGTTATCTGGGCACCAGATGACTTTTGAGAGTCTTTCTATGAGTCCTCCCTCAAGGAAAAATTCTGTTTTAGTGAATATCTGTCATGTGCCTGTAGATACGAAGTATGCTTGTTATAAATACTTTCTGTATGCCTTTCTGGGGAGACGATTGAGAGGCTTGAATAGTTGTGACCTTGTATAAGTATTGAAGAAAAAAAGGGCGAGGGAGACAGCAAAAGAACACTTGCGTTCTTGAAAAATAATTGAATGAGACTGCCTAGGGGAATTTGCATCGTAACTTCTTTCCTATGAAGTGACAAACAGTGCCCACTTTTAGTTTTTTTATTATTTTTAATGTTAGTTATTCTTTCCTTGACAGATGCGGCTTTAAGGTCCCTATCATTTTCACCTGCAATGGAGGTATATGCTACTTATGTTTTGTTTTTCCTTCCTTTTTGTGATATATGGCTGTGGTCGTTAGTTTCATAATTAGTATAATCACCTCTGGACATGCTCATTTCAAATTTTCCTTTACAGGGAACATCAGTTGATCGGGATAGTGCTGGATCCACTTCGTCCCGATCAGACACTACTGATTATGATTCTGTTGCTAAGTCACATCCTTCTCATCGAAACTTCTCTAGCCGGAGGTGCTTTATGTCTAAGCCCATTCACCCTGTTTCCTTTCCATCCCAGATGCCAAGAAGAGAAGGTGCGAACAGCATGTCAACTGCATTAGGAGAACTTGATGCCAGTACTTATCAAAGGGAGAAACATCGATTAAGCAGTGCTAGTGGCAGTCTTGATCTAACAGATGTTTCTGAGCAATTTGAATCTGAAGTATCTTATAAGTCTTATAATCCGTCAGAGTGTTTCAGATGTGGATTATGCGAGAGATTTCTCTCACAGAGGTCACCTTGGAGTTCCCGCAGGATTGTCAGAAGTGGAGACATGCCAGTTGCAGGGGTTCTTTCATGCCGTCATGTGTTTCATGCCGACTGTCTGGAGCAAATCACTCCGAAGGCACGTAGAAACGACCCACCCTGCCCTATCTGCAGCAAGACCGAGGAAGGAAGCTCTCCAGATCAGCGAGCCTTTTCAAAGTTCTTCCCTAAGCTCAAGCATTTTGGTGAAGCAGGGCCATCAAAGCCATGGGGTTGTGCACAGGCAGGTGATTGTGTTCAAGGAGCTTTGCAAGGTCCACAGCGGAATGCCTTGCTCTCTCTTAACCGAAACAGGATGAGAAAGAACCTTTCACTAAAAGGCGGTAATCCAGGCAAGGACTTTCCAGGGAAGCTTCGTAAAACTAGTACATTTGCATCGCCACTACACATTGGATCTGCTGATCATGCAGCAGTTGGTTCTTCCCAATGAAAATGGTTATAATTTGAAGTAAATCAATCCTTGTGATCAGTTATGTATAAAAACCGGTGGAGTTAAACTCGTCATTTATATTCACTTTTGTGTATGTTACCTGTGGACTTGTGTCAGCTGAAGAATGACTAGATAAAAGTCGATGGAAGGAGCCTTCAAGTTTTATTATGGCAGTTATAATGCCTCAAAGGTACAAACTCCTTCGAACTTCTCATAGCCACAGTTGACCCTTCTACCAGTCATTTTCTCACTTTCAAACCCATGCCTCTCGCTCTCGGCTTAGACTACACATCTACCATTTCTCACGCCTCCAACCTTGTGTTGAAGCTATACACCAACTTTTATTTTGAACCAAGCCGAGCCCGGCCTGGTAGTGGATAATGTTTTGAGATCGACTGTTTTGCAGAAGAAGTGGAAACAACTGAAGTTAAATCCTAATCCCAGTTGTCCCAATTTGATGATGTATGGCTTCTTGATAGTGCTCTAATGCCAATCCTTAGTTTTAGCTATTGCCAATATTATTGGCCAAATTGCTTCAGTGGGATTGTCACCATAACAAGTAACTTTCGTCACCGCAGTCACAATGGACCGATATATATAATCCCTTTTGAATTAGAGAGGTACGAGACTTGTAAAAACAACTCCATGCATTTGCTAGGTAATTGAATTTTTTGTTTCTCGATATAATTTCATACTTCCGATATATTTCAGACGCGTAATATAAATATAACTTTAATAATAATAGAATATCATAATTAATTGTTCATAATATGGAACTATACAGTGGTTATAAAGAATCAATTGTTATTAAAATGATCTATGATGTTCATTTTAAGAAGAATTTGTTATGCAAGGCTTCTAGCCTAGTGGTACCGGAGTCGAGCCTCTTTCCAAAGGTCTCGGGTTTGAATATCGCAGAGAAGCATATTTAAACATACTTCATTTGCTTTCGCGGCTGCCTTGGAAGCGTTTTTGGGGCTGTTTGTACAGCATTTTAGCACTCACTCTGGCGTTTATGTGATTTCCAGCACCCGCTCTGTGAGATTTACGGGCGTTTCAAGACAATTTTGGGCGTCGGACTCACATCTAGGATGCGAAGTTCAAATATTATGTGGATTCAGCAGTCGAGAAGACGAAACTGTTTATTTGGAGGTTAGACTATCATTTACTAGTTTAGAAATGTAATGTATTTGATATCGCATGACTATTTGTAACTTCTATCGTTGTGAATGAAAAAAAAGAGTTTATTGGGAGTGTGATGTGGATGGTGTTAAATGCTTTGATGCGAACAAATATTGATGAGAATCCTCTAGCCATGTGCTTAGTTTGACCATGTTCTATCCCCAAATGAATTTCTTATGGTGATGGATGCCGTGAGTTACTTTAGCAGGAGACACACAAGTCAAAATTGGACCAACATATAGTTGGCCAACAATTAATCATAATTAGGTTTTCAATTTTGAAATAAAGCGTGCATGTGTACATGCAAAATTTCCAAGAGAATTATTAGGTTAACTTTATGTCACATTAGCATATATTGATGGCACTGTTTATTAGCAAAGGCACATGGTTTAAGTTGAGTGCGCGAACAAGCAGCTCATGTCAAGCTTTCTTCACTAAATCATTACTCTCTTTAATTTCTACCTTATCTGCCCCGGAACATTAATCTCTCAAAGACTGAACAATAATAAGATAAGGCTTAATAAATATTTTTTGCAAATTTGATTCTAAATAATATCATTATCTCAGAAAGGCAAATAATTATATTGTTGCAGATTAGTTTTTGACGGTCAATAAAATACCATCGAGATTAATTGTTGGTACGAGCGTTAGTTACATGGTTGCAGATTATTATTTCGTGAATGTGGCATACTCTTTGCATCAACTTGAGGGCTTGGGGAGTTGGGGCACATCCCTAATTTGTGAGTACACTTTCGACTTGTACTACAAAAACAATTTGGATTTCATGTTGAAATGTCGATAATAAAAAGTCAAAACTTCATTAGATTTATTGAATTAGCGATAATAGAACACGAAATAGTTACTCATAAGTAGCTTGAATATACCTAGCCGAAAGAAGCAAAGAAAAGGAAGAATAAATTCGCATGGGCGATAACGTACTTTTATCTGGTAGAATAAAAGGAGTGTATATGTGATGAGGAATAATATAGATGGCGAAAGAAGGATACTAGGATAGCATTTTTTTTTAAAAGAAGGATAAAAAGGGAAATGAAATGGCGGCAAATTGTCGAAGGTTTGCATGTGCTGTGGCTGCGAATACACGACTTTAGGGAGAGCTGAGAATAGGACGTTGGAGAAACCAATTGCCCCACTTGGATTTTCAATTTGCGAGTCTTCTAGATCAATAGTTTAGTGACATATATTAAAGATTTTGGTTCAAACTTTGGTAGAAATAATTTGTATCATATTCACTCTAATTGTCTATCGGTTCCATATCCGAACTGCCCTTCCACGATCAACAATAAAACCTGTTTGGTTTGTATAGCCAAACCGTTTTTTGGTCCCCAATTTGTAGCTTTAATGTCCCTACATTATATTCCAAACTGTTATTTATACCCTCCTACTCTTCCTATTTTATTCACTTCACTTTAATCAATTCTTCACATTGTTCTGTAAATTCAAGAACAAATACACCTTCCCTTTGAATTCTTGTTTTCAACTACTTCTTGCATTTTAGGTAGAATTCTTCTCAAGTGTGTAACATTTCCAACATTTGTTATGTTTTCTTGGGACCTAATGGTTTGTATTCTAATGTAGGAAAAATGGCTCTGTTGGGGGTACTCTTTGTTAGCTTATTATTAGTGTGCTCTATTGCTCGAGTCTATGGTGGTGGTGGTGGTGGCGGGTGGATTAGTGCTCATGCCACCTTCTACGGTGGTGGTGATGCCTCGGGCACAATGGGTGAGCGCAACTTTGATCATTGTTATTAATCTTGAAAGACCCGTCTCACATTGAATATGTCAAATCATCTATTACATGGTCGATTTTACTACAGTTACTATAGTAGCATATAAACTAAATAAAATCGCTACCTTCAACTCACTTTGGTACTTACTAAAAACATTATTGAAATTGAATGAAGGTGGGGCATGTGGTTATGGAAATCTTTACAGTCAAGGTTATGGAACAAACACAGCAGCATTGAGTACAGCTCTGTTCAACAGTGGGTTGAGTTGTGGTGCATGCTTTGAGATCAAGTGTGTGAATGATGGGAAATGGTGTTTGCCTGGCTCCATTCTTGTTACAGCAACCAATTTCTGCCCACCAAACAATGCTCTGCCCAACAATGCGGGCGGCTGGTGTAACCCTCCCCTGCATCATTTCGACCTTGCTCAGCCTGTTTTCCAACACATTGCTCAATATAAAGCTGGAATTGTCCCTGTTGCTTACAGAAGGTACATATACACAACTTTCCATTGATTCTCCGTTGAATTATGAATATCGACATGCATGCTTTCAAATGAGGTAAGATGGTCGGGTGGAAAGCAGTCTTACCTTGTGGTAGTAGGGAGTATGTTTCCGAATTGATCCAAGAATGAAATACAAACACTTCGTCTACTTGACAAATATGCAATATGCATTGGTAGTGTGCGATTATTGGCCCATCATTTTGAAAGTAATTAATTTTGGTACACTTATTTTATGTGTAGGGTACCCTGCAGGAAGAGGGGTGGCATAAGGTTCACCATAAATGGACATTCCTATTTTAACCTTGTACTAATCTCGAATGTCGGTGGAGCTGGTGATGTTCATTCTGCAGCAATTAAAGGTTCCAGGACTGGTTGGCAACAAATGTCAAGAAACTGGGGGCAAAATTGGCAAAGCAATAGTTACTTAAATGGACAAAGCCTCTCATTTAAGGTCACTACTAGTGATGGTCGCACAATTTTGTCCAACAATGTTGCGCCTGCTTCATGGTCCTTCGGACAAACGTATACTGGAGGCCAATTCTATTGAATGTCCCAAAAATCATGTCCTATTAATACTATAGACATAACTATTAGAATAATTTAGAAGTAGTGTAGTATGGTCACTAGTATTATTATTGTGACCTAGTATAATCAAGATGAAAATTGGGGTTCATCTTGAAATGGTTTTTATTTGTTTATTGATGTTTTTGAATGTGCTTAAGTTTTTAGGCTTCCTAAGAGGCCATTTTCACCTGATTATTTGTTATGGTGTGTGGCAGAGGTGGAAGGCAACCACCAGCCTATAGAAAAGATGGTTGTTTAGTTAAAAAGTTGTGTTTTGCTTCAGCCTTTTGCTAGAGAGGTTGTACTATGGAATTCCTTATTATTAAAGAGGTTTTTCTGATTATTATTATTATCAATTTGCTCATAAAGTAGTGTTAATAGTTGAGTTAGCCAAGTGGGTTCGATTCTCGCCAGCCTCCAAGATTTAATTTGATGAAACAAATGAACTGAAGGCCAATGCACTGAATTAATCGGGATGAACACATCACCTTAATTTAGGATGGACGGTTTACCTAACCTATTCATTTACATGCTACTCAAACAGCCCAAGGAAGAACGAACTTCTTTATAAAAGAAATACTTCGCAAACGAATCTACCAATCAATCTAATTACAAACATTGTAGATTTGTAGTCATCTCTATAGTCTATAGTTTCCATTGAAACAATAATAATCGTCCTCTGTCAAGTGTAATCAGGTGCTCTGTTTTCTCATTCATATGCTCTGTTTTCTCATTCATATATGTGCAAGTTTTTCACTTATACAACGTGTGCACAGAAAATAATTTTGTACGTAAAAAGCATCATGCATTGAAAAATAATAGAAAAGGAAAATATTATTTTCAGATGGAGGCAGTTACTAAATTTTCAAAAACTTATCCGTTGTTGTATGCCTATAAAATAACAAATTAATTAACTAAATCACATTACTAGGAGAAAAAATATGGGGCTAAATTAATTTTTTATACAGTATGTTAATAAAAAAAAAATTCTTAGTAGTATATTTTTTTAAATAATTCATTTTGACTAAATTTAGTATAAATTTATGAAAGACCTTGATTCTAATTATTCTAAAAAAAAATTAGATGATAGGGAATAAAATAAATGAAATAATCAAATTTAGTTAGATATAAACGATGGGAAGTTAATTATAAAAATAGTGGTTATTTTTAAATAAAACAAGTGTTGATTAATGATTGGTTATTAGAAATTCAAGGAAAAATAACTAATTCCCCTTCCCCAATTAGATATCTTTGTTTATGCTTTCATCTTTCGATTCTACAGTTGTTAGATTACATATTCTTTGTCAACTGAACCATCTTTGTCTGAAAAACTTACTGATTATAATACAAAATCAGAAAAAATGGAGTCTCAAAGTGAAGGAGTTGGCATAAAGATCTATAGTCCATCCCCTCTAGTTGGTGCATCAAAATCTTCATCCCCCAAGCCAGCCCTGGATCAAGAACTGCCTCCAGTTGGTGGTGGTGGTGGGCCTAATGGCGGCGGTCGAAAACGGAAACTAATGGCAAATGGGGTTCAGAAAACACTCTCAAAAACATCAATGCTAGTGAATTTCCTCCCAACAGGGACCCTTCTGACTTTTGAGATGGTTCTGCCTTCAATTTATGGCAAAGGGGAATGTTCTCATGTCACAACTTTGATGATTGATATCCTTTTGGGCATTTGCACTATTTCTTGTTTCTTCTTCCACTTCACAGACAGTTTCAAAGGCAGTGATGGGAAAATGTACTACGGTTTCGTGACGACGAGAGGGTTAGCAGTTTTTAGGCCTAAAGTTGGAGTCGAAGTGCCTCAAGATGAGAGGTACCAACTCAATCTGTCCGATGTGGTACATGCGCTTATGTCTGCTTTGGTTTTCGCGGCCATCGCGTTTTCTGATCATCGCGTTACAGACTGTTTCTTCCCGGGGCATAAACAGGAATTGGATGAGGTGATGAGGAGTTTCCCATTGATGGTTGGTATAATTTGTAGCGGCCTCTTCCTTATCTTCCCTACAAATAGATCTGGTATCGGTTGCATGTCTGCTTGACTAGTTTCTTAGTAGTTATTTCTGGTTCAATATAGGATTTGTGTATTTTGTTTTCATATGTTTATGCAACACAGTTGATCTTGTATTTAGTAAGTTTGTATGAAATTTAGGATGTTTTATTTCAGTTGTTTTCTCATAATCGTTCACAATAATAGTTCGTTCAATTAGAGTTTTGATGAAGATTATAATTATCTAACACGAGATTTATGTCAATGTAAACGGCCAATCTATTTGATACCTTCATCAATGTAGAACTCAATCTAGATATGGTTAAACGTTTCGTATAATATTTCTGAGAGAAGCATAAGTACCCATAGTCGCAATACAAACTCCACAGGCCAAGATTGTTACATTAACGATCAGTTCTATCCGAAGCCTTCGTGATGATTTGTTGAGCTTTAAGTAGCACAAACAGGGGAACAACATTGAAATAGTAACACCTACAGATGATCCCATGAACGCCATTACATATCCAAAGAAAGGAATAACTAAGGCAACGAAAATAGTGGTCGTCAACAAAATTGTCCGAATGAGGATGCTTATACTTCTGCTCTTGCTGAACGAAAACTTGTCTTCAAGAGCTCTAACAATGGGAGAGACAATTATTGCATATCTGGCTATGGGACTTATCAATGTAATGTAAATTGCAATTTTTGAGCTTATGGAGTTAAGAGGAAGGTTTAGAGTGACTTGAGATGTTACATGTTTTCCAAACATTAAATATCCAAAAGTTCCCATTGATCCATATAATAATGTACTTAGAGAAAAACATACAAGCAATACCTACAACACAAAGATAACATTGGTTAATATAAATAGTAGGAGTAGTATATTTATTTTTAGAATTAAGTCTTTTAACTAGTTATGACAAGAAGGGAACAACTTGTACTCCATTCATCTCAATTTGTATGGCCATTTTTCTCAAAATCGTTTCCACTTTTGTTTAAATTTGTAAAGGGCTCGTGCGACAATACTAATAATTTACCTTGGGAAATTTGGATTTTTCTTTCATGGAAGTATAGAGCGTTGGAAAAATAGAATGACCGCAATAACAAAAAGTGAACAAGCTTGTTGAAGTTGGCAACTCAAGAAATTGCCAAACAACACCTTTCTCATGAAACCCCACCCCACCAAACACACCAATCCACAAAACAGAACCAACAAGAACAATACAAGACAGAACCCCCCCCTGCTGAAACATAAGCAAGCACTCCCAAGTTTCTCAACCATGTTGTAGGTAAAATTATGAGTCCTGTTACCAATATAAACACTTGCTTGCCTCCAATAGTATGGCCATAGACAACAACATTCGCGTCGGGAAATAGCTTATGCAAAGTATCTCCTCCTAAGATGAGAAACTCAACCGCACACAAATAGAGCTCCAAATAGATGAAGGCAGAGATAAATGTTCTTCCATTTTTCCCAAATGCAATTTCCCCTATATCAGGATATGTCTTGATCGACTGATTCGAGTCCATGCAACGTTGTATGAGCAACCCTGTATAACAACATGTGGCTGCTACAAACACAAAGATCGATAAGCTTAACCATCCTCCTTGTGAAACTGCATAAGGCAAAGACAAAATTCCCATACCTAATAACAACATTAACTCAAGTATATTAAACATACATCACAAATCGCAATAATCGTTAAATATGACTATAAATAATAGTTTAGAGAAACCTGCTAGGACATTAAGGGCATTGAAACAAGTCCGGATAAAAGAGGCTCCTGGTTCTAGTGATTGAGGTTGCTCGATTTCCATCTTTGAATATATAGAGCTTATACTAATAATCTTGTTACTTTCCTGTAATGATGGTAGTGCACTATACAGTATTATATATATTAGTGTTTCTGATGCCAAACTCAATGAAACAAGAAGCATTATAGAATAATATTCATAATTTAATTCAATATGCCAAACTCTTTCATGACATGTTGATGAAAAATTATAGTGAAACACTACTACTTTGTTTTAAGAAGACAAATGTCCTGTCTTATTAGATATATAATTTTTTTAAAAAAATGTTCTGATCTATATGATAAAATGGATTGCGCATGCACATCTACCACAAATTCTTAATATACATATTATGAAAATATAGTTGAGTATCTCTTGTACTTTACGAGATGTGTGTTCTCAGATTCTTGTGTTCGTACCTGATTTTAGGTCAATTTGGCTTAAAACGATATATAACACATGCAATATAATGAATAAATATATAATCATTCTCTCTTTATCCGTTTTTTTTATAGAATGTTTTAGATTTTTGGCTTTATTTTTTTTAGTTGACGCTTTACAATTTTAATGTAGTTTTTGATTACTTTCTTCATTAAAATTATCACTAACCAATAATATAGTGACAATCAATCGACATTTTACATTCTCAATGTACTTTTTAACTATTTTTTCTTATTTTTAATCTGTATAAAAGTACCTAAACGCTGTATAAGAAAAAACTTAGGATAAAAATTTTATCGATAGAAAGATAACTTCCTAAAATTGTTGCAAGATCACACCTATACTATATTTCACCATGTAAGTAGAGTCCTAGATTTTTCTTACATTGAAATTGTAGTAGATATGAAACTCTAAAATGCCCCACCCATAAATTAATGGTCTGGTGGTATCTGATTCGAACTTCACTGAGATCTCGAGTTTTAAGTCTTAATGTTGTATTGTTTCATACGTTTATTATTGTACATTATTAGTACCTACTCTAACTGATATTTGGGACGAAATTGCACTTTAGTTCTAAATAAAATTAATGACAGAAGTGCCCCCAAAATAAATTACGAGTCAATGGCCGCAATATCACATATATAATATGTTTACAAGATGTTTTCAGTCCATCACCTATGTTTCAAAACGTACTTATTAATCAACTATCTCCCAAAATATTTCAATCCATCTCCGGTTATGTTAATATGTTGTTTACGTCGTCCGGTACTCGTTGTGATTACTGATATATGCTGGTCTTTAGGCAGCCCTTTACAAGGTCCAATAATATGCGGCCCAATCATATTCGGCCCACTTCCCAACACATGGCCCGCCCCTGTCAATCATTTTGGCGGACCTTAACGGCTTAACCTGTGTTTTAATTTACTTAAGCAGATTACTATAATCGTCACAACTCACATGTAGATGTAGTCTGAGAGTGAGAGATGAAAGTAGCAAAATGTTTTGCAAATTAACATAATTTTTTGTTACTTATTATTTTCTCACTGATTTAACATAATTTAACAAAAATTATGTTTTTTCAAATTAACATAATTTAGTCACTTCTTATTTTCTCAGTGATTTAAGTATTTTTGCTATTCTAAGTTTGTTACCATTAACTACTCTTTTTTTTACTAATTTTAATAACTACTCCCTCCGTCCCTAAAAGATTGTCACATTTTGACTTTTGTGGTCAATTACAACAAAATTTGATCACGAATTCTCACTAAACGAAAATAAATAATATAGTCTTGTGGGACCTCGTTAGATTCGTCTCAATATATATTTTTGAAACATCAACTTATTATAATTTTTTTGCATTTAGAATAAGAGATATTTGTATTTTAAATCGTGTTTTATTGACCACCAAAAGTCAAATGTGACAATCATTTAGGGACGGAGGGAGTATAAAATTGATGTAATTGAGTTTATTGGTACAATATCTATCCTACATATAATGTCAAAATGAAGAATTAGTGGCTATTTATTGAATCTACCCTATATATAATATGGGAATTAGGGGATTAGAGGTGATTTGTTAAGCCTCATAAATTTTTGTGACCAATCCATATATGACATTTGTCCAAATTAGAGAATAATCGTCATCAATTTTTTTATAGTCCTCATCATATATTTTAGATTAAGTCTAATTTTGTTGTCATGTATTTCATTTCTATAATTGTCATCACGTGTGCAATGTATTTATATTAAAATTAATCATTGAGTTGAATCTACATTATATATAATATGAAAAGGCGGGTTTACAATCAAGTTGGGAGAGAAACATAGCAACAAAAAAAGTAAAAAAGATACATTTATTTGTGCAGCAGAAGATAAGTGAGAAAACCAACATACAATGGCTAATAGTTAGAGGTGACTAGAAAGTAGGGAACTCAACAGTAGACGCACACTTTCCATTAGGAAAAACAGGACACTGAATGAGGTTGGAAGCAGAAGTGTCGACACATATATATATCTGGTACAATTGACTATTCCCAGATGTGTCTGTATTGCATTCTATCCCAGGAGCATAACCTATCCCACTCTGAATCGCACTTTTGATGCTGCTCAAACTGTATTTTTTCCCATCTGGCCTAATTCCTGCATCATCATCAATACCTAATTGTTAGTACATGCATGTACTTGCACTATGTCGTAAAATCCAACTAACTGCACGTCAACATCAACATGTTTCGATGTTTTAAAATATTTTCTGTCATGATAAAGACGGGTTGAATAGTCCTTATGCAATTTTCAAAATCTAGGAGGTGTACCCCTTGCCCTGTGTATTTCGTCCTAATCGTACGGAATTATAAATATAAACTACCTGCATTCCCCAAAATTTGGAGGATGTTTAGCTTGTTCTTAAGGTTAAGAGAGGTTGCGAAATAGCTATGCTGATCAAGAATCGATTCGGAGCAAGTCCCATGTTTGTTCCATTCATGGGACCAGAATGTTGAGCCTGTGCCGCTTGGACAAGCCAATGTTGGCCATACTTGTTGCATTCTGCTGATCAAATCAGACACCTACAACAAATAAATATTAATAAACAATATCTTTATTACAACTAATACAGAGGTTAATTTATTAAAATTAAGAAGAGGTTAAGGTTATATGCACCTCAGATTGATCATAAGGATTGTTACTATCACAATTAGATGGATAAGATCCATCATTATTGTTAGGCCATAATCCATGAATGCCGAAATCTGCCGCAGGTTTGCCTGTTGTAGGGTAGCAACAACTTTGTGATGTGTCACAATATGAACCAGGCCACTACAATATCAACAAATGTGTCAACTTTTGTCTATCATCAATCAACACCCTCCAAGACTCCCGCGTAAGCGGATTATTGAATAGTCGAACGGTATGCAGTAATAAATCAAAATTTTCAGTTAATTGTATAAGTCGATAAAAAACTTACCTGTAGAACAAAATAAAAGAAATCGAAGTCTTGAGCGAGACATAAGAAGGGTGCGAACTGAATAAGCAATAAGCTCATCAAGAAACACATTTGGAATGATGCCATTTTTCTCTGTTTTTTGCTCTGTTAAAGGGATTAAGCTTATGGAGATAGATGAGTGAGCAAGTGATATTTGTAGGGAGATTGAAAGATGTGAACACATAACGAACTTCCATATGAATAGGTGAGAATAGCAGTCAAATTGAATAGACTAATGCAATGTGAATTTGATGAGTCGTATAAATATAACGTTATTTGGTTTGATTGCTAAATTATTGCTCATCAATGGAAGTTTAATTAGCTCACAAATAAGTATAGATCTTCGAATATTCTTATTTAGATGCACTTGGTTTTATCGTTTTGCCATCTAAAAGGTCAAAATAGCACATATAATAAATGCGTTTTCACAAATTATTGATGCATTGTATATATCTCTGGGTGAGACGTATATGAATTGTTCAATAAAATGAACTCTACACACACGAAAGCAATATTATATTAAGGTCATCCCGAAATCTTCTCGTACTCGAAGAAAAGCTTTTGCGGATCTCCCCTTAGACTCAATAATGTAACCAATAACATAAATAAGAAGTTAACGCTGCTATAAATACATATCTAGTAATAGGCGAGCCAAGTATACTCTTGAATCTCAACGTGGTTGTACATGTTTTATAATATCTCTAAGAGAAGTGTACGTACCACTAGTCGCAATAAAAACTCCGAAAAATAAGATTGTTACATTAATGATCAATTCTATTCCGAGCCTTCTTGATGATTTGTTGAGCTTTAGGTAGCACAAGCAAGGGAACAATATTGAGACCGTGACACTTAAAAAAGCTCCAATGAATGCCATCACATACCCAAAGAACGGAATAACTATAGCAACAAAAATAGTGCTCACGACCAAACTTGTCCTAAGGAGGATGCTTATACTTCTGCTTTTATTGAAAGAAAAATTGTCTTCAAGAGCACTTGCAATGGGAGAGATAACCAATGCAAATTTTGTTATGGGATTTACCAATGTAATGTAAATTGCAATTTTTGAACTTATGTATTTAATAGGAAGGTTTAGAGTAATTTGAGATGTTATATGTCTCCCAAACATTAGATATCCAAAAATTCCCATTGATCCATATAATAGTGTGCTTAGCAAAAAACATACAAGCAACACCTACAACAACAAAATACAAAATGGTTAATAAAGCATTTATATATACACACAACTTGATAAATATTGTTTTAGAATCAAGCCATCGACTAATAATAATTGGATAATTTATAAGACAATAATGATTGTCAAATTTGTAAGACTCGTCTCGAATTTCTCTAGCTCTGACTCGACTCATGAACAATTCTAGCTATGGAGATGTAGTGCAAGAAATGATAATTTTACCTTGGGAAATTTGTGTTTCTCCTTCATGGAAGTGTAGAGTGTGGGGAAAACAGCATGTCCACAATAGCAAAAGGTGTACAAACTAGTTGAAGTTGGCAATCCACTCCATTGCCAAAGAACACCTTTCTCATGAAACCCCACTCCATCAAACACACCAACCCACAAAACAGAACCAACAAGAACAACACAAGCCACAACCCCCCCGGCCGAAACATAAGCAAGCAATCCCAAATTCCTCAACCATGTTGTAGGTAAAATTATGAGTCCTGTTACCAATATAAACACTTGCTTGCCTCCAATATTATGGTCATACAAGTGAAAATTCGCGTCGGGAAACAACTTATGCAAGTTATCTCCTTCTAAGATGAGAAACTCAACTGCAACCAAATAGAGCTCCAAATACATGAAGGTAGAGATAAATGTTCTTCCATTTTTCCCAAATGCAATTTCACCTATATCAGGATATGTTTTGATCAACTGATTTGAGTCCATGCAACTTTGTAAAAGCATCCCTGTATAACAACATAGGGCTGCTACAAATACAAATATTAATGAGCTCAACCATCCTCCTTGTGAAATTGCATAGGGAAAAGATAGTATTCCCACACCTGATAAAAAATAAATAAATAAATAAGCATACGTTATCATGTTAATATATTTTAATCTATGCTGACATGCAATATTATGACATAATGATAAAGTTAGGCGCTTTAGATAAAATATTTCCATATAGTTATATAAACATATACGTGATGTAACGACGCCTAAATTATGTAGAAATTTTCCTAGTGCAAATTTTTATTTTTGGAAGATTAAGGATAAGAATCTAAGACGATTTAACTGAAAACGTCAATGAAAATTATTGTGTTGTCTCATATAGCATGATAAGAACATGAAATAGAGCGTAAAATTTTGAAAATTATTAAAGCTTATAATTTAGAAAAAAGAACCTGCTAGGATATTAATGCCATTGAAACAAGTCCGGATGAAAGAGGCTCCTTGTTGAAGTGATTGAGGTTGCTCGATTTGGCTTTCAGTTTTATCAATATTGGAAGAATCCATCTTCGATTGCTTCTAAAATCTTGTTATTTTTCAGTATTGTTATGGAAAACAAAAGAAAGAGTGAGGTTTGAAGATTATATATGATCATGATGAATATATAGTAATAAATTGATGGGAGAATTATTGGCAGTAGTCCACATAGAGTGGGAATTGTAAGTCTTTGTCTGATGAGTAGGAATCGCAGGATTATTAAAAAATGTCAAACTCATGAATGAATCGAGAAGCATTATTATTGAATAATCAGTTTCATTAGTTGTGCTTTTAGGCTTTAATTTGTTGAATAAGCAATTGCATATGTATTGCATTTGCATGCATCCACTAACAACTTTGATTGCTCTCCTTAACTAATTATTAATATAGCACGTCCAATTTAGACGATAGCATTTTTAAAAATAAAAAACGAGCGCTACCTAAACACATTTCTTAATATGCATGATGAAGGGATGGAGTATAGAATTTGTAGAATTGCTAATTTGCTATGATTTGCCCATTTGAATACATGCCTAAATTTGTTATATCTAACTGAAAATGCATGTGGTGTTATTATCGTGGAAATTTTAGCATGTTCCTATTTATTTTTCTTTACTAGTTTTGAGTATAGTCAATGTTTAATTGCTTTTTCCATGCTAAAGTTGTTATTAACCCTCAACTTATAAGTTATATGTAGTTCTCGATCTCCTTCTTGTGGTAATCTGTATGGATCATTTCATATAATTTTTGACAAACTTCTATTACTATTATACCTCACATTTACGGTGCTAATAATATAAAGTTTAACAAATTGCCCACATGTGCGGTGGATAAATTAAACTTGAGTTGACGCAACAGTCTAAAATTTTGTGAGCAAAATATCTCTTTACATATTAACAGAAAAAGAAATTTTAAGTCTATATTGTTATAATTTCCGTACACGATATACAGATCATTTACGATTATTATGAAAAAACCTAAAAATAAATATTTGTGAAGCTATTATCAAAATTGTAAAAATAAAATGACCCAAAAATATGTTGTTAACATTTAACACAGATTTTAATTTAGTAAACATTTGTGCACATAATATATACACACACTTATGAACATTATATGTGTGTCGTTGCCATTTATGAAGACCCCTGCAACAGTCAACCAATTACCAGGACCATTTTCACAATTACTTATGTCGAATGATAATTTAATTATTGGAAAATAAGACATATGATTGAGTGACTTTTAAAAAAGTTATACATAACAATAATTATAAAAATTACGAAAAAGAAGAAGATAACGTTGACTCAAAACAGGAAGATCAATCAATAATACAAATTACAATATCGTTTTCGATATAAAAAGAAATAAAAGAGGTTGTTGTGCATCAGTTAATACATATCACAATGTTTGAGTTTCTCTGAACCACACTATGGTTTCTCGTTTATGCTTTAAAATTAAAAGATTAAAGGCTTTTCCCACTCCTTAAAAGATACTCCATGCTTTATAATTAAAACCTACAGTAGTCGACAGTAGTCTGCAGGCTTTAACTCCATATCATAATAATGTATCTCTATACACTATACACCTTTTTATTAATTAAGAAAATACGTTGTCAAAATTCAAAACAAGACAATTGAAACAATACACAATATATATTCATATATTTCGTGATAAATCGTGATATTTATGTAAAAGTAACTAACTCTATCATTTAAGGATGGATGAGTACAAACTCAACTGAGCAGATGAAATAGATGTTAAAACGTAACAGATAACATATAATTTTTTTTAAAAACAATTATGGGGATGATTAATTGCTTTTCAAGTTTAGTTCCAACATATATAAGGAGTATGATGTAATCTAGGTAGTTTAATCTTAATTCCCCTGACCTCAACCATTCTATACAATTTGTTATAAATAGGTAGAATTTATTGATTTAGTGGAGGACATGAGTGATATCATTGTGGAAAGGGGAGTTATGTATGAACATCACCCAATATAACTTCAATCTTCCACTCACCTTGTTTCATTTTCAAGTAATATTATAAATATGTGAAGATGTAAAGGATAATCCAACAAAATCATGTTGAAAATCACTATTGATCCACTTCATTATTAAGAAATTGATCTAGTATAAAGCTACAAAAAAAAATGGATCTACACATAGATGCAAATGATGAATGCCATTGTATTTATCTCTTGAACATTTTTACCAAATTCCTTTTATAATTTCCCCCACAAATCTTGACCTTCATATATAGTTCCCCTACAAAATCTCGTTTTATTAATGCTGAAAAAGGCTCTTCAATCAAATAATCAATTCTAGTTCCGAGATTCAACAAAGATTAAATTTATTTCAAAAAATTTGAGGGGTTAATACTAAAAGTCAGTCGATTAATGGATAAAGTTGATGACCTAATCTTAATCAAGGGAATTAGTATCCGCAATACTCTTTCATCATGTGTAACCCCGTCCACTTAGACCACAATTATATGGTTACGTATGACCTTAACCGACATTAGCTCATGCTATTACATGTTAAGAGTCATATGACGTACCATAGTAAAATTAATCATTTGTAATTGAGTAAACCTCGTAACTTAATCAAACAACAATGGAATGACTACTACATTTTCTCCAGGCCCTCACTCAACTCTTATCAACACATTCTCTTTGCAGTGTCCCACTTTGCTTGCCATGCAAATCAACCTAATCGACCTCTCAAATTTTGGACATACATCTTGGTTATATAATTAGGCTTAATGTGTTCGGCAGTGGTCCTGCATGGTATAGGGCATGCAAATTTGAATGGGGTAGTGGAGGGAAATAGATACTAGAGGAACATGATCGTTAAGTTTGGTCGACGGTGGTGATTTCGATTTGTTAGTAATAACAAGTGCACACGTCGTAATAAATACAATGATAACATGAGATTATTAACAATCTAAAAGAAGCCTAATGCATCATTTGCTACTGCAACAAGATGTCCCATTACTTCAAAAGAGGCTCCCATGCACCTTAGTCGGTCGTGGTGCTCCAACTGTATTTAGCCTAAATTATCTTCCGCTCTTACACTATTGTGGTACTTGAACTATATTCATTAAAATATATGTATCAGATAATTTAAGAAGATAAAAGTGAGCAAAAGTAACGAACGAGCAAAGTATCGAATTTATCAATCGTTTAGAATAATATGCCTGAATCAAAATCATATCTAAGTCATCATGAAAAACTGAACAAAGCAGAGCAAAAATAAGATCTTAAATGGGCAAAAAGCCTAATGTTTGGTTATTTTTAGGAGGATGTTCTCTCCCCCCTCACCCCATTTTCTTCTTTTTCATCTCATTTTGCTTTATGACTGCTTACCAAAAGAACAAATTATCAAGAATTGGCCCCTTATCATATCATTAGTCCTCCAACTTTCTTAACACCTAAGGAATGCTGATTCACAATTAGCCAACTTAATCCACATAGATTAAACGTGTACACAATCATGTCGTGGATGACGTGGTGAGCTCGATTGGATGCAAGTGACAAGAGATGTGATGTTAACATATGAAAAGATGCTTAGTACAATTAACCATCGTTTCACCAACTTAATTAGTCCCAATAGACTAAACATGTACACGGACTGACAAAAGCAAATCATAAATGATGTGGCGGATTTAGTAACAAATCTGGTCTGCATTACAAATATAAAAGCAACGCAAATGATGAGACGTATAAGGAAATATGTGAAAAAGATGCGTAGGTTCTCAAACATGGTTCACAGAGACTCAAATGTTTCAAATTCATAAGTGTTTCATGTCTTAACTCGTTGAAGGAAGATACCCATACATTTTTCATGTTATCTCAGTGGGACTAATTGTTCTTTCTATAGATATACCATGGTTTCTCGACGAGATAGATTTCTTGCAATTCGTTTTTGCATAATGTATCTCACAGTTCAGCTGGACAGAGTTTCTGGCCTGAGAAGTGTAGACCTTGCTTTGAAATTAAGCAAAGACGAAAATCAGCTAATGCCAAGAAGTCATCGCCTTCTTAAATCAGACGATAAAAAGGGTTTGAATGCAAAAGCCGAACCTGCAACTGAAAACAAGAAGTTTGATGAATATAAATCAAGCGACAGAAGAGTTAGGAGAGTACCGGATCCCATCCACAACAGATCATATATTACAACATGTAATCCCCCTGCACAGGGAAGAAAGTAACGTGGTTGGCCTCAAAAGAGAGGATTTCCATCCAAGAATAGAAAAAAGCTAAGGTCACAGTTTCCAACTGCACTACAGTTGCTCTCCCTGCAAACTGAAGAATAATTCCTTGAGGATGAATAAACATGTACTTTGAAAAAAAAACAAAAAATTAAATGAGCAACAGGAGAATGTCGTTTGATGAAGTATTCACATATCAAGTTAGGCGCAGGCAAGATTACCGGTCCAACCATGCACTAACCTGACACTTAACTCAAGTATCCAACACTTTGAGCATATGTACTAAGTAAATCGAATCAACCTGACCCCCAATGTATTTATATGCACGCAGGACCTTGAATTCATATAGAACTTCCAAATACTCTATCTAGCCTACATCGATCTAAGAGCAACTTCTCTTTCCAGATTTGCCTATAAACAGCTCGCATCCCGCAGGGGAAGTGAAGCGTTTCTATAGGCTTATACATGTAAACACAAGAATTCGGCTACGAATTCAAGATGAAAACAAGTAATTACTGATGAACACAACAGAGAGGGACTCAGGGAAGTATATAACAATTCATTACTAATAACATTTTGTAATTGCAGTTTTCTTGCCTAATATATGTAGGAGAACAATTGAAGTCCTAGTGTTGTGGACATTTTCGATGATACTTGAGATTTATGCGCAAAACAGGTGTTCTGACTTCTGACGCTTATTGCATAGTATATCAGAATCGTAGTAAACACAAAAATCTAATGAAATGGACACACATTTCATCAGGTACCAGCAATATATTACTCCTAATAAAGATCCCTGCCCGATTTCTGAATAGTACAAAATCTGTAAGATAAGGAAGTTCACTCATCACAAGCCACAAATCTGGCGTTTTAGCTTCCTCAGCTCCTCACAACAGCCCACCTCCCCTCAAGAACTGAGACTGCCACGCTTCCTGCTGATTTCCACTCGTCCAGCCATTAATCGAGCCATAGATACATAAACAAATTCTTGACTGTACTAACTGCAACGTAGTCGATTTCCAAAACACTGGTTAAAATATACTGACAGTAATTCCCTTATGACTTAAGACTATGAAATCATAAATTAGCATCTGATGCACAACATTTGTTTCAGAAATGTATACTGATTGAGTCGTCCAAAAGCCTAGGATACCAAACTTAACTCATACCACATTCTCATACAATCTCCTTCAAAATGCTGCATATTTTATCAGACATCACCAGCACTAGTACTAAGATGTCTACTTCAATAAACTTGTCAGAAAAGAATACAAACATGATCAAACATAACATAAAAGTTTAAGTTCACCAAAAACATAGTAATAGTACATTTATTGAAATCGCAACAAGCATCAAGGTCGATCACTTATTCACTTTCTTTGATACCAGTTATTAATTAAGTAAATATCATAAAACAAATAAAATGGCATACCAAGGATGGATTTTACTATAAAGTCCGAATCTTTTTCAGCTTAAGAAATCAAGAATGCAACTTGTCCCATCAGTTTAGCGGACCCTCGTGGGCACCTAACCATCCAATTGCAAAGCCTATTTACTGTTGGGGGTAATATGATCGTTTCCCGTATTATCGATCTTTTCTAACGGGACTCGTAGTCACTACTAGTAGAGATAGATAATCGTTTATAATATCATTTACAATAAAAAGTTTCTATCTTTGCCATATCATCATTTTGCTCTTATTAACTTTTTTTTTTATACCAATTAAGTAAATGTAAAATATCATGAACAATTATCACTTATTTGAACAAGAATGATCGCATCCCAGTCCAATATTTTGTATAATTGTAATATTTTAGTCCACCAACAACTTGTTCATGTAAGACAGATAATTATGCATTATCATCGTGAAGCACATCTACCATCACAATCTGATGATTACAATTACAAAAAAAAAGAAAAAGAAAACTCCTATTGCGTATTTGAAATGACTATTCAATTGGAAAAATTAATGCTAAGTAATTATAATTATAATTAAGAGCACAAATTCTGAGCATTTTCTTTTTTCTTTTTTTTTGCATTATCTACAGGTAAATAAGCATGCGCACCAAAGATATGATCCAATCCAATGAATGCAAATATAGGAAATTAAATACGTGACGCGTTATTAATCATGAGACCCACTTTTACCTTATTAAGAATGAAATGTTATTATGTCGATTGGAAAACCTAGCATCATTTCTTTACTTCTCATTAATATCCGTAACCACATTATAGAATAATGGATGTTGTTGGAAGACCTATATCATCACTATTTCAATAAATCATATTACTATAATAAATATTCTCGTGGTAATTAAGAATAATAATGTGTGATTTGCAATTCAGCTTGGTAGATCATCATACGTACGGTACGTGTGTTATCAAATTGTTCCACTGCCAAAATCTCTTACCAATCAGCTCGTTAAAGTATGTTATGATACGGTCCGACAAGTTGTAAATCGTTTGATATCATTCATTAGATGCTTATTGAAACTGTTTATAGAAGTCTTGACTAAAAAATATGGTTTCAGTTCGATCCCATTACGATTCGATTCTATAACTCGTAATTCATTGTAAGTCGCTCGTTATTTGTTCGTAAAATTGTTTATGAATCAAACATAACATTTCAAACTAATAAGAATTACTATCGAAATGATTTGCGAGCCAAAATGAATTATGTTCGTTTCGAACCGATTAATGAGCCATTTTTTTTCGATTTGACAGGAATCATTAACAAACGATTTTGGACAATTTTATTTCAAAACGATTACCAATTGGGCACTCAAATCGACTTATTAACGAACCAATTTGCGAGTCAAATCGATTTGATTAATGATTCGAAATGATTTGGACCAAAACCCACTTGAACCTAATCGTTAACATCCTAATGATAATTTCATAAGGGTTGAACTAGTCGAACGCGGCGGTTAAGAGTACGTATTATCTTTAGTACTCATATGGTTTCATTAAAAGACAATAACTTCCAACTGCTGATGATAACTTTCACGAACCTCCAACAATTGCCATAAATAATAGAGGCAGAGTCAACGCGCTGTTGACGTTGTTGAATTTGAAAAAAGCATTAGTGAGAGTCACGGCATCTGATAAATGTAAGTTAGTTGTTAATATACCACAAAACCTTTAATATTTTTCTAATAACCTTCAATTTACACCTCACTTCATTTTTTCATTTTACATCTTAAAATACCAAAATTTTTGTTAAAAGAAGGACAAAATAGGAATATTAAATATATATTCAACTTTTAAAACACTTTTAAAAAATAATTAAACTTATATTGAAAATCAACCCCATCCTTCATCTTCTTCTACAAACATGACCCCTCTCCCCACCTCACCCTTCATCTTCTTCATCAAACATGCCAACCTAACCAAAAATCCTCACAATACAATGCGCCAACTCTTCAAAGTCTAGGATTCTAAGACTCATCAAACCAACAAAAGATCCAATTTTTAGCCTAAATTATCAAACGATTTTTCATTGCATAAACTTTTTTTCATAAATTCATCAAACCAACGAAAGATCCAATTTTTAGCCTAAATTATCAAATCAATTTTCCATTACATAAACTTTTTTCATAAATTCATCAAACGAACAATAAACAATCCAATTTTTATATAAACTAACAATAAAGACTCCGACGAGCTTCAAGGCAGCTCCGATTTGCAGGGGCATGGGGTCTAGTCACAATTTTGCAGGGATGAGGGGATCAATGACCATTTGCAGGGAGGGGGTTGGTCGCGAGTTTGCCCAACAAACTAATAAGTCTATTATTTTAAGTTTGTCCTTGATTTTACATTAATTTAGGGTCTAAAATTGCATTTTAGGGGACAAAATCAAGAAAATATAGTATAGGATGTAAATTAAAACTTGAAAAAGTATTAGGATGTACTTTAAAATTTTGTCAATAATAAAGGGTGTAAAATAAAAAAAACCTAATACTAATTGCAATTGATTCAAAACATTGGCCGACATGGTAAATGATAATATGATACAACTATATTTTAATGTTTGAATTGCAAACCTATATATGTTGACAATGTAGAACCATAGGTACTTGATTTGGAAATGTGTTTTTTTGTTCTTCGTTTATACGTACACTAAAATGATATATATATCTCCTTCATTTCTTAAATCTAAGAATTATTTTTGTAAAAAAGATCAAATATTAATTTCTGGTTTTTCTTTTACCAAATTAAATAAAAACGTAAGGATAAAAAGTTAAATTTATGAGAGAAGTTTAAATTTTTCTTTAAACTTTGTACAAAGATAAATCGATCTTAGATAAACATATGAATACTCATTTATTTTTGTACAAATTTAACATAATCCCTTAATTTCTTGATCAAATACTCATTTATTTTTGTACAAATTTAAGAAAAGTTCGAATTTGTTTAATAAATTTAGTTTTCTCTCCAATTTTTTTTATTTAATTAAATAAAACAGACAACAAAAAAGAAAATCCTATTTCTTACATTAAAGAACGAAGGTACGAATATTTATACCTAGCATGAATCATATAATGGGTCACTAGAATGAATTAAGTCCATAGGTACAACGCACAATATATATATCGAGAGTCATACTAATGAGTCTTTAGCCGAAATAATACTCTATTATTTAATTATACTCCGTATTAAAATGCACTTTAACCGTATAAGCAAGAAACTTAATTTATACTTAATTTGCTTATTAATCAGCCCATTATTATATTCATTTATTCCATGTTGAAAAGTTGAAAATGATCTGTCATTTGTACAATAATTGTTCTTATCTTGTGAATTATTGAAAGTAACCCATAAGCTTTAGATTCATATAATTAGTGTTTAGGAGGATGAAATTGGCCACATATTATGAGATTAGGTTATTTGCCAAGTTGTGGTTATGCTTTTACTAGTATTTTTCCATTATCAGCCTTATTTGAGATGAAAGCTAAGGGAGAGAGACAAATATGTCAAACATCTAATATTAATCGAATCACATTCCTAATTTTAAATCTCCATTATCATAGTTAAAACGACTTCCACATTTCTCAAATTTGGTAACATATACTACTATTGGTATTTCAATTATTTTGTAGAACAGAGATAAAATTGTTTAAATGATACTTGTATTTTAGTTTCTATGCTTAAATGGTCTAAGCAAAAATAACACGGACTCAGGATTAAAATTTCATAAAATGCACACCTTTTTGAAGAATAACACGGACTTAAGAATCAAAATTTTGTTTCGAGACATATTTTCGGATAATTTTTTTGATAGATAAAGATCAAACTTACAAAGGAAGGTAAATATCCTTTCCTTTGTACGATTGCCAAAATACAAAATAGTAGGAGTCATAAACATAATGATTTGAAGCACTATTACAAAAGGAGGAGAAACAAAAACAGTCAGTAGATAGATCCGACAAAATCGTTCTCCAATGAAGTGTCAAATCAACCATCCTATTATCTGCCCAAAAGTCCTTCCATGCCTTCGATTTAACCAAAATGGGCCCCTGTCTAGCAAAAACTTGTGAGAAAATCAAATCAGTAAAGACATGTAAGGAGGTGGGTCTCCTATTTGCGGCCAAGATAAGACCCAACAACAAAATTTCCATAAGATGAACATCCAATGACATAGAGGTGCTGCCATTGGTAGTTCCTAAGGATGTAGTTACGTTGATTACATCATCAACATCTCTTTTCAGCAGGTTTCCAGAGACAGAGAGGATAATAGTCTCTTTAGTATCATAAAGTTTCAGATTCCAAGTAGAGCATGAATCAGATGTAAGCACAATAGAAATTGATGGTTCAATAGTAGCATTGAACTGAGTAGATTGGGGCGGTCTAAAAGGAACGCCACTTGATTTCCATATAGGAGCATCAATCTTCTTCCAAAGAAGAAGGAAAGATGATCTCAAGGCCTTTAAAACATTGTAATCGAGATTACATCCTTGGAAAATAACTTGGTTCCTGATAATAAAAATATAGAAACATTTAGAAAATATATGAAATATTGTGGAAACGCTATAAAACTACAGAAACATGTGAAACCAAATATTTAATACTATAAATTTATATCACATGTATTTATTCATAGAAATTTAATGTCTTTAATTCAAATGAAAGTATGTAAAAAATATTTTGGGATAACTCTTTTTAGAATAACTTCAAATACTTGTCGTTCTCTTTGTTCAATAATCTTGATGAATGTCAACTATCATGATTTTCATCTTGACTATCATGATCAATGAAAGTATTGGTTTCTAACAGAATTCAGTTGATCTATCAATTGAATATGAATGAAATAGTTTCCGAAATTTTGGGCAAAAATCACAACCAATGACAATGGAATAATTTCCACTAAACCATCACTTTTAAAAATTCACTTGTGTTTCGGTAATTTGAAAAAAGAAAAAATTTCAGCTATTTCGTTCGTTTCGCATCGAAATTTTGAACCATGCATGGACAATAAAGTGCATATTTTCGAGAAATATCTAAGATTCAAAGTTCTATCTTGGTCTCTTCCGTCATAATTTAACGTTTTTATCAAAAAATAGATTAGAGTACATCTTTTCGATCACTTACACAAAATATACATTTACACACCGACTTAGTATCTAATAAGTCTTCACTAATAGATTTTATTATATGTAACCTGGTCATTTCATTTTCTTCTACCTCAATCAATAATTCAATACTACTCTATTTTGATACTACTTATACGGACACTAATCTTATATTACTCTTTTTAAAAGGTCTCAGTTTGATTCTTAAGACATTTATTATAAATATACTTCTTCTTATTTCGATACTATTTATGCGGACATTGATCCTATATAATTGCTCTTTTCAAGACGTGTCAGTTTGATTTTTAGCACATTCATTATAATAAATATATTTCTTCTTATTTCGATACTGTTTATACAATGAATTTTTAATTTATTATCGTACGATTATTTATAACTTTTGTCGTTTAATCCTCAATTTAAGAAACAAAACAATGATGGTCATAAAAAACAATGGCTTAAACAACATATATGCATATGGATGAGCTTCCAGCCTTCCACTGAAAAAGATAAATTGAATCCAAGTTGAACAGTATCATTATATGCTCCTAGAAAGATAGGCGGCTTATCATAAAAGGGAGAACATTTTGTGGTCTTGCAGGAAAAGAAGAGGATGAGATAGGCTAAAGATAAATCTAATCTAAGCTGTAAAATTCAAGATTTACAAGAATATACTCATGTTTGATTTAATGATTGTGATGAGAATTCACATGGTTTTGTTTGGCGTTTTTCACTTTCCATCATTATTATGCTTAAAATTAAAGATAGAAATTCAAAATAAGGCAGCTTTACAAATGCCTCATATTATCTGACATATACATGCAATTGCAAGACTCCAATTTGGACATATGTCTCAAAAATTAAGTCTTGGTCTTAATATCTTATTGTGTTGTATAAATATATGTTTGGTATATATCAAGTTGTCAACCGAGTGTGAGAGCGCGTTTTGGTTTATATCAAATCTAAATCGATTTAATGTGTTTAGCATGCTTGACAACAAGTTGATTGGAAAGCAAACAAATCCTCATGGTGTTTGATGAGGGCCTTCTTTTATCAAGGAGAAGACCCCCATTTCGGGTAAGGGGCTTCAAAGCCCAAGGTCAGCCCAAAAAGGTGTAGGCCACATTTTGGTGAAAGAAAGATCTGCTCAATCCTCACCGTCCACTTGTCATCATCTCAAAGCTTCAAGGCTAAGGCTCTTGCCTATAAATACTCACTCATTCTCACTTGAATGAGGGTTGGAAAATATCAGGTTACAACATATTAGGTTGGTAAGAATTCTCTCTCAAGGTAGAAATTCTTACTCGACCATCCTAGCAAATATTCCGATATTTCATATACTCCAAACCCCCTTTTTGAATCTCTCCTTTTACTCCCTTCTCTTCTAGTCACTCCTTTGATCTCTTACTAACTTGATCGTCGGAGTGGCCGCGGCCTAGCCAGTCGTGGCCTTAGGTACCCGGAGCTGGAGCTGGAGCACTTAGGAGGAGATTCTTCAAGCGGACATCCACCACCCGAAGCCATGGGACACAGGAGCACCTCCCAGGAGGTATCTAGGAGCACTTCAATCTTCATAGAGGTCCCTAGGAGGCCTAGGACGGGATCTCACCTCTACCCCGGACATCCAGGAGCCCTTCCAACTCCTGCAATGGCCCAGGGACAGGAGGCTGATCTCCCTAGACCCTCCATTCCATCTAGGGTGGAAAAGAGACAGGAGTCCCCCATCAGACACAGGCCAGGCAAGGAGCCTATGGAGGACCCCTTTGAGGTGGAGAGCATTCCCAGGAAAAAGCTACCACATCAATTGGCGCCGTCCGAACGGATCGAACCTGCCCAGGGTAGACGTTCACATTCTAGGGCTGGGGGCAATCACTCCCACCACCATCGGAGACATCGTCATCGCTCCCGGACTCCCATCACAAGACGGAGAAAGGAGCATACACCCTCCGAGGAGTCCTACTCTCAGAATTCACACCCCTCCAGGCGTAGGGGCAAATACTCCCGGTCTCCCAGGAGGGAAGACAGGAGTCCAGCCAAGAGGAGACGGAGTACCGACCCCAAGTCTCCCATTAAGGAGGCTCGGAGATCCGGCAAACCAAACTACTACCCGGACTCCTCTAGCAACGAGAGTAGGAGCCCTACACCGAAAAGGAAGACCCACCGGGGGCACAAGAAGCCACACCACAAACGGAGGCGCACTAAGGCCCCGGTGGATGATAGAGACCTCCCTCGGGGGCAGGACCATGTCGGGGGCAGAGAGGATGAGGCCACCCTTAGAGACCTTATCCGGGAGGCCATGAAGGACATGGTCCCTACCCGAGGTCCGGAGAAGCATAGTTCATTACAACCCTACTCAAGGAGATTGAGAGAGGCAGAGATGCCAAGAGGGTTTAGAATGCCCAAATTCGATACTTTTGATGGAGTCGGAGACCCGACGAATCATCTTAAGGCATTCGACTCCCAGCTATCCTTCTGGGCAAGCCAGGATGAGATATACGCCAGGGCATTCCCCAGCAGCCTCTCGGGTCCAGCTTTGAAGTGGTTCCATAATCTGCCACAGGACTCCGTGGACTGTTGGCAAGACATAGCAAACAAGTTCCTGGAGAAGTTTGGAGCTTCCATAGTGGCTGATGAAGATGAGACAGCCCTCATGCAAGTCCAACAAAGGCCAGGGGAGACATTGAGGAGTTATGCTGGGAGGTTTGAGAAGGTAGCCACAAACGTGTCGGCTACGGATGAGAAAACTTTTGAGAAAGTGGCTTTGATTGCGTTCTTCCATGGATTAAGACATGGACCATTGAAGGATAAGTTGGTGCTGGAGCCGGTTACAACCAGGTATCAACTCGCCAAGCTGGTCATCCAGTACATAAAGCTGGAGGAGGTGAAAATGTTGGATGAGGAGATCAAGGGTTACAACCGGACCCCCAGGAGGGAACCGTCCAGCCCAACGAAGAAACTGAGGGTGTGGGATAGACTGCAGAAGCCAAAGGATAGGCTCAGTCTGAAGGCCCCGAAACCCCGGTCACCCAGGAGGGACAAAGGACGGGTCAAGGACACCCGGGACTACCAGCCGGAGTCCTATACCCCTTTGAAGACAACTGTTGGGAGGATCTATGCCCAAATAGGACACAAGCAGATGCTGCCTCCGCCCCAGAAGATCAAGCTCCCTCCTCAAAAGAGGGACATGAAAAAATATTGTGAGTATCACCGGGACCACGGACATGATACTGATGAGTGCCGGATACTGAAGGGGGAGATAGAAAAGCTAATCAAGAGGGGGCAGTTGAAAGAGTTTGTGAAGGGAGGAAGACCTAACAGCCCAGACGTGGGGACCTCCGGGACTAAAGAAATCGATTTATGCCAAGGGAACATCCGGGATAATCCTACCCCCCAGATCACTGGAAGGATAGAGACAATATCCGGAGGACTGGCCGGAGGAGGGGATTCCTCGAATGCCCGGAAGATGTACTCCCGCAGACCAGTGTTCCAGTTGCGGAGTCCTATAAGCACGATCAACCAGGAGACCATAGGGTTCTCGGATGAGGACCTCCAGGGGATTGAGGTACCCCATGACGACCCCTTGGTTATAAGTCCTATAATCTCCAACTACGTGGTGTCCCGGATGTTAGTGGACACCGGTAGCTCTTCGGACATCCTGTACTTAAAGGCTTATGATCAGCTGGGACTCCCACGGAATCTTCTGAGGCCACTCAACACCCCTTTGACGGGCTTCACAGGACACTCAGTTTACCCGGTGGGTATAGCCTCCCTGGATGTGACGTTAGGAGAGGCACCCCGGATGATAACCACGAGAGTGACCTTCACTGTGGTGGATATCCAGGACGCAGCATACAACGGACTCATTGGACGTCCCTTTCTAAACGCCATACGAGCCATAGTCTCTCCCATCCACCTGAAGATGAAGTTCCACACGGCTGGAGGAGTAGGGGAGATGAGGGGAGACCAAAAGAAGGCTCGGGTCTGTTATCAATGTTCTGTGCCCAAGGGGATGTCCCTGAACGAGTCGGCCAAGAGGAAAAGGGACACGGATGTCCACATGTTGAGAGTTAATACCTCCGAGGAGGATAACAGTCCGAAGGAGAGGGAGAGCTTGAAGAGGGGAGTCCCACATGAGGAGATGGAGACTGTCCCCTTCCAAGAGGCTCGTCCGGAAAGGACTTTCAAGATTGGTACCCAGTTACCCAAGAACCATCGAGATCAGTTAAAACAATTGATAAGAAGTTTTGAGGAAGTGTTTGCCTGGGATCCCCAGGATATGCCTGGGATAGACCCAGAGGTGGCGTTGCACCGATTGTACGTGGACCCCGAGTGTAGACCCATCAAACAAAAGAAAAGGAATTTCTCCGATGAGAAAAACTTAGCCATCCGGGAGGAGGTTGAGGAGCTCCTAGGGGCCGGAGCCATCCGGGAGCTGCAATTCCCCGAGTGGATTGCCAATGTGGTTATGGTGAAGAAGTCCAATGGAAAGTGGAGGATGTGTACGGACTTCACCAACCTCAACAAAGCCTGTCCCAAGGACTATTACCCATTGCCATGCTTAGGGAGGCTTGTTGATGGAAGTGCCGGACACGAGGTTTTCGACTTCCTGGACGCCTCCAGAGGCTACCACCAGATCCAGTTGGACAAGGAGGATCAAGAGAAAACCGCCTTCATCACGGAGTATGGCATTTATTGTTGGAAAGTCATGCCGTTCGGGTTGAAAAATGCCGGGGCCACGTACCAACGGATGGTAAATCTCATATTCTCCGATCAGATTGGGAGAAATATGGAGATATACGTGGATGATATGCTCATCAAGAGCAAGAGAATGGAGGATCACCTGGGCAACCTAAGGGAGACCCTGGTCCGACTCAAGGACAGCAAGCTCAGGATCAATCCAGAGAAATGCTCCTTCGGAGTCACGGCCGGGAAGTTCTTAGGATTCATGATCAGTGCCCGGGGGATTGAGCCCAATCCAGATAAAATCGAGGCAATTCTCCAGATGACGTCACCACGAACCTATAAGGATGTGCAAAAACTCACTGGATGCATGGCTGCCCTGGGGAGATTCATATCACGTTCCGGAGATCGAAACCTCCCGTTCTTCAGAAAGATCCGGGAGGCCTCCAAGAGGGATCCGAAGATAGATTTCAAGTGGGACAGTGAATGTGAGACAGCCTTTGTGGAGCTGAAAGCCTACCTGGGCTCCCCCAAGTTAATGACCCGACCAGAGAAAGGGGACATCCTGCAGCTATACCTGTCGGTGTCCGGGGAGGCAGTCAGTAGTGTCCTTGTCCGGGAAGAAGGGTCTGTCCAGAAGCCAATCTACTACGTGAGCCACGTCCTCAGCGGAGCTGAACCAGCATACCCCTTAGTGGACAAATTCGCCTTAGCATTGGTGGTCTCAGCCCGGAAGCTCAAAGCCTACTTTGAAGCTCACCCCATAAGGGTTATGACGGACCAACCTCTAAAGAAGGTCTTCACCAATCCCTCCCAAGCTGGACGTTTGGTCACATGGGCTATAGAACTCAGCGAGTTCGATATAAGCTATGAACCCAGAGGAGGAGTGAAGGCCCAAGCCTTGGCAGACTTCATCACAGAATGCACAGCCAGACCGGACTCCGGGGTCCCAACACCCCAGGATGTCCCAGCCAGGACTCCAGAGTGGTCCTTGAACGTGGATGGAGCCAGCAACCCAAAAGGAGCAGGAGCAGGGATACTTATAGAAGGTCCTGGAGGGTCCATTTTCCAATATGTCCTCCGGTTCTCCTTCTCAGCCACCAACAACGAGGCAGAATACGAAGCCATGGTGGTCGGGTTGTCCCTAGCCAAAGCCCTGGGGATCAAGGTCTTGGCGGTTAAAGGTGATTCCAAACTTGTCATAGAACAGATCAGGGGAGATTGCGTGGTTAGAAATGAAACTCTGAAGAAATATCATGACAAGGCCCTGGGTCTCAAGGGGCAATTTGAGTATGTCTCCTTTGAGCACATCCCACGGGCCCAAAATGAGCATGCCGACCATCTATCCAGATTAGCCACCACCTTGTATGAGGAGATCCCACCGGAGGTCCACATCGAACACAGAGAGCATAGGGCTTATGAGGAGGTCTGTGTCCTCGGAGTCCTGGATGAAGAAGAGGACTGGAGGACTCCCATAGCCAAATTCCTGACGCATGGCGAGACCCCGGAGGACCCCAGTGAAGCAAGGAAGATCAAGAACCGGAGTTACAAGTTCCAGATGGTGGACGGAGAGCTATACAAGAGATCACATCTTGGCATGTTAATGTACTGTGTTCCTCAGGGAAAAACACAACAAACATTACATGAGGTCCACCAAGGAGACTGCGGCCACCACATAGGAGGCCGGGCATTAGCTCTTAAAATCACTAGAGCCGGGTACTTCTGGCCCACACTCTCAGATGATTCAGAGAAGCATGTCCGGAGCTGTGACTCCTGCCAAAGAATGCAGCCGGTACCCCGGACTCCAGCAGCTGAGATGACCCCGGTGGTCTGCCCTATCCCATTTGCAATGTGGGGGATAGACCTAGTGGGGCAGTTTGTAAAGCCATCAGTTCGGTACAAAGATGCTGTAGTGGCCGTGGACTACTTCACCAAATGGGTGGAAGCTATGCCCCTCCGGAACACAAAGGCTAAGGACATTGAGGAATTCTTATGGAAGAACATCATTACCCGCTTTGGGATACCCAGGATCCTAGTCTCAGACAACGGACCCCAGTTCGACTCAGAGCTACTCAGAGGGATGTGCGAAAGGTTGGGGATAGAACATAGATTCTCTCCTGTGTGCTACCCACAAGCTAATGGCCAGGTGGAGGTTATGAACCGGACTATCTTCACTGGTATCAAGAAAAACCTCCTGGAGTCCGGGGCGAGGTGGTATGATGAACTCCCCCGGGTACTCTGGTCCTACCGTACAACACCTTCGACCTCCACTGGAGAGACTCCCTTTAGCTTGGTGTATGGAGCTGAGTGTGTCCTACCCGTAGAAGTTTGTCTTCCCAACATCCGACAATCTCACTTCGTTGAGGGTCAAAACGACACACGAATGAGAGAGATGATGGACTTCACCGATGAGCTACGAGACAGAGCCTTGTACAAAATGCAGAAACATAAGCAAGACATGGCTAGATTCTATAATCGGAGAGTCCGGGGAAGGCAACTATCCGTGGGGGACTTGGTCCTGAGGCTTTTTGAGGCTAGCAAGCCCAAACAAAAGGAGAAACTCAGCCCTAAATGGGAAGGACCCTATCGGGTAAGGAAGATCCTGGGCCCAGCTACTTACCTCCTGGAGGAATTATCGGGCAAACCCATCGAGCATACTTGGCATGCCATTTATCTCAAGAAGTACTACCCTTGAAAACAGTCCAAGCATCCTTTTGCTGAGGTGAAACCCACCGTTTTGTAATCCATTTTGGAATTTCTTCCACAAATTATCAATGGAATTGGATTTCGGAGAAAAAAGTACTTCATCAATCAAAATCAAGGTCAAGGAACGGAGTTCAGTCACCAAACTAGCTCCGGACATCCACTTGAATCCGAAGGGGCAAGGAAGGTCAGTTCCTCAACTACTTCTTGAACGTGTGTTACCCCTTGTGATACGCGATGGGCAGGAGTCCGGTGACAAACGCACTCCTGACACCCATTGTACGCGCTAGGGGCACGGGAATAATCCTTAAATTATTCTCAACACATACCCCCTTCATTACAGCAATGGGCCGGAGTCCAGTATCAAACTCACTCCGGACACCCACTTGCTCCCAGGGGCTGGGGGAGGCTGATTCTTCAATCAACTCCCTAACAAGTGTTACCTCTTGTGATACGCAATGGGCAGGAGTCCGGTGACAAACGCACTCCTGACACCCATTGTACGCGCTAGGGGCACGGGAATAATCCTTAAATTATTCTCAACACATACCCCCTTCATTACAGCAATGGGCCGGAGTCCAGTATCAGACTCACTCCGGACACCCACTTGCTCCCAGGGGCTGGGGGAGGCTGATTCTTCAATCAACTCCCTAACAAGTGTTACCTCTTGTGATACGCAATGGTCAGGAGTCCGGTGACAAACGCACTCCTGACACCCATTGTACGCGCTAGGGGCACGGGAATAATCCTTAAATTATTCTCAACACATACCCCCTTCATTACAGCAATGGGCCGGAGTCCAGTATCAGACTCACTCCGGACACCCACTTGCTCCCAGGGGCTGGGGGAGGCTGATTCTTCAATCAACTCCCTAACAAGTGTTACCTCTTGTGATACGCAATGGGCAGGAGTCCGGTGACAAACGCACTCCTGACACCCATTGTACGCGCTAGGGGCACGGGAATAATCCTTAAATTATTCTCAACACATACCCCCTTCATTACAGCAATGGGCCGGAGTCCAGTATCAGACTCACTCCGGACACCCACTTGCTCCCAGGGGCTGGGGGAGGCTGATTCTTCAATCAACTCCCTAACAAGTGTTACCTCTTGTGATACGCAATGGGCAGGAGTCCGGTGACAAACGCACTCCTGACACCCATTGTACGCGCTAGGGGCACGGGAATAGTCCTTAAACTATTCTCAACACATACCCCCTTCATTACAGCAATGGGCCGGAGTCCAGTATCAAACTCACTCCGGACGCCCACTTGCTCCCAGGGGCCGGGGAGGCTAGTTCCACAACTAACTCCCCAACAAGTGTTACCTCTTGTGATACGCAATGGGCAGGAGTCCGGTGACAAACGCACTCCTGACACCCATTGTACGCGCTAGGGGCACGGGAATAATCCTTAAATTATTCTCAACACATACCCCTCCACAGGAGATAGGGAGTCCAGACCATCAGACTACTCCCTCATCCTGTCCAAAGCCTCCTCAAGCCCAGATGGAGCCGGAGCCCAGTATCAAACTCACTCCGGTCACCCCTAGCTTTCCAGGAGTCAGGAGGAGTCCAGCTCTTCAGCTACTCCCCCCCAGAGGGTGTCAATCCTTACAGAACACCTATGTGTACAAAGGAGACAATTTTACAAAGGCACCCCAACAATGCAAAACTTTGTTAGGATACATGTGTGGAGTTAGTTCTTTGACTACCTCTGAGCACCCAGATGCACCTACAAGGGTCAAGGGGCATAGACTCAGGTCTCCCCAGGCATGTGACTCTCCTTAGGCCACAATGGGAGCGGAGTTCAAGTCCTCTTCACTCCGGTAAACCCTAGCCCAAGATAGGGGTGGAGGGAGTCTAGCTTCTAAGCTACTCCTGGTGCATGCCAACCTTTGTAGAACATTATGGGCTGGAGCCTAGTTCTTTAACTAACCCAGGCACATGTATTCGCATACAAAGGGCAGCATCATTGCTCTTACAAGAATCCCAGACTAGAACATGTGTTCAAGATTGAGGATAGAAGGGCAAAAATGTTTATGAGAAGCACCTGTTACTCAAGTACCACTCATAAAAGGGGCAAGTATTGGGAACAACAACAAAGGTGTTCATTCATATGGAACCGGAGGTTCAGTAAAGGGAAAAGAGTCAAAAGAGTAAAGAGGATAAAAGGAAAGGAGGAAAAAAGGGATATGTGAAAAATGAAAACAACACATATTGGCAGTAAACACAGTGCATCAGCATTAAAGTGTCAACAAAAACAGCCTAAATGGTTCATGCACTACCCACATGACCAAACAGAAGTCACAAAACGAACAAGTTCAACAATTCATAAGTTACAGATTTGACAGTCATGATAAAAGGGTTTTCAGGGGGGGGATCTATGCTATCTCCTGGATGTCAGCCTCCTCAGCCTCCTCGGCAGCCTCCTTTCCAGCTCCTCCACTTTGACCTCCCTCGTTCACCTGGCCTCCAGATCCACCGGAAGAGTCCCCGGACTCCTCACCCGAGCTAGAGCCATCCTCAGAGGAGCTATCTGGCCCAAAGGGAATCAAATACTCCTCACCCAGGACATCCTGGACATAGTGGGAGAAATGATCCCCAATGGTGGGAATGTCCTTCTTGAGTCCTCTGCAGAAGTTCAGGAGGATGGATACTGAGTTATTGGTAAGACGGGTGGTATACTCCGAAGACTCAAGGAAGTCTTCAATGGCAGCATCTTTGAGGGAGCCTTCGGATTCCTCTAGTTGGCTCATCTTGTCCTGACACTCCTTCAGCTCAGCCTGGAGCCTCTCACTGCGGGTAACCTCCAGCACCATGGCCGTCCTCAGCTCAGCTACCTCCCTGCCACGGGTGGCCTCCAGATCATCCATGGCATCCTTATGCTTCTGCTGGATCTCCTCTTTCTCCTTCCCCAACTCCTGGATAGCAGCTTGGGCCCTTTGAAGCTCCAGGGAGGTGTCTCTATGGGCAGCAGTAGCAACAGCCAATTGATCAAGGAGTTTCCTCACCTCCCTAGTAGCTGCTTCCCTCTCTTCACTCCGAGAGAGATGAAGAGCATGGGAATAGGCAGCAGCCTGAAAACAAGGGGATAGGAACTCAATACACATGGAGCTTGCATAAATGAGAAACTACAAAGATAGGCTGAAAGCATTACCTTTAAGTGCAGATCAGCTATGGCTTGATGCAGCTCCTCTGGGTTCATCTCCAAGGCAGCCTCCACATCAGCACGGGGAAGGATATCCTTCAGCACAGGAGGAGCAGAAGACCCCTCCGGAGCCCTCTCTTCAACACGAGGAGGGGGAGCCACTTCTCTTCTTACATCAGCCCTGGGGGGAAGGTAGGCAGGAGGAGGGGGAAAACCCAAGGAGGAGGATAACCCCGGAGAGACAACTCGGGGAGATCTAGGGGGAAGTACAGGGGGGCTATTTAGTACAGGAGGAGTTACCAGAGTCGGGGAGCCAGCAGGAAAGCAGGAAGAAGCTTCATTGTCCTGAGGAACTTGGACAGGAGTCTTCACCCTCACAGGAGTTTGTCCTCCAACATCAGTGGACACAGGGGAGTCCACCAAGATAGTCCTCTTCTTCTTCCTGGACCTCTTCTTGTCCTCGGAGATCACCACTCCCTTGTTGCTTTTGGCCTCCTCACTGGCCTTCCTCTTAGACACCTTCTGCATGACAGACTGTCCGGACACCACGCCCTGGAAGGTTGTCCTATCAATTTTGGTCGCCACAGGGATCTTAGCATCCAACAGAGCCTCTGAAATCAAGAAGGAATATGATCAGAACAGCCACAAAGTTATACAAAAGAAATAACAATAAGGCAGGAGGTACTTACTCCATTCCATTTTGGCATGCCTCACCCTTCGGGCACAAAGCCCAGCTTTGGCCATGACCTCCGGGTCACACCAGACATCCGCAGGGTAGGGTTTGGTAAAGCAGGCCTTCAGGGTGTCCTTAGCAGCAAGGACCTCCGCAGACTTACTGGGCTCCAGAGTGGTAGGGGAGAAGGACCAGACCAAAGGGACTCCTTCACCAAAGTCTCCCTTTACCATCAACCAGTGCCTATACCACCTATATCCTTCAATTTTACCAGCCTCCTTGGTAAAAAGGAAGTTGGTGCCCCTAACCCTAAAGGTGGAAGTTACCCCCTCATGTTGAACTCTGTATATGCTGGAGAAAAGGGGAAGGGTAGGGGTCACACCTGCCACTTGGCAGGCAATCTGGAAGACAGTCAGAATGAGCCAGGAGAAGGGGTGGATCTGTCCTGGAGCCCTATCAACGGCTATCAGCACCTCCTTCGTGAAGTCAGAGAGGGGGAAGCGGAGTCCGTAGTTCAGGGACTCCCAGAATACACTGGTGTAGCCTCTATAGGCCTCAGGGACCTCCCCCACACTAGGAACAAGGGCCATATCAGGACCCTCTCCTTGGACCCCAGTCCGAATAGAGAAATCAGCAGGGATGTCATAATACCTCCTCAAGGAATTCAAATGGGTATGAACAATGAGGGGATTTCTAGTCCTAGGCAGATAATCAGCCAATTCTTTCAGATCCGCATCAGTACGGACATAAGGACGAGGACCCCCAGGTCGGTCCACAACCTCCTCTGCCCTAGGGGCACGAGGAGCAGCCACAGAAATGGGTTCAACAGACATTACCTCTGAAGTTGAACCGACAGGAACGTCTTGGCTCCTTGTCCTCACCCTCCTCCTAACAGTCGGAGGCAGTTCTGGAGAGGCATCCTCTGACCCAACCTCGATAGGTGTATCAGTGGCAGGAATTGCAGGGGTGGCCTGAAAAGGAAGAACAGGGACGTTAGGGAAAATGACCACTCTGTTTTTTGTCTTGTAAATCTCCGGCCAAGTTTCACGAGAAAAGAAAATGCCCGGAGAAAGCAAGAGGGTTCCACCAATATCAACGACTCTACGGGCTAAACGTACCTCTTGAAGCACGTTGACCATGGCTGTGCGACCCACATATTCATGGGGCATGTTGGGGTTGACAGTCGAGTTCTCGAGGTCAGACATGGTGAGAAATCCTTGGCTAATTAACGAAGAGAAATCTGGAGAAGGAAGAATTGCTTGAGAAGTTGGAAAGTTTTGATTTCGAAAAAAGAGAAAGTGAAGATGAAAATGGCGGTTTACCTTTTATGGTGTAATAGGGAAAACCGTTTGGGTTCTCTTCCCACGTGTCAGCGCCTAGGTGCATTTGAAGATCACTTAATGCTTCCACTTCCCAAATCATTTTGAATGGACAAGCAAAAACATTAAAGGGGCAATTGATGAGGGCCTTCTTTTATCAAGGAGAAGACCCCCATTTCGGGTAAGGGGCTTCAAAGCCCAAGGTCAGCCCAAAAAGGTGTAGGCCACATTTTGGTGAAAGAAAGATCTGCTCAATCCTCACCGTCCACTTGTCATCATCTCAAAGCTTCAAGGCTAAGGCTCTTGCCTATAAATACTCACTCATTCTCACTTGAATGAGGGTTGGAAAATATCAGGTTACAACATATTAGGTTGGTAAGAATTCTCTCTCAAGGTAGAAATTCTTACTCGACCATCCTAGCAAATATTCCGATATTTCATATACTCCAAACCCCCTTTTTGAATCTCTCCTTTTACTCCCTTCTCTTCTAGTCACTCCTTTGATCTCTTACTAACTTGATCGTCGGAGTGGCCGCGGCCTAGCCAGTCGTGGCCTTAGGTACCCGGAGCTGGAGCTGGAGCACTTAGGAGGAGATTCTTCAAGCGGACATCCACCACCCGAAGCCATGGGACACAGGAGCACCTCCCAGGAGGTATCTAGGAGCACTTCAATCTTCATAGAGGTCCCTAGGAGGCCTAGGACGGGATCTCACCTCTACCCCGGACATCCAGGAGCCCTTCCAACTCCTGCAATGGCCCAGGGACAGGAGGCTGATCTCCCTAGACCCTCCATTCCATCTAGGGTGGAAAAGAGACAGGAGTCCCCCATCAGACACAGGCCAGGCAAGGAGCCTATGGAGGACCCCTTTGAGGTGGAGAGCATTCCCAGGAAAAAGCTACCACATCAGTGTTGATATTTAGTGCCCGCAGGTTATTGCGATGCATCGACAGTTAATGAATAAATAGTGTAGGAGCTTAAGATTATGTTAGTTTAAAATATCTGATTTACTCGGTCAATTAATAAAGTATCAAATAAATTTAATATATGTGTTAAAAATAATTGTATATAATTAAGATTGTTATGGCTATGAGTGACTAACCCATAAATATATATAATAAGTTAGAGTTATGTTTATCTATTAAAAAAAATGATATATAAGTTAGCGTATTTATTATTTTTTCCTATTTGACCCTTTAAATTGCATATGAATTTAATCCTTCGTAGCTTTGCCAAAGACTTTAGTGGACCAACCCTATTCTATAAATTGATTCCTACATTTTGATGTATATCAAATCTAAATCAATCTAATGATGTGTTGTATGGTTGACAAAAAAATTGATTGCAAATTTTGGACGGCAAAATCATACTAATCCATTTTCCCCTTTAAGTACTTCTGTATAGAATTAGACCAAACTACGGAGTAAAACATTAGAACTGTTCCTCATCTTTAGTAAGAAAGGAACAATAAATTCTAATTGTAGAAATTTTTTTGTCAAGTTGCAAAAGATATATCACTCACCAATCTCTTACTCCAAACTTGCCATGAATTGACACATATACCCTCCTACATATTCTCTAGCTAGTATATAGATGAGTATATGTGCACTTTGGAATCTACTTAATTATATTTTAGCTCATCATCATGCTAATTGCTAATGATGCATTTTTCTGTTTTTGGTATAACACGACTCAATCAATGATCCAAAAGGAACATTATAATATTCAAATTTCCCAAAATAGTAACCTAGCTAATCCATGAGATGCTCTACGTGTCATTCAAGCATCAAAACTTGTAATTAAAATACAACCCATTGTCTTTATATAATAAAATTAGTTATGATAATGCACAAGATGACAAATGATTGAAATTTGTATATAAAAACTTAAGGGGAATTTACTATATGGTTTAGAGTTGAACACATGTATATCTTTATGATTAATTAATTATAAACATAGCGTTTTGGGATAACACACGTAGCATATATTGCCATGTTTGAGTAATTGGACATATAAAAGTCAATAACTTGCTTTATAAAATTTCCTTTATGATGTGGTAGCTTTTTCCTGGGAATGCTCTCCACCTCAAAGGGGTCCTCCATAGGCTCCTTGCCTGGCCTGTGTCTGATGGGGGACTCCTGTCTCTTTTCCACCCTAGATGGAATGGAGGGTCTAGGGAGATCAGCCTCCTGTCCCTGGGCCATTGCAGGAGTTGGAAGGGCTCCTGGATGTCCGGGGTAGAGGTGAGATCCCGTCCTAGGCCTCCTAGGGACCTCTATGAAGATTGAAGTGCTCCTAGATACCTCCTGGGAGGTGCTCCTGTGTCCCATGGCTTCGGGTGGTGGATGTCCGCTTGAAGAATCTCCTCCTAAGTGCTCCAGCTCCAGCTCCAGCTCCGGGTACCTAAGGCCACGACTGGCTAGGCCGCGGCCACTCCGACGATCAAGTTAGTAAGAGATCAAAGGAGTGACTAGAAGAGAAGGGAGTAAAAGGAGAGATTCAAAAAGGGGGTTTGGAGTATATGAAATATCGGAATATTTGCTAGGATGGTCGAGTAAGAATTTCTACCTTGAGAGAGAATTCTTACCAACCTAATATGTTGTAACCTGATATTTTCCAACCTTGTGTTTTCCAACCCTCATTCAAGTGAGAATGAGTGAGTATTTATAGGCAAGAGCCTTGGCCTTGGGGCCTTGAGATGATGACAAGTGGAAGGTGAGGATTGAGCAAGTCTTTCTTTCATCAAAATGTGGTCTACACCTTTTTGGGCTGACCTTGGGCTTTGAAGCCCCTTACCCGAAATGGGGGTCTTCTCCTTGATAAAAGAAGGCCCTCATCAATTGCCCCTTTAATGTTTTTGCTTGTCCATTCAAAATGATTTGGGAAGTGGAAGCATTAATTGATCTTCAAATGCACCTAGGCGCTGACACGTGGGAAGAGAACCCAAACGGTTTTCCCTATTACACCATAAAAGGTAAACCGCCATTTTCATCTTCACTTTCTCTTTTTTCGAAATCAAAACTTTCCAACTTCTCAAGCAATTCTTCCTTCTCCAGATTTCTCTTCGTTAATTAGCCAAGGATTTCTCACCATGTCTGACCTCGAGAACTCGACTGTCAACCCCAACATGCCCCATGAATATGTGGGTCGCACAGCCATGGTCAACGTGCTTCAAGAGGTACGTTTAGCCCGTAGAGTAGTTGCTATTGGTGGAACCCTCTTGCTTTCTCCGGGCATTTTCTTTTCTCGTGAAACTTGGCCGGAGATTTACAAGACAAAAAACAGGATAGTCATTTTCCCTAATGTCCCTGTTCTTCCTTTTCAGGCCACCCCTGCAATTCCTGCCACTGACACGCCGATCGAGGTGGGGTCAGAGGATGCTTCTCCAGAACTGCCTCCAACTGTTAGGAGGAGGGTGAGGACAAGGAGCCAAGATGTTCCTGTCGGTTCAACCTCAGAGGTAATGTCTGTTGAACCCATTTCTGTGGCTGCTCCTCGTGCCCCTAGGGCAGAGGAGGTTGTGGACCGGCCTGGGGGTCCTCGTCCCTATGTCCGTACGGATGCGGATCTGAAAGAATTGGCTGATTATCTGCCTAGGACTAGAAATCCCCTCATTGTTCATACCCATTTGAATTCTTTGAGGAGGTATTATGACATCCCTGCTGATTTCTCTATTCGGACGGGGGTCCAAGGAGAGGGTCCTGATATGGCCCTTGTTCCTAGTGTGGGGGAGGTCCCTGAGGCCTATAGAGGCTACACCAGTGTATTCTGGGAGTCCCTGAACTATGGACTCCGCTTCCCCCTTTCTGACTTCACGAAGGAGGTGCTGATAGCCGTCGATAGGGCTCCAGGACAGATCCACCCCTTCTCCTGGCTCATTCTGACTGTCTTCCAGATTGCCTGCCAAGTAGCAGGTGTGACCCCTACCCTTCCCCTTTTCTCCAGCATATACAGAGTTCAACATGAGGGTGTAACTTCCACCTTTAGGGTTAGGGGCACCAACTTCCTTTTTACCAAGGAGGCTGGTAAAATTGAAGGATATAGGTGGTATAGGCACTGGTTGATGGTAAAGGGAGACTTTGGTGAAGGAGTCCCTTTGGTCTGGTCCTTCTCCCCTACCACTCTGGAGCCCAGTAAATCTGCGGAGGTCCTTGCTGCTAAGGACACCCTGAAGGCCTGCTTTACCAAACCCTACCCTGCGGATGTCTGGTGTGATCCGGAGGTCATGGCCAAAGCTGGGCTTTGTGCCCGAAGGGTGAGGCATGCCAAAATGGAATGGAGTAAGTACCTCCTGCCTTATTGTTATTTCTTTTGTATAACTTTGTGGCTGTTCTGATCATATTCCTTCTTGATTTCAGAGGCTCTGTTGGATGCTAAGATCCCTGTGGCGACCAAAATTGATAGGACAACCTTCCAGGGCGTGGTGTCCGGACAGTCTGTCATGCAGAAGATGTCTAAGAGGAAGGCCAGTGAGGAGGCCAAAAGCAACAAGGGAGTGGTGATCTCCGAGGACAAGAAGAGGTCCAGGAAGAAGAAGAGGACTATCTTGGTGGACTCCCCTGTGTCCACTGATGTTGGAGGACAAACTCCTGTGAGGGTGAAGACTCCTGTCCAAGTTCCTCAGGACAATGAAGCTTCTTCCTGCTTTCCTGCTGGCTCCCCGACTCTGGTAACTCCTCCTGTACTAAATAGCCCCCCTGTACTTCCCCCTAGATCTCCCCGAGTTGTCTCTCCGGGGTTATCCTCCTCCTTGGGTTTTCCCCCTCCTCCTGCCTACCTTCCCCCCAGGGCTGATGTAAGAAGAGAAGTGGCTCCCCCTCCTCGTGTTGAAGAGAGGGCTCCGGAGGGGTCTTCTGCTCCTCCTGTGCTGAAGGATATCCTTCCCCGTGCTGATGTGGAGGCTGCCTTGGAGATGAACCCAGAGGAGCTGCATCAAGCCATAGCTGATCTGCACTTAAAGGTAATGCTTTCAGCCTATCTTTGTAGTTTCTCATTTATGCAAGCTCCATGTGTATTGAGTTCCTATCCCCTTGTTTTCAGGCTGCTGCCTATTCCCATGCTCTTCATCTCTCTCGGAGTGAAGAGAGGGAAGCAGCTACTAGGGAGGTGAGGAAACTCCTTGATCAATTGGCTGTTGCTACTGCTGCCCATAGAGACACCTCCCTGGAGCTTCAAAGGGCCCAAGCTGCTATCCAGGAGTTGGGGAAGGAGAAAGAGGAGATCCAGCAGAAGCATAAGGATGCCATGGATGATCTGGAGGCCACCCGTGGCAGGGAGGTAGCTGAGCTGAGGACGGCCATGGTGCTGGAGGTTACCCGCAGTGAGAGGCTCCAGGCTGAACTGAAGGAGTGTCAGGACAAGATGAGCCAACTGGAGGAGTCCGAAGGCTCCCTCAAAGATGCTGCCATTGAAGACTTCCTTGAGTCTTCGGAGTATACCACCCGTCTCACCAATAACTCAGTATCCATCCTCCTGAACTTCTGCAGAGGACTCAAGAAGGACATTCCCACCATTGGGGATCATTTCTCCCACTATGTCCAGGATGTCCTGGGTGAGGAGTATTTGATTCCCTTTGGGCCAGATAGCTCCTCTGAGGATGGCTCTGGCTCGGGTGAGGAGTCCGGGGACTCTTCTGGTGGGTCTGGAGGCCAGACGAACGGGGGAGGTCAAAGTGGAGGAGCTGAAAAGGAGGCTGCCAAGGAGGCTGAGGAGGCTGACATCCAGGAGATAGCATAGATCCCCCCCTGAAAACCCTTTTATCATGACTGTCAAGTTTGTAACTTATGAATTGTTAAACTTGTTTGTTTTGTGGATTCTGTTTGGTCATGTGGGTAGTGCATGAACCATTTAGGTTGTTTTGTTGACACTTTAATGTTGATGCACTGTTTTGGCTGCCAATATGTGTTGTTTTCATTTTTCACATATCCCCTTTTTTCCTCCTTTCCTTTTATCCTCTTTACTCTTTAACTCTTTTCCCTTTACTGAACCTCCGGTTCCATATGAATGAACACCTTTGTTGTTGTTCCCAGTACTTGCCCCTTTTATGAGTGGTACTTGAGTAACAGGTGCTTCTCATAAACATTTTTGCCTTTCTATCCTCAATCTTGAACACATGTTCTAGTCTGGGATTCTTGTAAGAGCAATGATGCTGTCCTTTGCATGCGAATACATGTGCCTGGGTTAGTTAAAGAACTAGGCTCCGGCCCATGATGTTCTACAAAGGTTGGCATGCACCAGGAGTAGCTTAGAAGCTAGACTCCCTCCACCCCTATCTTGGGCTAGGGTTTACCGGAGTGAAGAGGACTTGAACTCCGCTCCCATTGTGGCCTAAGGGGAGTCACATGCCTGGGGAGACCTGAGTCTATGCCCCTTGACCCTTGTAGGTGCATCTGGGTGCTCAGAGGTAGTCAAAGAACTAACTCCACACATGTATCCTAACAAAGTTTTGCATTGTTGGGGTGCCTTTGCAAAATTGTCTCCTTTGTACACATAGGTGTTCTGTAAGGATTGACACCCTCTGGGGGGGGAGTGACTGAAGAGCTGGACTCCCCCTGGCTCCTGGAAAGCTAGGAGTGACCGGAGTGAGTTTGATACTGGGCTCCGGCTCCATCTGGGCTTCAGAAGGCTTTGGACAGGATGAGGGAGTAGTCTGATGGTCTGGACTCCCTATCTCCTGTGGAGGGGTATGTGTTGGGAATAATTTAAGGATTATTCCCGTGCCTCTAGCGCGTACAATGGGTGTCAGGAGTGCGTTTGTCACCGGACTCCTGCCCATTGCGTATCACAAGAGGTAACACTTGTTGGGGAGTTAGTTGTGGAACTAGCCTCCCTGGCCCCTGGGAGCAAGTGGGTGTCCGGAGTGAGTTTGATACTGGACTCCGGCCCATTGCTGTAATGAAGGGGGTATGTGTTGAGAATAATTTAAGGATTATTCCCGTGCCCCTAGCGCGTACAATGGGTGTCAGGAGTGCGTTTGTCACCGGACTCCTGCCCATTGCGTATCACAAGAGGTAACACTTGTTAGGGAGTTGATTGAAGAATCAGCCTCCCCCAGCCCCTGGGAGCAAGTGGGTGTCCGGAGTGAGTCTGATACTGGACTCCGGCCCATTGCTGTAATGAAGGGGGTATGTGTTGAGAATAATTTAAGGATTATTCCCGTGCCCCTAGCGCGTACAATGGGTGTCAGGAGTGCGTTTGTCACCGGACTCCTGCCCATTGCGTATCACAAGAGGTAACACTTGTTAGGGAGTTGATTGAAGAATCAGCCTCCCCCAGCCCCTGGGAGCAAGTGGGTGTCCGGAGTGAGTCTGATACTGGACTCCGGCCCATTGCTGTAATGAAGGGGGTATGTGTTGAGAATAATTTAAGGATTATTCCCGTGCCCCTAGCGCGTACAATGGGTGTCAGGAGTGCGTTTGTCACCGGACTCCTGCCCATTGCGTATCACAAGAGGTAACACTTGTTAGGGAGTTGATTGAAGAATCAGCCTCCCCCAGCCCCTGGGAGCAAGTGGGTGCCCGGAGTGAGTTTGATACTGGACTCCGGCCCATTGCTGTAATGAAGGGGGTATGTGTTGAGAATAATTTAAGGATTATTCCCGTGCCCCTAGCGCGTACAATGGGTGTCAGGAGTGCGTTTGTCACCGGACTCCTGCCCATTGCGTATCACAAGAGGTAACACTTGTTAGGGAGTTGATTGAAGAATCAGCCTCCCCCAGCCCCTGGGAGCAAGTGGGTGTCCGGAGTGAGTCTGATACTGGACTCCGGCCCATTGCTGTAATGAAGGGGGTATGTGTTGAGAATAATTTAAGGATTATTCCCGTGCCCCTAGCGCGTACAATGGGTGTCAGGAGTGCGTTTGTCACCGGACTCCTGCCCATTGCGTATCACAAGAGGTAACACTTGTTAGGGAGTTGATTGAAGAATCAGCCTCCCCCAGCCCCTGGGAGCAAGTGGGTGTCCGGAGTGAGTCTGATACTGGACTCCGGCCCATTGCTGTAATGAAGGGGGTATGTGTTGAGAATAATTTAAGGATTATTCCCGTGCCCCTAGCGCGTACAATGGGTGTCAGGAGTGCGTTTGTCACCGGACTCCTGCCCATTGCGTATCACAAGAGGTAACACTTGTTAGGGAGTTGATTGAAGAATCAGCCTCCCCCAGCCCCTGGGAGCAAGTGGGTGCCCGGAGTGAGTTTGATACTGGACTCCGGCCCATTGCTGTAATGAAGGGGGTATGTGTTGAGAATAATTTAAGGATTATTCCCGTGCCCCTAGCGCGTACAATGGGTGTCAGGAGTGCGTTTGTCACCGGACTCCTGCCCATTGCGTATCACAAGAGGTAACACTTGTTAGGGAGTTGATTGAAGAATCAGCCTCCCCCAGCCCCTGGGAGCAAGTGGGTGCCCGGAGTGAGTTTGATACTGGACTCCGGCCCATTGCTGTAATGAAGGGGGTATGTGTTGAGAATAATTTAAGGACTATTCCCGTGCCCCTAGCGCGTACAATGGGTGTCAGGAGTGCGTTTGTCACCGGACTCCTGCCCATTGCGTATCACAAGAGGTAACACTTGTTAGGGAGTTGATTGAAGAATCAGCCTCCCCCAGCCCCTGGGAGCAAGTGGGTGTCCGGAGTGAGTCTGATACTGGACTCCGGCCCATTGCTGTAATGAAGGGGGTATGTGTTGAGAATAATTTAAGGATTATTCCCGTGCCCCTAGCGCGTACAATGGGTGTCAGGAGTGCGTTTGTCACCGGACTCCTGCCCATCGCGTATCACAAGGGGTAACACACGTTCAAGAAGTAGTTGAGGAACTGACCTTCCTTGCCCCTTCGGATTCAAGTGGATGTCCGGAGCTAGTTTGGTGACTGAACTCCGTTCCTTGACCTTGATTTTGATTGATGAAGTACTTTTTTCTCCGAAATCCAATTCCATTGATAATTTGTGGAAGAAATTCCAAAATGGATTACAAAACGGTGGGTTTCACCTCAGCAAAAGGATGCTTGGACTGTTTTCAAGGGTAGTACTTCTTGAGATAAATGGCATGCCAAGTATGCTCGATGGGTTTGCCCGATAATTCCTCCAGGAGGTAAGTAGCTGGGCCCAGGATCTTCCTTACCCGATAGGGTCCTTCCCATTTAGGGCTGAGTTTCTCCTTTTGTTTGGGCTTGCTAGCCTCAAAAAGCCTCAGGACCAAGTCCCCCACGGATAGTTGCCTTCCCCGGACTCTCCGATTATAGAATCTAGCCATGTCTTGCTTATGTTTCTGCATTTTGTACAAGGCTCTGTCTCGTAGCTCATCGGTGAAGTCCATCATCTCTCTCATTCGTGTGTCGTTTTGACCCTCAACGAAGTGAGATTGTCGGATGTTGGGAAGACAAACTTCTACGGGTAGGACACACTCAGCTCCATACACCAAGCTAAAGGGAGTCTCTCCAGTGGAGGTCGAAGGTGTTGTACGGTAGGACCAGAGTACCCGGGGGAGTTCATCATACCACCTCGCCCCGGACTCCAGGAGGTTTTTCTTGATACCAGTGAAGATAGTCCGGTTCATAACCTCCACCTGGCCATTAGCTTGTGGGTAGCACACAGGAGAGAATCTATGTTCTATCCCCAACCTTTCGCACATCCCTCTGAGTAGCTCTGAGTCGAACTGGGGTCCGTTGTCTGAGACTAGGATCCTGGGTATCCCAAAGCGGGTAATGATGTTCTTCCATAAGAATTCCTCAATGTCCTTAGCCTTTGTGTTCCGGAGGGGCATAGCTTCCACCCATTTGGTGAAGTAGTCCACGGCCACTACAGCATCTTTGTACCGAACTGATGGCTTTACAAACTGCCCCACTAGGTCTATCCCCCACATTGCAAATGGGATAGGGCAGACCACCGGGGTCATCTCAGCTGCTGGAGTCCGGGGTACCGGCTGCATTCTTTGGCAGGAGTCACAGCTCCGGACATGCTTCTCTGAATCATCTGAGAGTGTGGGCCAGAAGTACCCGGCTCTAGTGATTTTAAGAGCTAATGCCCGGCCTCCTATGTGGTGGCCGCAGTCTCCTTGGTGGACCTCATGTAATGTTTGTTGTGTTTTTCCCTGAGGAACACAGTACATTAACATGCCAAGATGTGATCTCTTGTATAGCTCTCCGTCCACCATCTGGAACTTGTAACTCCGGTTCTTGATCTTCCTTGCTTCACTGGGGTCCTCCGGGGTCTCGCCATGCGTCAGGAATTTGGCTATGGGAGTCCTCCAGTCCTCTTCTTCATCCAGGACTCCGAGGACACAGACCTCCTCATAAGCCCTATGCTCTCTGTGTTCGATGTGGACCTCCGGTGGGATCTCCTCATACAAGGTGGTGGCTAATCTGGATAGATGGTCGGCATGCTCATTTTGGGCCCGTGGGATGTGCTCAAAGGAGACATACTCAAATTGCCCCTTGAGACCCAGGGCCTTGTCATGATATTTCTTCAGAGTTTCATTTCTAACCACGCAATCTCCCCTGATCTGTTCTATGACAAGTTTGGAATCACCTTTAACCGCCAAGACCTTGATCCCCAGGGCTTTGGCTAGGGACAACCCGACCACCATGGCTTCGTATTCTGCCTCGTTGTTGGTGGCTGAGAAGGAGAACCGGAGGACATATTGGAAAATGGACCCTCCAGGACCTTCTATAAGTATCCCTGCTCCTGCTCCTTTTGGGTTGCTGGCTCCATCCACGTTCAAGGACCACTCTGGAGTCCTGGCTGGGACATCCTGGGGTGTTGGGACCCCGGAGTCCGGTCTGGCTGTGCATTCTGTGATGAAGTCTGCCAAGGCTTGGGCCTTCACTCCTCCTCTGGGTTCATAGCTTATATCGAACTCGCTGAGTTCTATAGCCCATGTGACCAAACGTCCAGCTTGGGAGGGATTGGTGAAGACCTTCTTTAGAGGTTGGTCCGTCATAACCCTTATGGGGTGAGCTTCAAAGTAGGCTTTGAGCTTCCGGGCTGAGACCACCAATGCTAAGGCGAATTTGTCCACTAAGGGGTATGCTGGTTCAGCTCCGCTGAGGACGTGGCTCACGTAGTAGATTGGCTTCTGGACAGACCCTTCTTCCCGGATGGCTAAGTTTTTCTCATCGGAGAAATTCCTTTTCTTTTGTTTGATGGGTCTACACTCGGGGTCCACGTACAATCGGTGCAACGCCACCTCTGGGTCTATCCCAGGCATATCCTGGGGATCCCAGGCAAACACTTCCTCAAAACTTCTTATCAATTGTTTTAACTGATCTCGATGGTTCTTGGGTAACTGGGTACCAATCTTGAAAGTCCTTTCCGGACGAGCCTCTTGGAAGGGGACAGTCTCCATCTCCTCATGTGGGACTCCCCTCTTCAAGCTCTCCCTCTCCTTCGGACTGTTATCCTCCTCGGAGGTATTAACTCTCAACATGTGGACATCCGTGTCCCTTTTCCTCTTGGCCGACTCGTTCAGGGACATCCCCTTGGGCACAGAACATTGATAACAGACCCGAGCCTTCTTTTGGTCTCCCCTCATCTCCCCTACTCCTCCAGCCGTGTGGAACTTCATCTTCAGGTGGATGGGAGAGACTATGGCTCGTATGGCGTTTAGAAAGGGACGTCCAATGAGTCCGTTGTATGCTGCGTCCTGGATATCCACCACAGTGAAGGTCACTCTCGTGGTTATCATCCGGGGTGCCTCTCCTAACGTCACATCCAGGGAGGCTATACCCACCGGGTAAACTGAGTGTCCTGTGAAGCCCGTCAAAGGGGTGTTGAGTGGCCTCAGAAGATTCCGTGGGAGTCCCAGCTGATCATAAGCCTTTAAGTACAGGATGTCCGAAGAGCTACCGGTGTCCACTAACATCCGGGACACCACGTAGTTGGAGATTATAGGACTTATAACCAAGGGGTCGTCATGGGGTACCTCAATCCCCTGGAGGTCCTCATCCGAGAACCCTATGGTCTCCTGGTTGATCGTGCTTATAGGACTCCGCAACTGGAACACTGGTCTGCGGGAGTACATCTTCCGGGCATTCGAGGAATCCCCTCCTCCGGCCAGTCCTCCGGATATTGTCTCTATCCTTCCAGTGATCTGGGGGGTAGGATTATCCCGGATGTTCCCTTGGCATAAATCGATTTCTTTAGTCCCGGAGGTCCCCACGTCTGGGCTGTTAGGTCTTCCTCCCTTCACAAACTCTTTCAACTGCCCCCTCTTGATTAGCTTTTCTATCTCCCCCTTCAGTATCCGGCACTCATCAGTATCATGTCCGTGGTCCCGGTGATACTCACAATATTTTTTCATGTCCCTCTTTTGAGGAGGGAGCTTGATCTTCTGGGGCGGAGGCAGCATCTGCTTGTGTCCTATTTGGGCATAGATCCTCCCAACAGTTGTCTTCAAAGGGGTATAGGACTCCGGCTTGTAGTCCCGGGTGTCCTTGACCCGTCCTTTGTCCCTCCTGGGTGACCGGGGTTTCGGGGCCTTCAGACTGAGCCTATCCTTTGGCTTCTGCAGTCTATCCCACACCCTCAGTTTCTTCGTTGGGCTGGACGGTTCCCTCCTGGGGGTCCGGTTGTAACCCTTGATCTCCTCATCCAACATTTTCACCTCCTCCAGCTTTATGTACTGGATGACCAGCTTGGCGAGTTGATACCTGGTTGTAACCGGCTCCAGCACCAACTTATCCTTCAATGGTCCATGTCTTAATCCATGGAAGAACGCAATCAAAGCCACTTTCTCAAAAGTTTTCTCATCCGTAGCCGACACGTTTGTGGCTACCTTCTCAAACCTCCCAGCATAACTCCTCAATGTCTCCCCTGGCCTTTGTTGGACTTGCATGAGGGCTGTCTCATCTTCATCAGCCACTATGGAAGCTCCAAACTTCTCCAGGAACTTGTTTGCTATGTCTTGCCAACAGTCCACGGAGTCCTGTGGCAGATTATGGAACCACTTCAAAGCTGGACCCGAGAGGCTGCTGGGGAATGCCCTGGCGTATATCTCATCCTGGCTTGCCCAGAAGGATAGCTGGGAGTCGAATGCCTTAAGATGATTCGTCGGGTCTCCGACTCCATCAAAAGTATCGAATTTGGGCATTCTAAACCCTCTTGGCATCTCTGCCTCTCTCAATCTCCTTGAGTAGGGTTGTAATGAACTATGCTTCTCCGGACCTCGGGTAGGGACCATGTCCTTCATGGCCTCCCGGATAAGGTCTCTAAGGGTGGCCTCATCCTCTCTGCCCCCGACATGGTCCTGCCCCCGAGGGAGGTCTCTATCATCCACCGGGGCCTTAGTGCGCCTCCGTTTGTGGTGTGGCTTCTTGTGCCCCCGGTGGGTCTTCCTTTTCGGTGTAGGGCTCCTACTCTCGTTGCTAGAGGAGTCCGGGTAGTAGTTTGGTTTGCCGGATCTCCGAGCCTCCTTAATGGGAGACTTGGGGTCGGTACTCCGTCTCCTCTTGGCTGGACTCCTGTCTTCCCTCCTGGGAGACCGGGAGTATTTGCCCCTACGCCTGGAGGGGTGTGAATTCTGAGAGTAGGACTCCTCGGAGGGTGTATGCTCCTTTCTCCGTCTTGTGATGGGAGTCCGGGAGCGATGACGATGTCTCCGATGGTGGTGGGAGTGATTGCCCCCAGCCCTAGAATGTGAACGTCTACCCTGGGCAGGTTCGATCCGTTCGGACGGCGCCAATTGATGTGGTAGCTTTTTCCTGGGAATGCTCTCCACCTCAAAGGGGTCCTCCATAGGCTCCTTGCCTGGCCTGTGTCTGATGGGGGACTCCTGTCTCTTTTCCACCCTAGATGGAATGGAGGGTCTAGGGAGATCAGCCTCCTGTCCCTGGGCCATTGCAGGAGTTGGAAGGGCTCCTGGATGTCCGGGGTAGAGGTGAGATCCCGTCCTAGGCCTCCTAGGGACCTCTATGAAGATTGAAGTGCTCCTAGATACCTCCTGGGAGGTGCTCCTGTGTCCCATGGCTTCGGGTGGTGGATGTCCGCTTGAAGAATCTCCTCCTAAGTGCTCCAGCTCCAGCTCCGGGTACCTAAGGCCACGACTGGCTAGGCCGCGGCCACTCCGACGATCAAGTTAGTAAGAGATCAAAGGAGTGACTAGAAGAGAAGGGAGTAAAAGGAGAGATTCAAAAAGGGGGTTTGGAGTATATGAAATATCGGAATATTTGCTAGGATGGTCGAGTAAGAATTTCTACCTTGAGAGAGAATTCTTACCAACCTAATATGTTGTAACCTGATATTTTCCAACCTTGTGTTTTCCAACCCTCATTCAAGTGAGAATGAGTGAGTATTTATAGGCAAGAGCCTTGGCCTTGGGGCCTTGAGATGATGACAAGTGGAAGGTGAGGATTGAGCAAGTCTTTCTTTCATCAAAATGTGGTCTACACCTTTTTGGGCTGACCTTGGGCTTTGAAGCCCCTTACCCGAAATGGGGGTCTTCTCCTTGATAAAAGAAGGCCCTCATCACTTTAATCCCCTCGGCAGATGTACTTATAGGAAATTGAAATTCATCTTAATTATATCACTAAGAGTAGCAGTCATTATAGGAAATTGTAATTCATGTTGACCGATAATCTTTATGATGATTATTCGATAAAATATTTTTTGTCATGACTATTAAATCAGTTTAATAGCAGTCATAACTTCCCCGTTATTCATTTATTTTATAAAAATATGTCTAAATTAATGGCATATGTTTCAATTGAATCGTTTACTAGATTATTGAACCTCTAATGAGTCGATTCGGGTTTTCAAATTCTCGGTTCGATCTCGATCCAAGTACCAATCGGGTTACCCTTTTATTATTAGAACCAATTTTGGTTGTTATACTTGGCTATTTTCTAAATAAAGTTATTAATGGAGTCTATGACACTAATAAGTTGGAGGCATATGTTTCTTTAATTTTGGGTATAACTCAGTTAGTAAATAGGTTGATATGTAATACATGAAAATTTATGTATGTTAAAGATTGAAGACAATTTGATTTTAAGATATGAAATTTATTTTTCTGAATTACAATACAATCGAAATGAAGGACACACATTAGATTAAATTGATTGACATTAACAATAATATTTTTAACATTTAACGTTACATATGACAATTAACTTCATCGATATAATAACTTCACGCGACATGAGAGAGTGTGTATATTTTTCATGATTTTAATTAACGAACACATAAAATATGTGTTGGAGTACTTTTTTACAGAAAAGAAAGAAGATCATACCAGATAATATCCTTATAAAATACGAGCAGTGGAAATATGATTTACCATGCAATATTGATAGAGTCCCTAAACTTGGGTTAAAGTAACAATTTGTAGGTATGAGTGACACCATACCGATTTGACCAGATGGAAGCCAACCACCCTCGCAACCGAATTAGAATAGTTTGACCCTTGAAATGAGATAAACACTTGTAATTTATTACTCTCATCTACCATTTACGGTATGTCTTTATCTCATCGGAAATTATCAAGTCTTACTTATTATAGCAGTATCCAATCTTGGATTTTTGTCATAAACAAGTGCTTCAAATCCTCTTTAAAGACCTTTTTGTCTAATTGTATTATTGTAACCTTCTCTCCACTATCAAATCCTCTCCCCATTTTTCATTAACATTTTCCAATATAACTATAATCTCCGCAACCACATTTTATTCCTTTCCCCTTTTCACTTAGCATCAAATCAAGAATATTTTTTTATAGCTAATTTATCATAACTCCTCCTAACCATAGATTTTCATTTTCTTACAACCCAAATTTCAAGAACATGGACTTAACCACCACCCCCACCCCCACCCCCACCAAATCTGTTGATTCTGAAAATGATACCCCACCTCATGTTCAACCCATCACCTCCTTATCTTTCATCAATGGATCCCTCAAGAAACACCACCACCCTCAACCACCCCCTCCACCACCATCACCACCTGTGGTCCCCACTTACAAAGAGTGTTTGAAAAACCATGCAGCTAGTATTGGTGGACATGCCCTGGATGGTTGTGGAGAGTTCATGCCTTCCACCACCGCCACCCCCCTTGACCCAACCTCCCTCAAATGCGCCGCCTGCGGCTGCCACAGGAACTTCCACCGCCGTGAGCCTGACGACTGCAACTTCTCCCCCACCCCCATAAGCACCAACACACCAACCCCCCATTTTATTGATTTCCAACGCCACAATAACTATATTACTACTCAATCAAGGAAACTCTCCCCTTCAACTTCACCCCCCCTTTCTCTTCAACCACCACCTTCATATGCACCACACATGCTCCTAGCCCTCAGCACCGCCGCAAACGACGACCACCACCGCCTTCCATCACCAGTAACACCAACAGCATTCAAAGGTGAAAACTCCAGTGGTAGAAAACGCTTCAGGACAAAATTCACACAGTCCCAAAAGGAGAAAATGCTCTGTTTTGCAGAAAAAATGAATTGGAAAATGCCCAGAAGCGATGAATCTGTAGGAGTTGATGAATTCTGCAATGAGGTAGGAGTAACTAGAGGTGTTCTCAAAGTGTGGATACACAACAACAAGCATACAATTGGTAAGAAAGATTCAAACATCAATAATGTCGGAAATACTAATTTTCAGAATTCAAATAATGGTGGAGTTCATCTTCATGTTTCTGCAAATGGGTCATCGCCTTCATCATCTTAAACGTCGAATTTTGATCTGAGAAGAGATTACAAAAGGTGATACTAATAATTTAATCTTTGTTGTTTATTTGTTGATCTTGAATTGTAATAAAGATCAACTTACTTAAGTAGAGAAAAAGTATTATTAGAAAATTGAATAAATGATAAACTGTGTACCTATAATGTTAGATGATGTACTAACTCAGTTTTATCATTTTCTTGATTTTAGATAAATTAATTATGTGGTACTGTTTCTTTGAATTATTTCTGCATGTAACATCATATGGTTCTAGAAGATAAAAAAAGTTATTTAATTATTTCACAAGTGAATTTGTATGTTCTCATATTGTGGTTGCTATGACTATGATTATGCATTACAAATTTAGAAGGACAAACAAACAAATAAAGATGTTGAATGATATCGTTTAGATTGCGATTTTCCAAGATGAGGATGTTTGTAAGAAATTATAACAATATAATTTTTGTCCACTATAAAAAGAAAATGATACATATTTTGTTCCCTACTATGAATTAAACCTAAGACAAATTAATTATGTATAGAAAAATTGTCCGAAATTTGTCTGTGAGCTTGTATATACATTCTAACATAAACTGAGAGCTTAAATGTCCCCAATCAATTTCCTAGTACCCGTATTTGATACATGATCACTTTCTTTTTTATTCATAATAGTTAACATTACCATAATTAACCATACAAATTCTTTCCTTTATAGTTAATATTACCAGAATTCTCTACCCGAATCCTTGCCTTTATGTTCAGTTGTCATCAAACTAATGCAATTACTTGACCAAAATTCTGTTTGAGCTATTGAGTTATGTGTAGACTCTATCTTTTCTTCATCATATTTGTTTGGAATTTAGAATTTTATTTGTTTCGTTTAGAATGTAATAATTTTGATTTTTTTTATAGCACAACTATTGTGAAAATAAATATGGGAGCAGTAACTTATTTTCATAAGGTAGACAGATGTCTTAATAGGATTTAATTCATAGATGGGGAGTAGGTAGTGTCAGACCATTAAATTTAAGAATTAAGCAAAGGGTTTTTGAATTAAACCCTAATCTCTCCACTTTACAATCATTGATCCAATATTATACTAATATAATCCCCTGCTCCATGTTATGAGACCATATTATATATATCTTGGGAAATTGGAGATTGTCAAAATGCCTAAATATAGACAATCGATATTCGAATCTTTTGAATTGAAATAAAAATTGATAAAGAGTAGCTAATTTCTGTTACACCAACAATTAAATATGTTATCTTGTAATCTGAGCTTTTAAGGCAAGCAGAATCAGGTATATGTTGGGTGATTAACAAAGCTCAGCCTGCCACATTTCCTATTCTGGTTGGGTGATGAAAGCGGCAACATTTGTTTTTTAATGTTAATTATGGTAATGATATTTTATAATTGAATGATTGTGATGATAAGGCTTATGGTGCATGAACCAATATGGAAGGCTGATAATTTAGTTGTAATTCAAGAATCAAGATCTGTTTTTTAATTTTAAATTTCTCCTAATCTTCCATCTTCTTACTTCTATGATTGGAAGTGGTGAACAAATGAAGCCTATATATATATATATATATATATATATATATATATATATAGGCTTCTTCGCCATTTGTCCCTTTAATTATTGTTATCTTTTTTAGGCTTTTTTATAATTTGTCTCCTGAACTATGGAGTATTTTTTTTAGCGTGTTTTTAAAACTATTTGTTTTTTTAATTTATCCTTTAAAGCCGTTTTTTTATCTTCAAACTATATTTTTTTCATTTTAAAGAATGAAATGATTATTCTATCCTTACATTATGTGTCATGTACTTTCTATTTTGTAAATATTTTATATAATTAAAAATAAATCTCATTTCCTTTCATCGTCAACTCATCCCACCTCTACCCCACCCCCCAACCTCGTCAGATAACATTAAACCTTCAGGACAACGCTAATTTGATATACAAGATTGATCTACTTGGTGAGCATCTTCCCTTTTTACATAACGAGGTGGAGCTTCATCTATTCCAAAATTGGGTCTGATTTGAGGGGTTGTTCCTTGTTCATTGCACATTGTTGTTAATTATTGTTGAATTTATCAGATGGTGTGGGGTGGGGGGCATTATCGGGATTCGGGATGGGATGGGGGGGGCATATAGGGGTAAGTGTGTTGAAGAAGAAAGGATGGAGGTATATTTTTAATCATGTAAAATATTTACAATATAGAAAATATATGGGCACATAGTGTAAGGTACAATAATTATTTTATTATTTAAACTGCAAAAAAACACATTTTGAAGGTGAGAAATAGCTTCAGAGGACAAATAGAAATGATAAAAAATTCAAAAGGCACATAGAAAAGAAAATTATAATTTAGAGAGCAAATGATTAGAAAGTCTCTTTTTATATGTTCATAAATTATTAGTTTTGTTTGAAAAATTTATCTCGGATGTTTTAAATAATAACATGACTCTTGTATTCTTATAACTATTTTCAAAAATAGGAGGCAAATTTTGTAGCCACCCTTTGTAATGCATCCCATCTCTTCTCATGGCTAATTCACTGTTCCTACATTTATCTTTATTTTCTAGATTTTCGATAACATATCTCTTTTTTTCCTATAAACCCTTTTCACCCCACAACCCATATATGTCAGTCCTAAAATAAAAAATATTTTATAGGGGTCTTCAATTACCTTCATTTGTTACACCGACTCCACTTTCTTCTATCATTTTCTTTAGCGTCTATCTATTTGCAGTATTTCTAGTAAAATCACCATAACCTACGCTGTTATTTCCACCGTTTCACCACTTGTCACTCCCAGTGTATGCCGAAACATAGACTTCTTTATATGTTTAATTTTTTTCTTAAGCAGCATGCTTAAGAAGGGCGAAATAGACATTTTTTAATCCAACCAACAATTAATCGGTAAATTGAAATTAGACCCACCGAAATCGCCCCTCACTAGGGAAATAATATCACTATAATAACTCTATTTTAAAAATTTCTTGACGAACCAAAAAATAAAAAAGCAAGCAACATTGTGAGGCAAAAACTACCCACAAACATAATTTCAATATGTTTCGATCCAGGTACATATTTTCGGCCTCTTTCGACCCCTAACTATATTTTTGGCCTCCTTCTACTCCGAATTATATTGTTTGCCCGTTTCGAGCCCGGGAACATATTTTTGGCCCCTTGCGACCTCGGACCACATATTCAGCCGACTCAAGACCATATTTTTCCGGCCCTAGGAACGTATTGTCGACTCGCGAACATTTTTTCGACCTCCTTCGCCAAAATATGGTCTTGGATCGAAACGGGATGAAAATATATCTCGGTGACAAAACAGACCGAAAATGTGGTCATATGTCGAAATGGCCATAAAATATGTTCCCGGGTCAAAACAGGGAGAAAATATGGTCCGAGGTCGATACGGGCCGAAAATGTGTTCCCGGATCAAATAGGGCCTAAAACTGTTCTGGGGGGAAGGGGTCGAGAAAATGTTCCATGTCGAAATGGGCGAAAATATGGTCATGAGTTCGAAAGGGGCTGAAATTATGGTTTGTGGTCAAAGGGGCTGAAAAAATGGTCCAACGGGGCCGAAAATATTGTCGAGGTCAAAAATATTTTCACAAATATGCCAATCTTTTAGGGACGGAAGTAGTACTTCCTTATAACTTTTAGATTTATACTCAGTAAAAGGGGAGAACAAGAGATTTAAGTAAAAAAATTAAAAAATCAAAATTTTTAGATTACAATAAAAATTCAAATGTGTAAATCTTTTAGGGACGAAGAAAGTATTTATGTAGTTCCAAATTGTCATTTATTAAAAATATAAGGCTTTTTTGCATCTAACCACCTGAACTACGATTATCTTTGCAAATAACTCCACCTGAGCACAACCACCACCACCAACAAGGAGAGGTGGGGGCTCGAAATCGTACAAAGAGGGGATGGGGGGGTTCGAAATCGGGAACGGGAAGGGGTGGGTGGTTCGAACTTGAGAAGGAGAGGGGGTGGGGAATTCGGGAATGGAGGATGGTGGGGAAGTCGAAATCGGAATGGGAGAGGCAGGTGGGTAGTGGTGGTTTTGGTGTGTTTGAAGAAGAAATGTGGTGGTTTTTAAAATTGAAGTGGGCCGTGGTTGGTGAAAAAGGGAAGTGATTTTTTGTATATTGAAGGTGGTGGTGGTTGAAGGTTGGTGAAGAGGAAACGGATGGTTGGTGAAGAAGACGAGAGGGACAAATTTGACATTTTACAAAGGAGGGTGATATTTTGGTATTTCCTCAAAATGGAACATGAACTTTTTAAATTTTTTTCAATATAACTAACTTTCCCTTAGATTAAGCATTATTTTAAAATTAAAATTGTTCAAAATGCTGAAAAAGCCAAAAGGTCGAAAGTTCAAATGCTGAGGCGGCTATTTGCAAAAAGTAAAAACAAAGGTAGCTATTTACAAAGATAATCGTAGTTCAAGGTGGCTAGATGTAAAAAAACCAAAATATAACTGAGGGTAACTTTAAAAAGATGACAAAATTTGGACCCACCTTTTACAAAGTTATCAAAATATTCTCTCATTTTTAAAATAGTTGATGTTTTAGCACTATTTTTTTGTTTCAAAATAGTTGTCGTTTTAAAATTAAAAATTGTACTTTTACATTTAAGAACTTTTTGACTACTTTTTCACTTGAAATTAGCAACCAAGTAATGATATAGCTCCAAATAATTGTATTTCTACTTCTTCTTTTCTTTTAGCTTTTAATTTTTCGTAATTTATGTGCAAATAACTAAAACGTCAACTATTTTGAAACGGAGGGAGTAAGAAATTATAGTCTTTTTATCGAAAATATTGTTGATACTTAGGTTAGGCGCTATGAGAAATTAAGCCACAATATAATGAAGTTTGTTAGCATTTGCCAATTTCTCTTCTTGTTTCTCAAACCATCAAGTTTGTCTACTTGGCGGACTGTATATACCAAGTGAGTCTGTGGGCTGTTTTTTCTATGTCAATATATAAAGCAAGTCAATGGGAAATCACCAATGCAATTCTTTCCATTGAACGTAAAACCATAAACAATTACAGGACTTGCTATAAAAACATTACACCTTTCAACTACGAAAAATATTTTATACAATTTCTAAACCGAATAATCGTACACCAATATTTAATTAGACAATTTGTACATAAGAACATGGTAACATATGCTTCATCCATGTTCTTTAATAGAGTTTACACTTTTGAGACAAACTTTAACTTTAGTCAATTACTTTACATATATCAACATATCATACTAGAAAAAAATATTATTATAAAAATACTCTTGCAAACGAATTCAATTATATTTATTTGGAATTTTCGAATGGAATGATTAAAAAGTAATTTGTAATCAAAATATAATACAAAATCCAAAAATGTCTATTAAAAAAATGGAGGGAGTATTTAAAATTGAAATTACATACTAATTGTAATTTATTAATTGCCAAAATAATTTATGAAAAACCTCAAATGTTGAAACATGGTTGAGAATTTATTAACAATAAAATAGTAATATATATGAATAACTTATTGGTATATAATTAAATTCAAATCAAAATTATTTTACTAGAGTGAATGATTAAAAAAAGTTATTAACAATATAATAACAATAATATATACTAGCTCAATACTTTGATTTATTATTCACATTAATCTGGACTAGTCCATACATAAATATTTCTAACGTTGACACACTTCCTTGTACAAATGTTAAAAAATGCCATCGACTATTATTAAAACCAGTTCACAACACATTTTAGTTGGCAAATGCAGTAGTTATTACTTATTTTTTATTACCTAAATATTTGAAACTCGAATATTTTATCCCTTTTACAAATATATTCAGTACAAGTCCAAATTAGTAACTATGTAGTAAATCAATAAATATATACACCAAACTATATTTTCGAGTAATTAGTTAATCGCTCGATTATCGGGGTTGTGAAACAGGTGACAAGTCATTATCCACGGTTTGATTCGAATCATTTGAAATAGTCGAATATTCTAATGAGTCCAAAATGGGTTAGTGATGTAATATAAGTTGTGTGCTTTGACATTTCCTAAAACAGTTGTTAGCTCAAACAAGCGGTGTGGATGGTAAATGGTTTTAAGCGCCACTTGTACCGCTAATTGTAATTAACAACCTGGACAGGCGACAACTTTCCTTAATCCTTACTTCCTTACTATATATTCTCGAACATCCGGAGTCTGAAAACCACAAGTTCTTAGTTAATCAAAACACTACTCAAAGCAAATTACTCAAACAATTGTTATTACACACTGCCAAAATGTCCAACACTGCTGGTCAAGTCATTCGTTGCAAAGGTACAAACTTCTTGCATTAGTAAAAACTCGATAAGTATACACGCCATGCGTTCGATATTTTTTATACTAAAAATTAAAGGTCGAAACTGAGCCCGTCAAAATATGTTTAGCCACTATTTATTCATCAAAATAATTGTTTCAAGGTTTGCGAAACACTGTATGCACACCAAATAGTGTTTTTTTATGAATGAAATTACTATTTTGTCCCTGAATAAAGCTTTCTACAATTGGGTAAAATAACAACTTCACTTTTTTAAAAACACTATTTAGCCACTGTTTTGGTGTATGTATATCAACTCTGGGTGATTTATACTTTTTAGAGATCACCCAAATAGTATTTTTTTTTATATAGAAGTTAGGTGATCGAAATAAAAAAGCATAGGGAGTACAATTTTTGTTTGATATTATGAAAAAGCTGAAATGAGTTTCGAAATTGAAGAGAATAAATATATCTGGTGTGGTTTTAGCTGCTGTGGCATGGGAAGCTGGGAAACCTCTGGTTATAGAAGAAGTTGATGTGGCTCCTCCTCAGAAGGATGAAGTTCGTTTGAAGATTCTTTTCACTTCCCTTTGTCACACTGATGTTTACTTTTGGGAAGCCAAGGTAATATTTTACTCTAATTATTCCCTGTATATTAGTAGGCATCTAAACGAGTCGAACACTTCCTACTCTACCAACTACCAAGTGGGTTCTGTTCTGCTTAAGGGTTCGAAAGAATAAAATAATCAAATTTAAGGTTCTTGAATCGAGCCGAACTTCTTGAATCGAGCTTTCAGGAACTGGATTCGATATGAAATGATGCTTGATGATTTGATACCCTGTTTGTTAAAGAAAACAGAATCCGATTACTGATACCCTTTGCTGCTGCAGGGACAAACACCTCTTTTCCCTCGCATTTTCGGCCACGAAGCTGGAGGGTATGATTACTACCTGAAATTCGACGCATTTCAAATGAATTTTATGTGAAATTGTGAGCATCTTTTGTAGGCAGTTTCAAATGACATTGTTATTGCTAATTAATAATGTAGAATTGTTGAAAGCGTTGGAGAAGGGGTGACTGATCTACAGCCAGGAGACAAAGTTCTTCCCGTGTTTACTGGCGAGTGTAAACAATGTCGCCATTGCAAGTCGGAGGAAAGTAACATGTGTGATCTCCTCAGGATCAACACTGAAAGAGGAGTTATGATTGGTGATGGAAAAACAAGGTTTTCCAAAAATGGGCAGCCAATATACCATTTTCTCGGAACATCTACCTTCAGCGAGTACACAGTCCTCCATGTTGGCTGCGTTGCTAAAATCAACCCAGCCGCGCCACTAGACAAAGTTTGTGTCCTCAGTTGTGGGATTTCCACAGGTTGGACGACGATTACATAGTTTGTTGGTTATGTCTACTAATGTTTCATTGTTATTTGACTGATTAATTTGACATCTGAAGGTCTTGGTGCCACTTTAAATGTTGCAAAACCAACCAAGGGTTCAACTGTTGCAATTTTCGGACTTGGGGCGGTAGGCCTTGCTGTAAGTCACACTTCGAATCATCTCTTAATCTTTTAAATGCAGTATAGCCTTTTGCCTTCAAATTGAAACGGCTAATATTTTCTTATGTGTAGAATTTCAATGCTAAATTTTGTTCTAACTCTATCAGGCTGCTGAAGGTGCAAGGATTTCTGGAGCTTCTCGGATCATTGGTGTCGATTTGAACTCGAACAGATTCGAAGCAGGTCTGAAGTGATTAATAGTTTGAGCCTTTGAGGCATGATACAAGTATACTTGAGTAGTGGTTTTAGAATAACGTTCTTTCTAATGTATGTTTTTATCTACAGCGAGAAACTTCGGTTGTACTGAGTTTGTGAATCCAAAAGACCATGATAAGCCTGTTCAACAGGTAGTCTAGTTATTTATCATCATTATAATTTCAGCCAAATGATATCATTTTAAGATTAATTTTGTATCTTTCTTGGATGCCTTTTAGGTGCTAGCTGAGATGACGGATGGAGGAGTAGACCGAAGTGTTGAATGCACTGGGAATATCAATGCAATGGTTTCTGCATTTGAATGCGTTCATGATGTTAGTGTTTTCTTACTTCAGATTTTCAAGTTCTTAGTCATGAATACTAATTTGAAGCTCACTATTCTGTCCGATTTTTCACAGGGATGGGGAGTTGCCGTGCTTGTTGGTGTGCCAAATAAAGACGACGCATTCAAAACCAATCCTGTTAATTTCTTGTGCGAAAGGACTCTGAAAGGAACTTTCTTTGGCAACTACAAGCCTCGTACAGGGCTTCCTGATGTAGTTGAAAAATACATGAACAAAGTAAGATATACTTTTCAACTACACAAAAGCAAGTTGGTCGTACTTTTCGTCTCAATTAAACCGTCTTATGTTTGCCTTGTTACTTTCTCAGGAATTAGAAGTGGAGAAGTTTATAACTCACCAAGTGCCATTTTCGGAGATTAATAAAGCATTTGAGCTTATGGCAAAGGGAGAGGGACTGCGCTGCATTATCAACATGGAAGGTTAAATTGAAGTTTGGTCAGGGACCCCTCCAGGAGTGTTTTTCTATGATTTGATCGTTTTGGTATGAATAAATTTGTTGTACATGTTGTGTGAATTGTTGAATAAGTGAAGCATTCAAGTCATAACATCATTTAAGGCTTTTAGCCTATTGGTGCCGGGCTTAAGCTTCTTTCCGAGAGGTCTCACATCTGTTTATTAATTGTTAATCAATTAGATTAAAGCTTCCAGGCTATTGTTATTTTAAGCTATTGTAAAGGTTACTTTGAATCTTTGATTATGTTTTCATTTTTGAAACTTGCAAATTATTACTCCAAGCCATTACTATCCCCTCTACTTAACAAATAATGTGAGAAACTTCCATTTTTACCACAAGATCAGACAATGAGTTATCAAGCATAAACTACAACGCTCTTGCTTTCTCTAGTTTCATGACTTCAAGAGGTCTTACAGCCTCGGTTCTGGTTATGAATGAGGTAGACTTGCTGGTTCCTTTAACGGTCTCATACACGGCTGAAAAGTCGAGATCTCCTAATCCCATGCTCCTCGCTTTCTTGAAGGCCTATATAACGAACATCCGTTTATTCCTCCATGGGATATATTAACTCAAGGCGATCACATTGCTTCTCCAGAGCAGCTTTGCCAAGAAGTATTAGATTGTACACGTAGAAACAACTTATATTTTAGCAGGACAATGCAAGCAAGATAGTCAAATCTGGATTCCCTGGAGACTATCCAACCAAGACTCCAATCAATTGTTTCTCTTGTTTTCAATTAAAAAGCAAAATTTAACTTCATACAAAGCAAGAAACATACCTCATTGGAAGCAGCCGCAACCGGCATTGACACACCATTTTCATCTCCAAGAGAAAGAGCCAACCTCATAAGCATGGGGTTGCGGTCAGGGTCGATTTCGAGCATGTTGTGGAGATGATGGTGGTTGGTGGTTGACGGTTAAGAGGAAAGAATATGGGTTGGGCCGTTGGATATATTGGGAGGACTGAGGAGTAGTTTAGATTTTCGCGAGAGTTGTATTTGGGCTGAGAAACTAATTGTCTGACGTTACGTTAGTAAGTGGATCAAAGGTATTCTATTTTACTCCACCAATTTCGTACAAAAAACAAGTAGTGTAAATGTTCAAATAGAAGATTAGATTATTAGAAGATGCAAGTTCCCTCCGCTCTACTTGTAGAAAGTTAGGGTGCCTTATAGAAATATCCCGTACACATTCCGTAAAGGGTTAATATACAAATATTGGTGGTTGGAGTGGGGATTGAAGATGTAATTATTATTTCTTCATGGGTTATTGTGTAACTATTTTTCTGTACGGAATTCTATACGGAACAAATCTATACGGAACCGTAACCGGTCCGGCTCTACTTTTCATCCCGACTTTATTACATGTATCGAAATTATTCTCATTAAGTCCTTATTTAATTAGATTATTGATACTCTCTTCGTATCTTTTCGCAGGATTTTTTTATTGTTTTAGAAGTTAATTTTCGTAAATTTTGATCATTAATTTTTATTAATCGATAAAAAGTTATATAGGTAGAAAAATATATATATTTTGGATTGAGGGTTCAAAGTCGATACAAATTTTAGAGTGAGTGTTCTAAAGATGTAAATGTATTGAAATATAAACACAAATTATAATTTTTATATTGATTTTTTTGTTCATATCTACATAATTTTTTAATTTTTAAAAAAATGATGACTCTTCGACTAAACCGACTGGAACCTAAACATGCCCGCCACTGATGAATGTAGGCATGTTGGATCTTGTTAGATCCATTTCATATATATTTTGAAATATCAACTTTTTATAACTTTATAAGTAAATATAATTAGAGATATTTACGTTTTAAGTCATGACTAGATGATCGTGAAAAGTTAAACAAATCTTAAAAAAAGGGACAGAGGGAGTATATATATAGATCTAGTCTTTTGTACATAAGTCGCCAAAATTTGTAGATTGCTCGACTCAATTTGGTGTTTTTTCTAGGCAAGAAATGATGAATCTAGAAAACAAATAGAGAAGACCAAAAATATTAATCATTTAAATGACCTAAAAGACCCTTAAAACATTACCACTACTTCTAATCTATCTGCTTCCTTGAAAATAGTACAATCATATTTTAATTTTAATTATGCCAACTAATCAAGAATAACACTTGTTATTGAATAATTAGTTGATATCTCACTACTCGGACAAGGTGATGATGAAGAATCCCACACCAAGTTTGACTTCCATACATCGGTCAAACTCGATTGAATATCATAATAAGGAAATGCAATAGATCTTATATTTCCCAATAATTGCTCTTCCAGATATAATAATCCATCGTCGCTATTTGAATCCTTCACTAATTCAGGCTGATGAGCTCCTCCATAATTATCTTGGAACCCTTCACCATGAATATACTCCACATTTTCACCTAATAGGTCTCCAAAAATGGAGGATGACATGTTAAGCAACAAGGAAGAAGCATCGTTATTCATGGCACATTTCGCGGGCTCGGGTGTTTCGGTTGATGAGAATGTGTGATTTGTGGTAATAAGATCATCACTTGTTTGATGATCAATAGATGTGTAACAAGTTGGTACATGGTAGTCTAATGTAGAATAGGTAGTTATTGAGGATGAATTGTCTAGTAATAATAAGTTGTTCATTGCACCAAAATATTGGAAACTTGTGTTTGTTTGTTGAGGTAGTGAGCTAAGTTGAGTTGTATGGGAAGTAGTAGTTTCATGTGTTTGATGAGACACGCAAGAATGTGATAGTTGAGCTCTTTGTGATATCGAGTTATTCGTCTTCTTGAAAATTCTACATATTGCCCATGCATCCTGAAATTAAAAATAAAAACGACGAATGTCAAATAAGACAAATAATATCTACCAATAATTATATGAACTCGAACTACGTTCATGAGTTCAAAGTTTAAGAACACGTCAAAATTTATATTGATTTTTGTAACGCATAATATGGCATGTATAGAACTTACATTAGCAGGAACATGTCTTTGGATGTAACGCTTCGATGGATCGGTCGTGGAAGGCAAACGAAACTCATGCATCATCCAGTCAGTTTTGATTCCTTTAGCAGCTCTGCCTTTGTAGAAAACTAGGGATTTTTTCAAGCCAATGCAGTTTGATGAGGTTTGAGAGTTGTAAATAGGACGATCTGTTCCAGTAGCCTTCCAGAATCCAGCTTCAGTCACTCTATTGGGTCTACCACTATTCCTGTACTTCCTATCCCTTGGACAATAGAAATACCATTCTTTTTCTCCCATACTTGCCAACTCTATACCAAATCAATTTCACAAACAAACAATGTATTAGAAAACTATTTTATTCACGAGCTAATTGTCGATTTAATTGGTCTGATATGCCATAGTGGATCAAATTGCAGTTTAACAAAAAAAACTTCACACTCGTTCCTCTTTTTATTTATGTCCAAAATATGATTGAGTATGCAACATTTGTCACACTTTGAGAGTATGCTACATATTTATTTTATGAGAATTAATTTTCAACATTGTAATTAGCTGCTACTAAACTGCAACTTAGCGAAACTTCTTGAGAATAATAATGGTAAAAACAAAGATAAAATTTGTTAGTTTCTTACTTGGAAGATCCCAAGGATCATATTTGTAGATGTCAACTTGGTTTATGATCTCAAAAGAAAGAGGGATTTGTTGAATCTTCCTCTTGAGATAAAACCCAACTAACTCCTCATCTGTTGGATGGAACCTAAACCCAGGAAGCATCACTTCATCAAATAACTTATTGTCACTTTCATTTCTCTCATCCATCATTCTTTACTTCTGATTTTAGTAAAGTTCAAAGCTATATATTCTCAAGAAACTAGGAAAAAATTGTACTATTACAATAAACTTTATTTCCTTCCCTAGACAAAAGGAAGTTCTTAAGAAGGGATTTATAGAAATGGAAAGGACAACATGATTATATGAATATGTTGAGCCAATTTTCTTATAACCATTAATGAAAGAACATTACCTTGGAGTAACCTAAAAGAATGCACACAAGACATATATATATTCAAAATGAAGGCCAAGTTAATGTATTTGTATAATAGTAAATATTGTTTCACTTAATTTGAGAGCATTATATTATATGCTTCCTAAATAAGGGTCTGACCCCGAAGGATTAGCCGCCCTTTGTGGTGAATATAAAGAGGTTTGTTTGCGAGTTTTGTGTTGTCTACATATATAATTATATATGCTAATATGATGATTGATGACCAAAGCTTTGGCTTATGTTTCATATCAAGAAATTAGTCCTAAGTCAATTAAATTAAATGGATTCTCACTGTTCAAGAGGGAATTGTTGATTTGGTATTGGTAAAAGAGTTATTGTTGCATTTTGGTCTCCGTAAGTGATATGGATGTGTAAATGGTTTCTGTAAGTGGCTAGAAGGTGTGCGTTTATTTGGTCCCTAATTGTCATTTTATATTTTCAATATGCTTTTTGACTATGCTTTAGTTTTCTTTATTTATGTGTAAATGATTAAATAAATAAATAAAAAAGAATGAAGGTAGTATCAATTATTGACATATTTTCTAAACTGTATGTACAAAAAGTTATAAAATGAAAAAAGCTCTAAGGTATATTTTTGCATGGATGAGTATGGTATGTAGACATATAGTACCCTTATTAACTTGTTTGACATACTAATTTAAAACTCTATAGAATGAGTATGAGAAAATTGTTGAAATAGTTTTAGATTGTGTTATTAAATTGTAGTTTGGTCCATAATAGTCGTATAATTATATTTAATTCTCGAAATTGGTCAGTTACAGTTGTAAATTAGTCCATGCACAATGATTTTATTAATTTTTAATATTAATACATGATTAGAGGTTAAAATTAAAGGGTAAAAAAAAGTTTAAGACTTTGACTAAATACTTCAGGTTATGTTCACATGTAAAAATGAAAATTAGTCTATGTTCACATAACATTTTGGCACTTCATCTTAAGTTCTAAGTTCACATAAGCATTGCCTCTCAATAAAAAGTTTTTCCCAAATTTAATCTCTAATCACGTATTGACAGACTAGTTAACGTGGGGATTAAATTTACAAATTTATAACCACCTTTCATAATTAAACTGCAATCGTGTTATTGTTAAGGACCAAACTACAATTTGATGATATTAACAGAGACTATTTTACCAATTTTCTAGAAACAGGACCACTCTAAATGCAAAATGCAAGAGTTGAAAATCAAATTCCACCACCTTATTTAATTAAGACTTTTCTATGGGTTTCAATATATTTGAAAGATTAGTTTAGTGCGTAAGAATCTTAAATGCTCATCAGCTTCTATATTCCATTCCCCACAGTTTCTACTATTCCACGTATTTGTCAGTGTTAATATTTGCAGTCTATCTCAATAAAAAAAGAAATAGAGATGACCTATTTGATTTAAAGATGGTCGGTATATTATTTACTAAACATGTTACTTTCTCCATCCTAAATAACGGAGGTGTTTTGACTTTTTAATTTAAATTTCTCAAAATTTTAAACGTACATTTTCATTAACCAATAATAAATGATATAGACATATGTGATATTGTTAGATTCGTCTCAACATATATTTTTGAAATATTAAGTTTTTATAATTTTTACAAATGTAAAATTAAAAATATTTACATTTTAAATCGTGTCTCAGAGATGGTGAAAAAAATAAATGACTTTATCATTTAAGGATGGAGGATATATATATACTAAGTCATTTATATATTAGCATCTATTCACGCAAAACCATAAAACATTTAAAATTAACAGATTTGTTAACTTTAGGGACCAAATCGGCACCCGTTACATACTTTCAGGGACTATTTGCTCATCGGTCCTACTTACGAAGACCAAACTGACGGTCACCCACTTACTGAGAGCATTTTAGCAAATACCTCTATATAACGAGCACTCATTTCATACGCTCTTTATGTATATATAGATCAGAGCGCTAGTTATATTTGATGTGCTCGTTATATATTAAATGCTAGTTACATACGTTCGCTAAGGATAAAAGTGAAAAGAATTTATGCCTTACCTTGAAAATTAATGCAATAAGACGTATTTACCCTATTGTTACTATATGTCACACGTGTGCATGTAGGGTTGAATTACACTAAAAGACGGTTGATATGAATGCTTAAAATTGAAGAGGTGTCGGAGTAGTTGGATTTTTTACCAATTCTAGGTTCACAAGTCAATTTCCCTTGGATTTTGTGGCCTTCTGGAAATCTAGGACATGGGTTTCCTAAATATACATCTTGCTTCTAGAAAATTAATTGTGGTGGTAAGTTCATAGAATCGAACCCTTGCTAGAAATTCAAACTGTTTGTTAGGATGCACTCAAATAATTTGACCAAATTCGCCATTTCAAACAATCTTCGTACACAAAGTTAGCGAGTTAATTGTTAGGTGGTTTCTAAAAGTGTGTATATTAGGACAATTTGCTTTCCATTTCATTAGTTCCATTGAATTTAAGCGTGAAAGGCAATTTTTGGGGTAAAAATGAAACTTTTTATAACTTAGTGATCCCAATCTATTTGTGTTTGCTTAATTTACTCACAATTAACCAAGATTATTGTTGCTCCGTTAAATTCTTCGCTTTTCTTTTTAACTTTTTTTTTATTTTTTTTTTTATTTTTTTCCAAATTTTTTTTTCAATTTTCTTTTGATTCTTTTTCGATTTCTTTGCAATTTTCTCTTTCGATTTTTTCGAATTTCTTTTTTATTTTGTTTCCCTAGTAAAATGGGTTCAATTTTAAGTACTTGTTTTAGCTAAAACTTTCTGTACTAGCAAAAAGTTTGGTTTTCGTAGTTTTTAGGCAAAAAGGTCCGATTTTCATACTTTTTTGACAAAATATTCGATTTTGATAATTGTTTTGTAAAGAATGTTCGATTTTGGTGGTTGTTTCGCAAAAAATTTCTGAATTGGTAATTCTTTCGTAAAAAGTCAAGAATCAAACATTTTTGCTAAAATAACTATCAAAATTGAACCTTTTTGACACAACTATGAATATTGAACTATTTTGCAAAAAAAAATACTACAAAAATCAAAATTTTTGCTAAAACCAAAACTTTTAGCTAAAACAATTACCAAAATTGAGCCCCTTTTTTCTAAATAAAAAAAAGAATTTTTTTTAAAAGAAATCGAAAAATAGAAAAACTCGAATAAAAACTCGAAAAGAAATCGAATATGAAATCGAAAAGAAACCGGAAAAAAAAAATCAAAAAGAAATTGAAAATGATTATTGAACTAGATTGATTTCTTAATTTTAATGTATTTAATTGTTACTTTTACCTTTAACTTTTTGTTATTTACATTTTATGGCCTAAATGGGGCTATTAAGTTATCGGTCTTTCTAAAATGTGCCCTAAGGGCACATGTTAAGCACTAAATATGGTAATATAATTTAACATTTGTAAGCATATAAGGCAACATTCAAATTTGAAATGCAATTAATTAGCAATTTTGTTCCCTTTTTAGTTTCTTAACCTGTGCCTTAAGGGCACATTTTAGAAAAACCGTTAAGTTATATATAAAAAAGTTTTGTTTTTACCCCAAAAATTGCTATTCACGCTTAAATTTAAAGGAGCTAACAGAATGGGGACCAAATTGTACCAATATACACACCTTTGGGGACCATTTTCACAACGATGCTACTTTCAGGGATCAAAGTGCACCAGTCTCCCACTTATCAGGACCATTCCAACAATTAAATCCAAAGTTGTTCAACTAAGTCAAAACAATATAGAGAGAAAATTGTTAAAATGATATCAGACCATAATATAATATGTACAAATTACATTTTAGTTTATATAAATGTATTGTGTGTATAAATGATTATTAATCGTAGTCTCTGTTTTATTGATTTTTTTCACATTTTTAAGTTTTACCGTTTATATAGCACAGTAAATTTTAGGGGAACTTATCTAAGTGGTTAAATAGGTATCAATAGTGAGTCGATCAAAACTTACTCTACATGAACACAGGGGCGGACCCCGTAATGTTCATAGTGGTTCATTTGAACCACCACTATTTTAAGGAAAAAAAATCTCCATTAGATATGAGATATGAAGTTGCAGAGAAAAATGAAAGAAGAAGATGATAGATATGTGGAGTGTGGAGATGGCTACTGCCTACTAGTCTATTATCTTGTTAGGGTTATTTGATTGTTGGGCTGGGTTATATTTATTGGGCTCAATAGGGAGTCTTAATTAATGAAGTAAGATTTTTTAAATTTTTGACATGTTCATTCTTTTTAATAATTAAATACTCCCTCCGTCTCTAAATGATTGTCACATTTTGATTTTTTATGGTCAACAAAACAAGAATTGAAATGTAAAAATCTCTTATTTTACATGCGAAAAAATTATAAAAATTTGATATTTCAAAAATATATATTAAGACGAATCTAACAAGATCCCACAATATTATTTCTTATCGTTTGATGAGAATTTATGGTCAAAATTTGTAATGTTTGACCATCAAAAGTCAAAATGTGACAATCTTTTAGGGATGGAGGGAGTAACAAATAAGTAGTACATATTGAAAAGGACTAAAAATAAATCAAAATGAACTGAAAATTATAACATTTAAATACAATCATTTTATTTTCGTTACTAATTTATCGATACAAAATTTTAATTTTGATCCATATTTTAATATGTTGTAACAAACAAGTTAGTATATCTTTTTTAAAATTTTGGTAGTTTACTATAATAAAATCAATAATCTAATGAGCTATAGAAGGACAAATTTAAATTAATATTTATTCAATTTAAAAGATTTCTTGTCCGATTATAAATAATTATGATAAAATATTTTATTAATAGTACAAAAAACGTTTAAAAAAAGTTAGTTTATATTTTGAACCACCACATGACACACTCTAGATCCGCCCCTGCATGAACATGATGAGCCTATGATCGTCGGATGCTTTGTTTTGATGAGTTCAAATTTCAAAACTAATTTTTAATTGAAGACACACGTTTGGGGAGCGAACCCAAGGTCAAACAATGCAACAGACAGGAGTTGTTCCACACAAGGGTTGGGTTTAGGGAAGTCATTATTAGTAGCGTTGAATTGTTTTTGCAAGTGGAATGATTCTACGGAGTTACGCTCTAAAATTAATTGGTAATAGAGAGTAGCTCAAGATCTTATATATTGATTCGGGAGGATATCGATATCCGATGTGGATATGCATCTTAACACTCCTCTTCACGTGTAACCCAAACGTCGGCGGAATTTTCCTCGCCAGTATTAATTTCCGGAACAACATCGGCGGGGTTACACGTGCCTCATTAACTTGGGGTTGGCTCATGATACCATGTAAAGAGTCTATGGGGTTCCACTCTAAAACCAATTGCAATAGAGGTATGGAGTTAGGTTGTAATGGGACCGAATCGAGTCAAACTATTTCAAGGTTTGTATTTGTTCCAAAAACTTTCTAAGGGGTGGTTTGATTTGTGTCGGTCCGGCCAAACCTTGAATTCTAAGATTTGGCTCGAGTTTGAAGGGATATTTTCAGTTAATATTTGATTTGGCTTGAATCGGACCAAACCGTTTAAAAAAGTTTGGTCCGAAATTGTTTAAACATATCATTCAAATTTTAAAAACATTAAAAGATACTAGAATGAGGTTTTGTGATTTGTGAATTATGAGAATAGGGTTAAGGATTATGAGTTATGAGTATGAACTAGGGCTAAATGGACCAGGCAGTCCATCTTCATTTATGATTCTGGACCGAGTCCATATTTAAAGGGGGGCCGGGGGGGGGGGGGGGGGGGGGGTTAAAGGGTGACCGAGCCAAACTATTTCGGACGGTTTGACTCGGTCAGAGAAATACCCAATTCTAGGGTTTGACTTGATATTTGACATGCCGAATCAAACCTCGAGTCAAACTATTTCGGACCGAATGATGCGAGCGTTATCGAACAGAGACGTTTGTTCACAACCCTAGATGGAGTAACCCAAGATCTTATATATATTTACCCGAGAGGATATCGATATCCGATGTGGGATGTGCATGTTAAGAGAATGTATAATAATATTTTATATGTTAAAAAATATTAACGCCGTATGCACCTAAATGTTTTTAGTTTAATATAATCGAAACTGGTTCGTGCATGTTTCGTTATTGAACTTTGATTAAATGGAGTTAATTTTCAAAGTATTATAAGCATTTCTTTACTTTAGTCCACTTTGTTATTAGTTGTTAATGAGTGGTTCTAATCATCATCGGATTTATTGGATTAATGAACGAGTTTTTGCTAAATTTTAGTTTGCCAATCAATTTTATCTTCTTGGTATAACTTGAGCATTATTTTTTTCAAACAATTCATATTGGTTAACAAAACTGTGATGTTTCAACAAGTTCATTGCATGAATAAGTTTATGAATAAGTAAATCTTGGTGAACTTTTGGAATGGAATTTAAAAAATCCCTTGGAGTAGCTTATTATGATTAGCTAGTGATTTTTCCTTATTAAACATATAAGATGTGATTTGTTAGTAGGATTAGTTAATGTAGGAATATAATTGTTGGTGAACAAGACGTGCAAACATGTAGCATGCATGATATATGAGTATATATATGTCTAATTAAGGATATACTCCCTCCATTTCTAAATGTTTGAAACATTTTGCCTTTTCATGATTAATAAAACACGATTTAAAACATAAATATCTCTTAATCTACATGTGAAAAGTTATAAAAAGTTGATATTTTAAAAATATATATTGAGACGAATCTAACAAGGTCTCATATGACTATATTATTTTTTTTATCGTTTAATGAGAATTTTATAATCAAACTTTTTAAAGTTTGACCACGAAAAGTTAAAATGTATCAATCATTATGGTTGGCGTCCAGAAGTGGCAGAATCATAAATTTAAAGAAAAAATGGAGTCGAATGAATTAATTTTAACAATTAAAAATAAATAGAAAACATTGAAATATACAAGTAAACAGTAATTAATTAACGATTTTTTAGAATGTGTGCCAAGGGAGTTTGGAATTGGGGTACCAAACTTATTCCTTGGTATTGGGTACCAAAGGAATCTCAACCATTGATTAGTTAATTTTGATCTTAAATCCAATCTAATGGTCAGCATTTCTTAGGGGCTAATTGGGTATCAATTTAATTTATCACAATTCAAATTTGTAGGCATGAATATCAATTTAATTTATTAGAGTTCAAATTTGTAGGCATGAATATCAATTTAATTTATTACAGTTCAAATTTGTAGGCATGAATATCAATTTAATTTATTACAGTTCAAATTTGTAGGCATGAATCAAGGAACATTCCATAACGATTTTTCTCTTTCTTCCCTCACTCTTCTCACGTTTCTCTTTTTATTCTTTTACTCTGTTTTATTCTCTATTTATTCAACAACAACAATTACAATATCTTCTTCAATAACCAATTCCAATCGATTATTCAACAGGCAATTCCATAAGAAATTGCCTCAGTTACTCTTTAATCAACTCGATTAATCTGCTAACCATGACAAATTCTCCAATAGGTAATGCTGACCTGAATTTTATGATTTGTTGCCTTATGCTTAGTTTAATTTTGTTTGTTGTGGTTATTTTTTCGTTGATAGTGTATAATGTGTGATAATCATTATTAGTTTTGGTTTATTAATTCTTTGTAATGTAGTGAACGATTTTGTGATCGATTGTTATCGTTTTTTCGCACAAATTTTTTATTTCTTTATAAAAAAAATTTTATTTCGTTTTTTTATAAAAAAATTTTATTTCGTTTTTTCTTTATTTTGTGATCGATTGTGATAATCATTATTTTGTGATCGATCACAAAATTTTTATAAAAAAAAAATTTCGCACAAATTTCTTTATAACAAAATTTTTTATTTCGTTCTTTCGCACAAATTTTTTATTTCGTTTTTTCTTTATTTTGTGATCGATTGTGATAATCATTATTAGATTACGAACGCACATTGTTTGATTATTGTAGGAGTCGAAGGTATGGCTTTGGTGGAGGATGATTTTAATAAGATGAGCTTTACAAATCTACTTTCGCGTGAGTGATTTTTTGTGTCAGCCTTATTACATGGTTACTATATAACAACCATCAGTATGAATTTTTTGGTTTTTTCACAGATGTTAATTATTGAATTCTTTGATTCTTATTAATGTGCCAGTCTTATTACATGGTTACTGTATAATTACTATCAGTATGCATTATTTGGTTAGTTGACAGATGTTAAATATTGAGTTCATTGATTCTTATCAATGTGTCAGCCTTATGACATGGTTAACATATAGTAACCATCAGTATGAATTATGTGGTTAGTTACCAGTCTATGTTGATTTCATTATTTCTTATTCTCTTAAATTCTTATTTTGATTCTTATTAATGTGCCAGTCTTATTACATGGAACTGTATAATTACTATCAGTATGCATTTTTTGGTTAGTTGACAGATGTTAAATATTAAGTTCATTGATTCTTATCAATGTGTCAGGCTTATGACATGGTTAACATGTAGTAACCATCAGTATGAATTATGTGGTTAGTTACCAGTCTATGTTGATTTCATTAATTCTTATTCTTTTAAATTCTTATTTTGATTCTTATTAATGTGCCAGCCTTATTACATGGTTACTGTATAATTACTATCAGTATGCATTTTTTTGGTTAGTTGACAGTTGTTAAATATTGAGTTCATTGATTCTTATCAATGTGTCAGGCTTCTGACATGGTTAACATATAGTAACCATCAGTATGAATTATGTGGTTAGTTACCAGTCTATGTTGATTTCATTAATTCTTATTCTTTTAAATTCTTATTTTGATTCTTATTAATGTGCCAGCCTTATTATATGGTTACTGTATAATTACTATCAGTATGCATTTTTTTGGTTAGTTGACAGTTGTTAAATATTGAGTTCATTGATTCTTATCAATGTGTCAGGCTTCTGACATGGTTAACATATAGTAACCATCAGTATGAATTATGTGGTTAGTTACCAGTCTATGTTGATTTCATTAATTCTTATTCTTTTAAATTCTTATTTTTCAGTTTGTAATCATAATCCAGCGGACAAATCTTCCTGGAAAGATGTTGAGTTCCGGTAGCATCCCTCCGTTCTATGTCAAAGCTAGGTGGTGCAAAGAGTATAAAAGATCTAGAAGTTGTGTTATGGATGAAGTACGTATTTACAATAAGAAGTGTTCGACTTTTGGGGAGAGATCTCGTCAAGTGTCTGGTATCGTTTCTGAGGCTGGTTCAACGATTTTTTATAATGATGTTGCCTATGACATTATGCTTCGTGGGTTAATTCAAGGTATTAAAGATGCTATGAGTTATCTTGTTTCGAATAATATAACCAAAGAGCCTTTGCGTTCCGAGTGTTCTACCAGGCCAGTTGATGAGAAGGAAGAAGATTACTCAGGGAAGACAATTAAGCGTCGACAGAATCCAATCAAGAGTAAGAATAGGTTGATGTCTGAATCAGAGAAAAGGCACTTGATAAAGAAGCAACAACGCAAGCGGGCAATCGAACAAGAGAAGCAGAGATCAAGAAATTAGTATTTAGTGGCTTTGTTGAGTAGCCTTTAGTGGATATTTAGTTTATAATTGTTAGCTACGTTATTGCACTTTTTAGTATCTACGCGGGTTAAGAATGATTACTATATTTCAAGTTATATTAGAAGTTGTAGATTTTTCATCTTTTAATTGCTATATTTGCCATGTAATCAATATTTGTTCTTATTCAAAAGTAATTTGATCAATGCAGGAGATATATTTAGTTTATAATTGTTAGCTACGTTATTACACTTTTTAGTATCTACGCGGGTTAAGAATGATTACTATATTTCAAATTACATTAGAAATTGCAGCTTTTTAATATTTTAATTACTATTTTTTCTATGTAGTTAATATTTGATCTTATTCAAAAGTAATTTGATCAATGCATGAGATATTATACAATCAAGGTAATGTTGATTTTGGTTGCTGTTGACAACCAGTTCACTTTTAAATTTGGTTATAGTCTGCTAACCATTATTGTATTCTCCGTGGTTAGTACAGTAACTGAGACTTGCATTTACCGGTAATCAGATCAGTAATCAGATTTAAACATGAACATTAAACATATAGTTGATGCAAAAGAATAAATTGTGCGAACCAATTCCTACAATAATATTGCAATGTACTAAAAACCTCAATCTAACATAAACATATCCACTAGAACTAATTCCCTACTTCTTCTTTGGTGCACCCTTTTTTCCCTTAACTTCTTTGGGCAACTTCTTCTTGTTATGACCTTCCCCTTGATCCTTTAGTAACTCAAGTTGCTCAAACGGAGCTGGCATTCTTCCGATTCGAAATTATGTGACACCCACTGGACAAAGCCGCTGGGGATTTTTGTCCACTTGCAAATATTGAGGAACGCGCCGAACCCCGCTCTTCTAAGCAGTTGCCTCTTAGCATCCGCTGTTTCAGGGTGCCTCTCGTCTATTGTAGTAATAAAATTGTGTATCGACTGAACTCTACACATGTGCCGATAACTTTGTGTTGCCATTATAAATCTGTACAAGTAACAACGAAGGAAAAATGTGGTTAGTTCAAACTAACCAATCTACAATGCATCCTGTTTATAAAAGAATACTTTAATAATTCCTACTTGTCTACCAAAATAATTAATTCATGCCATCATCAGAGCAACCACCAGCAAAATCAACACATTAACAACTTAAGATTCACTATTGGTTAGTACTCATTAACCACTTCCAAGTCATTACTTGTTAGTACTTACTACACAGTAAACACTGTGTCACTACTCGCCAAAAACACATCTACATCATTGCACGATTACCCAATTACCCACAACAAATTTCTCATACAATAATTATACTACAAAACAAAAACAAGACTTCTAAGTCTTTCTCATAAATCATATGATCAGTTATAAAACAAGGAGCATCAATTGGTTAGAGAGTTGTAACCAGAATACTATTACATACATATACTAGTTAAGCCACTGTAAAACAACTACAAACCAAACACAAAAGTCAAGATTAATAACAAAAATTTTCCAGTTATAAATAATGATTATGCACTGAAAATCTCAATTACAGTTGCCCACAGAGATCCGAAAGACAATTACCGACGACATATTTCGGAAGGCAAAAATAAACAAATTACACAATGGAAATCGCAATTACGCAAAAAATTGAAAAATCCGTGACGCAAATATCCAAAAAAAATAGGAACGCAATTACCCATTAAAAAATAATAATAAACGGTTCAAACTCACAATTTCCCAACAAGAATCACAGAATTACCCAATAAAATAACAACAGAAGCAATAGATTGGTTGAATCAATTATATACTTTAATAACCACAATAGAAGATGGTTTTGTGTACCTTGGATTCTAAATCAAAAAGGAGAGCAGCAGCAAGAAGAAGAATCGGCCGACTGAGTCTAACCAAGAAGAAGAAGAAGAATCGCCACAATTGTGTGGAAGAAGAAGATGAAGAATCGTCCACGGTTTATGGGAGGCATTAATAGTGGAATGGGTTTTGAAGAGTGTTTATGGGAGGCATTAATAGTGGGTAATTGTGATTTGGGTTTATGGGAGGCATTAATAGTGGGTAATTGCCATTTGGGTTTATGGAAGGCATTAATAGTGGAATGGTTTTTGCTTCCTTTTTATGGAATATTAATAGTGTTGAAAGACTAATATAACCTTTGGTACTCTAATACCAAATTTTTTTTGGTACTGTAAGTCAAACTCGTGCCAAGGGGCATTGTAAACAACTCGACTAATTAATTGCTAAAGAATTAATGGTGACTACGCTATAATTATTGTAATAAAAATATCACTTTAACCACTTGAGACCTAATAATCAATGTCAGTAATTGCAATAAAAATATATCTCTAGCTAGTACTATGTGGTAAATATATATATATATATATATTTTCTTATAATAGGAACCCATAGTATTACTCGGTAAATATACATGGATAAACCTTAAGTGGTTTTGTATTTCTCTTTATTGGAGGCATAGGGTATACATGACTAATATTATATACATATATTAAATGACTAATATAATAATAATAAATAAATAATACTTTAGTGGACAACTAAGAATAATATACATATATCAATACACAATCATCATTAACTTAATTAATAAGGTAACTTAATTATTTTAACTTATCAGACATAACTAACAATAATAAATTAGTTCATTATATAATTTTTACTCAATAATAATGCAAACACAATTATATTGTTCTCTTTATCATCATACAATTTGTAATCATGAGAAAATGTATGTTAGATAGAAAATCAATTATACTTCGGGTTTTAGATAAATCAAATTATTTGATACACTATTTATGGTAGAATATCATTATTACTATCCTAAACATGACCAAAAGCGTTGGATCAACTTATTTTCAATTACACATAATTATAAATACTCCATATGGTAGGCTTATTTTTAGTTATAAGTAAATTATAGGCTAATTTACTGTTTGCCCCCTATACTTTAAAGTTCGTTCCAGATTGCCCCCTATTCTACTGATTGTTTCAGAGATGCCCCCTGAACCATTTTTTGCTATTTTAAACAATGAAATGACTATTGTACCATTATCACTATTATAAAGTATAAGGGGCAATATTAATTATTTTACATAACTAAAATTAAACACTCACCCCATCTTCCTCAACACACCCCACCCTCACCCCCAACCCCACCCTCTTTTTCTTAAACAAGCCCTTTTTCATACCTTTCCCCAAAGACCAGATTCTTTATCATACCACATCTTTCATGATGTTCTTGGCTTCCAAAGGACTAAGCAATCTTGACAATAACCTTGAATGCTTGCCCAATTTGGACCGCTTGAACTCATTAATTGGTTCTCCGATGCAAGTTACACATTTTTGCTCTTCAGGCATTGAGCCCATGGCTCGGAGCACACAATTACTGCAGTATTTGGCATCACATACTAGACAGGATTCCTTAGTTTGCACTCGCCTGCCATTGGCTGATCCTCTATGGGCACCACCCTCAGGATGATTGCCAGTAGAACCAGGCGATGTTGTCATTGAATCGGAAGAAGATTCAGGGTTCTCCAAGACAGAAACCACAGACTCCGAGCTCCCAGATACTCTATGACTATTATCAGAGTATTTAATTTTAAGAAAAAGGGGGTGGGGGTGGAGGTGAGGGTAGGGTAGGGTGTGTTGAGGAAGATGGGGTGAGTGTTTAATTTTAATTATGTAAGATAATTAATATTGCCCCTTATACTTTATAATAGTGATAATGGTACAATAGTCATTTCATTGTTTAAAATAGCAAAAAATGGTTCAGGGGGCATCTCTGAAACAACCAGTAAAATAGGGGGCAATCTGGAACGAACTTTAAAGTATAGGGGGCAAACAGTAAATTAGCCTAAATTATAGGGGGTGAAAATAAAAATTATCCTACACTTCCTATAAATAATATAGCTAAGCATAAACAAGAACAAATGTTGTATCATGTATGTGTGTCCTATGATTCATTAGTGTGTCCAATACTAGTAATCTAGTATACTACCCTTAGTTTTTCCATACAATATATCCAACAAATTCATCATTCTTGAAAATTTCCTCGTTTGAAAAAATTATAGCTTTTGCATTGTTTTAGATTATATACCAATCAGAAAAGGAGCCCTCCTTGGATTGGTTAAATAATTACATTTGATGAACCAGGTAAGAATTCAGTTTTTGGATCTGCAGAAGTCGATATGCAGTTGCTTATGAATTTGTTGAGTTGGAAGATTGTTGTTTTCTAGCTAAATGATTGGTTTTGTGTGCTTATTTGTAGAAGGCACTTGTCTGATGTTTGAATTTCATGAATCTTGCTATGGAAATAGTTCCATTAATGCATTTGTGTGAATAAAAATGTTGAATTTTGATGCTAACAAGTTTTTCTAATTTTAGTTGTGTGCAAGATTTCATTTTTTTTGTTGGCATTCAAAAGATTATGTTTTTAGTTTATGAACTTGAACATATGGGTTGGTTAGCTCATTCTGAGTGAAGAGCTCAAGTTTAGTAAGTATTATAGTGCTTGGAGCTCCATTTATTCATTGAATCTATGCTCGGGATCATCTACCATCTTGAAGCCCCCTGTTGCGTTCATATGTTTTGTAGATCATGTATTATGTGATTACACATTTCCTATCACATTATGTACAAACATATGAAACATGGTGCACAAGAGGGGGCATCGGGAGGGGGTAGAGGATCCAGAGGCTTGAATCTAGTGAAGTAGATACTGGTTCTCATTGATTATATGGATTGTCTTAAATTGGAAGCAGAATGTTTTAGATTTGGTTAGAATTTGACATTTAAAGAAGTGTTTATGAAGTTAAAGGTTGGATCCTCTAAGATCCAACTGAATGTTGGGTATGTCTTAACTCTTAATCGAGCTGGTGTGGTTGGTAGCATTAGTACTTTCGAAGGAGGAGATTTTCCCCTATAAGTAGTAATGAAAACTGAAAACAGATGGATTAGTCAACCATAAATGATATTAATACTTGTGAAAATGGACTGAAGACTATGCCACTTGTTACAGACTTATTTTTTTGCTCCGCGTTAAGATTCAGTTCATGAACATGATTATAAATCTAGATTTTGTTAAATAGTTTTCAGAACTGCCAACCAGTTTTGATTTTAGTACATTCCATATATAATACTAAAAGTTGATGTGGAAAATATTTCAGAGTTGAAATGGCGAATAAGTCCACTCTTGGTGATAGTAGGACGAGGAATTCTGTGTCAATATTTATTATAGCTGGTTTGTGTTGTTTCTTCTATCTTTTGGGAGCATGGCAGAGAAGTGGTTTTGGGAAGGGAGACAGTATTGCTGTGGAGGTGATAAAAAGTAGTGAAGGCTGTAATATCCTGCCTAATATTAATTTTGAGACCCATCATGGTGGTGAAGCTGGTGTTGACGATTCTGATTCACAACTAAGAGAGTTTAAGCCATGTGGTGCTCGCTTCACTGATTACACACCCTGCCAAGATCAAAGGCGGGCAATGAAATTTCCAAGGGAGGGTATGAATTACCGTGAAAGACATTGCCCCCCTGATGATAAGAAGTTGCACTGTCTTATTCCAGCACCCAAAGGATATGTGACACCGTTTCCATGGCCGAAGAGCCGTGATTACGTTCCTTATGCTAATGCACCATATAAGAGCTTGACAGTTGAAAAGGCTATTCAAAATTGGATCCAGTATGAGGGTGATGTGTTTAGATTCCCGGGGGGAGGGACTCAATTTCCCCAAGGGGCAGATAAGTATATTGATCAACTTGCTTCTGTGATCCCTATCGAAAATGGAACTGTGCGCACCGCACTAGACACTGGTTGTGGGGTAAGTAGAGTACTGTAACTTGTTTTTATCTGTCTCTCCTCATTTTCTTCTCATGATAACAAATTTGTGATTCATATGGTTCATCGCACTTGAGTAGATAATCATGTATGGGTCTCTCAGGTTGCAAGTTGGGGAGCATATCTTTGGAAGAGAAATGTTATAGCCATGTCATTTGCACCAAGAGACTCTCATCAAGCCCAAGTCCAATTTGCACTTGAAAGAGGTGTACCGGCTGTTATTGGTGTTCTTGGTACAATTAGAATGCCATATCCATCAGGGGCTTTTGACATGGCTCACTGTTCGCGTTGTCTTATTCCCTGGGGTGTAAATGGTGAGAATTTTGGTGAAATTCCTTGCTTTTACCATTAAACAGAAACACCTTATTGACCGTATGATTATCGTGGTTTCTGTTAATAATGAAGATTACTCATTGTTGCTTGTTGATCACGACTCTTATTGCCCAGATGGACTGTACATGAAAGAAGTTGACCGAGTCCTTAGGCCTGGTGGTTATTGGGTGCTTTCTGGTCCTCCGATCAATTGGAAGACTAACTATAAGGCATGGCAGCGTCCTAAGGAGGACCTTGAGGAAGAACAAAAGAAGATTGAGGAGGTAGCTAAACTCCTCTGCTGGGAAAAGAAGTCCGAGAAGGGCGAAACTGCAATATGGCAGAAAACGTTCGATACTGACTCATGCCGTGCCTCACAAGAAAACGCAGGAGCCTCAATTTGCCAATCTGAGGACCCTGATGATGTCTGGTATGATTTATTGCTCAGTTCACGTTACTTCCTGCAGATGTTGAAAGTTTACTTTATGAATGCACCTGTGGAAGAACTAGGCTTACTGAAGGAGTGATCTATGTCTTGGGTGCCCATATTAGAGATTCTGCTAAAACTTCTTAAGCTTAACGACTAGACACTTCCTAAGTGGTTGAGGGGAGGGAGGTCTTACCAAATCAAAATTTATTCAAAGCCTTTAGATCGGAGATCCTAATGGAACTAAACAACACTCAAAAGTAACTACGGTGAAGTCAAATATAATCTATTTTCTGTCCTCATGAATATGAACTTCTTAAGTAAATAGATTTCATTTTGAGCAATCACAAATATTATGGAACTTAAAGAAAGGTACAAATTTTATGTACATTATGAGCAATCACTTTTGATTGTGTACTCTGGATTCTCTTAAAATAACATGGTTTGAGGACCTTTCTATGTCCGCTCCACTTCACTGATAAAAAAGTGTCATGTTTGTACTTTCTTTCTGATTAGTTTGAATATGAAGCCCACAATTGTTAATTAATGTCAGCTCAACAAAAATACTAATGTAAATATTTTTTAAACAAAAAAGCCTTCTGAAGTTTTTGTTCTCTCACCTCTGCATCTCCCTGGAGAATCATCTCTTTGTGTTTCTGGTTCCATTGGTCATCAATCAAATTATTGTTGCTAGCTTTTGTGCAAATAATGTGAAGCCTTTGAACCTCCATTCTCGACTGCATGTAAGGCCAGAACTTGTTGCTTCTAACGGTCTAATCTAACCATAAGTTGCCAGCTGGTCATATCCCTAACCAATTGTAGCTGGTTTCATTCTGTTCATTCTCGGATTACCAGGTACAAGAAGATGGAGACATGCATAAGTCCATATGAGAATACTGATAGTGACGATCTCAAGCCATTTCCAGACAGACTTTACGCTGTTCCCTCAAGAATCTCTAGAGGATCAGTTCCTGGCGTATCTGTTGAATCATATGAAGATGACAACAAAACATGGAAAAAACATGTGAGTGCTTATAAGAAGATTATCAAGATTCTCGACTCTGGAAGGTTTCGCAATATAATGGATATGAATGCTGGATTAGGAAGTTTTGGTGCAGCCCTGACATCTCCAAAAATGTGGGTCATGAATGTTGTACCAACAATAGCTAACAAGAAAACCCTGGGTGTAGTTTATGAACGAGGGATGATTGGTATCTATCATGACTGGTATGCTTTCCTTAACAAGAATCCTTATTGCTCATAACCATTCCCTAGATATGCAATATAATCAAAGCTTCTTGGCTACTAGCTACACCTGCATCTGACACTTTTTTTCTCTGTATGACTGTTTCAGTTTTTGATCAGTCATCGGTATTTCTCTTTTTACGTTATTTGAAAAGACATGTTTGACATGTTATAGTAATGATCTGGATTTCCCTTTATAGATAATATGTTTAGACTTATTTGTGTGAGTTTGTACCCCATTTACTTGAAAATGAGACTAATCAACGGGCAATGTTGATATTTGACTGAAAATAATACAAATCCTTGATTTCTTCTTTAATCTTTTGCCAGATACTTCGTTAATTTAAGTCTTATAAGGAACTATCTTGATCTTGTATTACTTCTCTGTTAGTCTACCTTGTGACTTATGAGGATGAACAATTGACCAATTGACATGCATGCTTTTCCAACTAAGTCCCTTGGTTGGATAATTTAGCTTTGGACTCACTCCAGGTTTTATGGTTCAGGTGTGAGGGCTTCTCCACATACCCAAGAACGTACGACCTAATTCATGCTAATGGTCTCTTCAGTTTGTATAAGAACAAGTAAGTATTTTAGTATGTTTATTGTGCATGCAATTTAAAATTGTGAAGTATTTTGAAGGAGTGGCAGGAGGGAACCAAGTTTCACGAGTAAAATGAAATCGCTGTTCTTGACTTGTAATGATTAGGTTTTACTAACTACAGAATTAAGTAGATTTAATTTAGTAGTTTTGTAGATTTCAAGATAAGGATTAACTACATACCGCACACTTGTTAATTTTTAAAGTTCCCTAATCTTGAGCTAGGTCATATCATGTTTAGATTGTCTTGGCTTTCTTATGTTTATTTTACCACAGAACCAATGTTTATTACGTTCTATTGTTGAGGAGAGAAAAGAATTAATTATGCTTGAAGGCTTGCTCGTTCTGTTTGTTTGGTCTATTAAAAGGGCTAAACCTGTCGTCAAGCTCAGTAGAAGGGGTCTGGGTAAGGGTAATAACACTAAGGATTATTATATGAGCCAGGTGTCTAGATTACCGAGTAGAACAATTATGACGCTAAATATTCAATGCGGGTAAATTACCACACTTCACCGGGCTGTTGTTATATGACTCCCTTGTGAATGTCCATGCATTCATTTCATTGATTCTAGATCAAAATCATCTGTTATATTACAGTCTCCCATATGACCTACGAGACTGAATAATTTAGGCCACATGTGAAGTGATTGCAATGTCAGACTAATTTTCGTATGTTCGCATATGGCCATATCTGACCTTTCCGCAGAACCTTGCAATTAGTAGCAGAGTTTTCAATCAAGACAAGATCTAAAATTCTTGTTTAATACGTAAATGTTACGCAGGTGTAGTTTTGAAGACATTCTCTTAGAGATGGACAGAATCCTGAGACCAGAAGGTGCAGTTATAATCCGGGATGAAGTTGACGTGCTTGTTAAGGTCAAGAGGATAGTTGGAGGCATGAGATGGAGTACCAAATTAATTGATCATGAGGACGGTCCGCTAATTCCTGAGAAAGTTTTGGTTGGAGTCAAACAATACTGGGCCTTGGGCGATAACAACTCCACTTCCACATAGTAAAAGCCACAACATCGAAGACAGGACTCAAGAGATGGCATAATACCTAGAAAATTCTGTTTCTTAATTCCCACACAAATGGATACACCATATAGTTGACTTAAAATTCCAGAGGTTCAATGTGATGAGGGTGTTCCATGGTCCAATTTTACCCTCCAGATGAGTCAGCTGGTAAATTATATTTGAACTGTAATACTAAAGTTAGTGAAACTTTTATTTTTATTTCTTCGTCCACAGACATCTATTTATGGGGATAATGGAGCAGTGGAACACTAGTCTCTTTTGCCCTAAATCTGAGTTTATTGTTCAATATAGACTGTACTAGCTTCAAGGTCATTGTGACCAACGTCAATATTAGTTTCATTTCCGTCACAATTCTCTTTTGCCCTAAATGGACAGCTCTTCGAGAAGTCATTCCCTGAGTGACACTTGATGGAGATGAACTTTGATGGCATACACTGATACCCAAATCTGGCATTGTATACTTCCATTCATGTAAACCATGTTTGCTGCAGGGTCAGAATAAGCCTCTTCGCTTCGACTCAGGCACATATGTTATTACTGTAAATCTGCGCATGAAATCTTCATAACCTTTGCATGCAGTCTTTTACCATATATGCTCCTCAGCAGAAATTATGAATTTTCTTGTGTTCATATGGCAGGGACCATGCAGATGTAACATGCCTAATTGGACAAAAGAAGTAGTTAATACATCAATTAAATTTCCGTAGATTTCTAGACATTAATTTTTATGTCAAAGATGTTGTTTAACTTACTAGGCATGCATGAACAAAACCTGTGCGTAAGAGATAATACAGACCAGTACCTTCACAGTCCTTGTTTATAATTGCTGGAAATCATCTAAACATGAAACTCAATCATTCATCACAATATAACAAACAACTGTTTTCACTTCTTATGTCCATAGATTTGTGCCCCCCTGTATGAATATGGTCAGGACTAGACAATACCTGACATGAATTGAAGATGACCTCTTTCTTGTTTAACTTATTATGTGAATACATCAACATTTCAATGACGTTAAGACTTAGTCGATACCCTTGACTGGAAACAACGTATTCATATACGGGATAAGGTTTGGTTTGATTTGATTATTCACTTTCTTGGATGTAATCCACAATGGCTAGCAAGCATCCACTTTTACTCATTGCTCCTTCGAGATAAATTTATGGAAACACCCCTAGATAAAAACTAAAAAGAATGAGAATAAAAATAAGTTTACGCACTACTACAAAAAAGGATTTAGAGGATGTTTTAATTTTGGCTTCGAGAACACATAACAGCGCCCTCGCATAAGACTATAGTGAAGTTCTGATATGGCAATTACTAATGTTCAAGATTATATCAGATTGGTCAATAGTGAATAGTAAATACATATCTAATCAAGTACGAGTATTGAAAAATGAATTGATGAATTCAGCCAATGTTTTCTCTAGTGGAGTTGTATGCATTTATTATTATAGACTCAATTATTGCTTCTCAAAACAACCTATACTATTATAAATCTTGCATGCACTTGATATGGTGAAGCATTCTTCTACAGCTATAAGAATTATCTTTTGTGGCCAAATTTCTTCCGACCGTTTTTCACATGGTAACAAAACTGAGCAGTTCTACATTAACATCTCTACAGACCTTGAATGAGTTGTTGTGGGACCACACTCCATAAGCCCATTAAAAGGGTGATTTTTAATGTTTTACCCTTCAAGATGTGAACTATGGTACAAAATAAAAGCCCGGAGCATAGCTTAGTGGTAAAGAGCTTTGGTGTTGTGGTCACGCGCCCAAAGTCAATTTTCACTTATAGATCAATTCGGAAACAATAGAAGGATAATTAACCAGTATTAGATCTTCCGTTAGGTGGGAGCCTCTTCAGAGATATTTGCGAGATGTCCTTGTTTGTTGAACACCCAAAATGCAGGCATATTATGTTGACCTGAAGTTGCTATTCTGAAAGCAAAGTTTATCTACTTTTGTAGAAAGTTTGTAAGAAAAAAAATTATGAGCAAAATTGTGAGCATATGGAGTGAATGATTTGAGCAAATGATGATAAACAGTGGTAAGCTGTGGTGCTTCCTGCACAAGGGAAGAGCCATGTGCATGTTTCTTAATATTATTTTGTCCATGTCCTGTAAAGATGACTATAACTCATTTACTCACAATGTCATGTTTATATATTCTTAGCCTCAATCACCATCATTCTTGTCACTAGCTAAAAATTCAAGAATATACATTTTTTTTACCTAGACTTTTTAATTATATCAACGACTAATATTTCTATTCGGTCCCTCGAAATTGTTCGGTTTCGTCCTTGTCCATAACGAACTTGAAATTTATCGATCGATTCTTGCCGAGGAATTGGAGGAAAAAAATTAAAGAACATATTGGCTACTTTTACTATATGTCAATTGTAAAAGAGCTATTTTATGTAGTAACTAGTAAGTAATGTTTCTTAAGTCTATTTATATGATCCATGTGAGATATCAAGCAGTTGAACTTCATCCCTTCAACAAAATTACTCCTTCCAAAAATCATTGGCATTTCGACATTAAACAACCATCTGTGTATGAAAGCACGATGGCAACCGCTACCATAACCTCTAGTTCAAGCAACAAAAGCATGCAATCCCCGTCGTTCGAGAGAAGCGCCACGTCTCGTGATGCTTCTTTCTCCTCATACTTGAACGGTAGTGAAGAGAACTTCATACTCCAGATCGCGGAGGAGTCACGACGCCTCAAGTCCTTCCCCGCCATCCCTGGTAATGGCCTTAACCCAAAGCAGAACAGCAAGTCGGGATACGAAGGAGAAATCGACGTCTTCTCTGCTGATAAGTATTTCAATGAAACAGTAGCAGCAATGAGTCCAAACATTGGCAACAAGGATGATCCACTTGACATAGACTCACTAAAGCAGAAAATCCGCCCAAGAACGCCTAGTGTCCGCTCAGAATCAAGCTGGAATAGCAGAAGTTCTTTGCTACATAAACAAAAAACCGATCAACAACTAAAAAAAACGAATTTTACGAAAAGATTCCTAGCTAGGATTGGTTGCAGATGTTCTTGCAATGATGAGGACTCTGTCCATGTTGATAACCAAAATAGTGAAGGAAAAACGAAAGGGGTAACAAAAAAAGGTGACATGAACCAATTCAGAAGGCCTAATTCAAATACTTGGAAAGAGGACAGGTTGAGCAAAAACATTGAAGGCAGCAAATATTTAGTTGCAGACACACCAGATCGTATACACGAACAAGTTTCAAATCCGCTGCATAATCAAGATGAGTGTGCAAAAACGTCGTTGGAGGTATTCGGATCTCCAATACAGACGAGAGGGGACAAATCAGGGAAGTTAGATTGGGTTGCAGCCATCAAAAAAGTGGTAGAGACAGAACAAATTCCGGCAGATGCTAATTTGAAGTACAATGACACTGACAGTGATGCAAGTTCAGATTTGTTCGAAATTGAGAGCTTCTCAACAAATAATAATATAAATCCATATTTGACAAGGCAGGAATCAGATGGGATGTCTGCAGGATGTGCATCCCCGACGTCTTGTTATGCGCCGAGTGAAGTAAGCGTACAATGGAGCACTGTCACAGCAAGTATGGCTGATTTCTCAATGATGTCGGATTCAGAGGAATTAGACATAGTTACTACTACTACAACCAATCATTCCATCAAGCAGACTGCAAATAGGCGCCCGGGGATTCTTTCGGGCTGCAAGAGTTACAAAGCTATCCATATTGCGGAAGAAAGCATATTCGTCCAAGATCAGAAGAAACAGCAGAGAATGGAAACTTCCAAACCCACAAGATTTCACAATGAGTACAAGCTTGATACAACAAGAAAAGATATTCAACACAGATTCACCACACACTCATCAGCAACTGAATCCCAGTTTAAATGTGCTCAACATCCAATGTATATTCACTGATACAATCATATGTGGAAGCTCTTGAGCTCAAAAAAAGATATAGGAAGTGCATAGTACTTTCAATATCTATGATTTCTAATTCTTATGTTGATTTTTTATTGTAATAGCTTTGAACGTAATCTCTTCGTAAAGCATCAGTAATCTAGCAGGAAATACTTGGATTCTTGAGTTAATCACGCTTCTGAAATGAGTAAACACATTCTTCGTAGGAAACTATTCCAATTCACAGAAAAGTTGTGTAACGTATAGGTTAGGCAGAGATTATGCAACTATTCTATATATTTTACTAAATAAAAGGAGTTCTGTATAAGGTAAAACACATCTTTGAATGATATCCACCATATTGAATTAATGTCCTCTTCCTTATCACGACAACACTTAGAACGTCGAGGGGCTTTTCGCCATTAGTGATACAACCTTGAATCGGTAAGTTTTCTGGTATTCGTTGTCAGTACTTACTAACTTACATATCCAACATTATATGCATAATAATCCACGAGTGATGAGAGCATAGAAAAGGCATGTTTCTTTTTCATGGACAAATATGGAACACGAATTCGTTCTCAAAAGCACTTTAATGGGGGTGTTAAAGCACCCAGCTACTAGCCTACTACCTCAACCAGAATATTAATTTCCAAAAATTGACATTGATTATGAAAAGCTGCATATTTTAATCAGAAAAATGCCCACATATGTTTAGATGTCATAAGTTTCTTGGTAAGAACATCTTTCTTAGCCAAATAATTGGGTTTGAGTATGTTTGGATGTTGTGTAATTAAGTGCATTGTGGTCCTAAAACCCAATTGTAGTTCCCTTGTTGATAAGATGGGGTATAAGTTAGGCAATTCCAGACTAGTTATTTCATACCTCAACTTGACATTCACGTTGTTTTGTTTTTTGCTTCAATTGTCAACAACTGAGTTTAACTCATCCACTCAGAAAATAACAGGTAAAAGGATATATAAATCTGATGATATAAAGGAACAAGATTCATGTATAGTAGTAACAACATGACATCGTTAACATGCTTCAATGCCTCAAATTGGCTCCCCCCTCAGCGAAATAACAAGAGTGCGAGTAATACGCAACATCGCAACCTTACCCCTATATAACAAGATGATTGTTTCCGAAACTTGACCATGTACATCATTTGCCAGAAATAAAGTGGAGCATCCTCGTGTAAAGATAATAAGTCACTATCTTATTACCCACACAAATGATAAAAAGAACCTTAAGAAGATAAATTATTTATTAAATGGCATATTTCGCTTAATAAATGGTGGAAAAAAACACAAGATTTAATAAGATGTCTTGATAATCTAGGTAAAAGAAAGGAGATCATATGAAATAAACAGGTGAGCAAATTTAAGAGCATAACATAAATAAACATTGATATGCTTCCCAAAAAGCCGTTATCATGACAACCTCGGTATACATTCCAGATAGAAATGAACAACATTATACAACATACATGAGGTTGCTGATATATACATGTTACATAGTCAACCAGGTCAATGGGAAAACTACCCAAGACACTGAAAACAATGCAGTCATACAGATCAGTACAGAAACAACTATCAACTTTATTAACTGACTTTGCATTCTTTAGTAGGCCGTGCTTCGAAGCCCCCATCGGCTCTCTTCTCAAGTGTAAAAGGCATGTAGGTCCCAAGTACTTTGTCCCAAGTAACAAAAAATGGTTGTGAGAAATTATATTTGGTTCCGTAGAGTTGATGGTGGACATCGTGATAGGCAGAATTGTTTCCAAAGAAAATGTGAAAAAGGTTGCCAGGCAACCATAGTCCACAATGGTCATCAACTGTTTTCAAGGTAGCGAAGGAGAAGAAGAAGATTGAAGTTCGGGGTGTCATGCCTGAGAGAAGGAAAGATAAAGCCCCTCCAATTGTGTCAAGGATCAGGCCTTCTACAGGGTGGTTGTATAGTGCTCCAAATGCATAAGGGACAATGAGCCGGTGATGTTGGGAATGTATATGCTTGTACAAGAACTTGTTTTGGTGCATATACCTGTGCATGAAATATTGCCAAGTGTCCAGGACAAACATAGCAATCAAAAATTGGCCGGCAATAATGAACATGGGCGGTTGATCTACAGTGGTCTCGGCATCACTTCTTGTGACCTGCAGTACATGATTATAATGTCAAAAGGTGGGAACTGAGAAATGAGCATTAAAATTAAACACAAGAAGCAAACCTTACAACAATCACTCAAGTACATTTCCCAAGATAACAAACTGTACAAATTTGTCATACATCATGATGTTTAGACTTTCGAATACAGGTTCTGAAACTACAGATTTTTAACTAGTCATTTCTCATCTTCCCCCACAACATTTCTGATAAGGAATTTTTTAGGTATCAAGCATAGCATCTCACCTCTAATTCCACAAAAAGCTAAAGACCCGCAGGCAAACTATTTTCCCCCCTATATATAAAATTCTACACATAGATGCGTAAAGACATTCCTAGTTATCATGTCTCTATTGACCTTCCTACAAATAATCATCCACTAACCTTAAAGTCAATTAATAATGGTAAGCATACACCAAGGAACGTCATAAAGTTGCACTTCTTACTAACAGTTTAAAATACTTCTGATCTCTCTCTAGTCACATAATTTGTACTCAACGTATACTACGAGAGCCACTTATTATATTCAAGCCTATACTCTTGAGTCTTCTCTATGGAGTTTTCATGTTCCACACTATGTCAAAAAAGAGTTCGTTGATCTTTTCCTAATAGATGTCAGTGTCTCAGAAACAGATCTCCACAGTTTTTATCCTGGCCTCAGATAAGATCTCTCATAGTAGTAATAAAGAAACTAATACAATAAAGACTTCCGGGTTCTGCAAAGTCCATCTTAATTTTGACAAAATGAAAAATAAGTAAAATAAAAGCCCAATAATTTAGCTCTCCATATCTGCATTATCTACACATGGAGGGAGCTACATATCTACAAAGATTATCTAATAATTTCAATCATGATCTTAGCATAGTAGCCTTTTATGTCCACAATTTCACATAACGGAATATAACCTCATAGCAACATGCAATACAATAAGTGTATAAATTAAAACAAAACCCTCCCAAAAAGTTTCCAGGCACAAACTGGAAAGATAGAAAAAACTTCATCAATTTCCCTCAACAGCCCAACTATTCATGAAACAATAACAAATCCGAGTTTTTCCTATCAAATTTATCCTTCAAGAAGTACAGTCATCATCTAAAAACACAAGGGAAGAGGGGGTCAAGGTAGGAACCAACTATAACAACCGAAACAACACAAAAATGTACCACCTCCATTTCCAAAAACATCTTCGTGTTTAATTTTCAATTGGGATTTATTACACTTAATATTATACAACATATACCAAAATACTAGACATCAAAAATTAAACAACTGAACTATCAAAATTAAAACTCAACAGTCCTTTTGGGACACCAGGTAGTACACCATGGAAACAGATGTCTGTTACTATGTTACAAAAACTTTGTGTGACATTCTTCGTTAAACTGTGTAGGTATATTGATTGTTTTTCAAACTTAAATTAAAAATAAAACAAGTGCATGATCTTAACAGAATCTAACAGATGTTGTAAAATAAATTGTAACATAGGATCTCGACGCATATATCATCATCAACTAAACCCCAAATCCAATATCAAGTCACAAAAAAATTCACTTTTCAAAAACCCCAAACAAGAATGTAGCAGCTACTATCATCAATTAAACCGCACATTTCAACATCTAAACACAAAAGGTAATCACAAAAAAAAATCAATTTTTACGAACCCCAAACAAGAATGTCGCGACAGCAGCTTGAACAGCCTGCTGTAAAACAACCCCTTGAACAACTTTTCTCTTTGACACCAAATTCTTCTCATCTTCATCTATTCTTGAATGCAACCTATAATTATCCATTTCACCTAAAAATAAATAAACCCCAGAATACAACCAATATATAACAATTGGTACAAATGTGCCCAACAGTTCGTCTGTCAATTTCACCCCAAAAATCTCCATTATTACTAAATACGTAAATAATTATAAATAAATAAATGTCCTTCAAAAAATTGTTAGACAGTTTAGAAATTATGGATGAACTGATTATGAAGTTGGGATAAACGGAGGGCTTTGCGATTGGATTTTCTTCCAATTTGAATTTCTTGATTTCAAATTGGAAGAATCGATTGAAAAACGCATAAACAAACCCTAGGTTTTGTTTGGCGATTTTCAGTGGTATAAATTTGGTAGTTACGGAGTATTGCGTTTTATATTTCATTTTATTTTGTTTTGTTTTCATACGTGTGGACTCTGGAGAGGATTATGGAGAAATTTTATATGGGTTTTATCTAAGATCATATTTATACTCGTATTTTGTGTATTACAGTATTTGTTTTGGAGTATTTCTTAGGTATAAGTTTTGTTTTTTACTACTATTAACTTTACAAACGTTGATTTAGAAAAAAAATAAATAGATGACTAAATATTAATTTGTAAATTATTGAATTACTATAAAACAATCAGATTAGTAATACATACAAATCAATTTGAGATTTTACTATAAAATAGAAATCAATTTTTAAGGCAACATTTTACCAAATTAGTAAAGATTTTAAAAAAAAAAATTATACAAAAAGTAATGCTTTCTAGAAAAAGAGACAAAGGGAGTACAACTCAAATCTCTACCAAAAGAAAATACATATATTGTTATTTAACTTTAATGATATATTTAAGCGGCGCTACCTTTATTTTTTATGATAGAACATCATAATCTTGATAAATTATGGTGTATAACCAATTTCCTTAATATTTCTTGCATTGCGACATTTGACACCCATAATAAATGATTAAATTGAAAGATAAAACGAATTTCAAAAAAATATGGAACTTCTAGTTACTTTTTTAAAATACCGCATAGTAGAGGATGAAAAAATTAGGGAGAGCTATGTATTGTTCGAAGTGTTCTAAATCAAAAGCCCCCTTGGGACTTTTAAGTACAAAAAAGAGCTGAAATTAGTCGAGCAACATAAATGTATTCTTTTTGTTTTTATAATTTTATTATTTCTTTGATTTTCTCAACTATATAAATATTTTAAGATAAGTTGGAAAGTCATGACATAAATAAATGACTAGATCATTTGTGTAGCCTTAAACAATCCAATGGTTCCATTTATTATTACTATTCTTCTACATTGTATGTAATTAAAGAATTTGTAATAGATTCATTGACCTTGACGAGATGTCGTCTAGGTGGCGACCCAACTACTTCTCCATATAACTTCTCAACCAAACTAAAAATCCAACATTTCTTGATTTCACTAAGTGCCTCTTCATCACTACCATTCTCAATTGTCCCAAATTGCATAGGTCGAAAAATATAAAATGTTACCATATCAAAAACAAAATTCACTAATAGCTCTAAACCAATATACACCCACCAATTTCCACAATATTCATGCAAAAATATATACCTAACAACATGCATGATTATTCTTGTAATAATCAAATAAACTACAATTATTGCAAGAAATATTCTCAATCTTTTCAACTCTCCTAGGTTCTTTGCACCCTTTGCTTCTCCATTAGACCCCTTCACCAATGTTCCAACTGATGAAATAATAGGTCCAAGTGACAACAACCAACAAACACAATCACAGAAGTAGAACGGAGCAACCACGTCGAAATCTCGAGGTAGAAAAAATGGCATCTCCCTAAACTTAATGTAGCTCATGTTACCACTAGCTTGAAGTGCTAAACCAAGGAACAATGAAAATTCTCCTATTTGATCAAGAAATGGTTTCCTGAATGACCATCCAGCTCCAAGAAACACGATCACGCAAGTGTTTAGAAGTAGTCGAATATATCGAAAAAAATGCCAAGATAGTTTCCAAGAATATGGAGTTATGCCAGTGATCAATGTACCAAGTTGGCTATTACCTAGACAATATAAATCTATGGTCTTCAAAATAAGCAACCAAAGGATAAGTTCGTGAATTTTGTATGTAAATGGCCTCCTTTTTCGACATAAATTCATCCAGTGAACAACGAATAAAGAATATGCAGAGGAGAAGCAGAGGAACAAATAGGGTAATTGAATAAAACCATCTTGAAGAAATTCTTTATCTCCACGAGGATTTAAATTGTAAGTTTGAACATCAACTATCATCGAAATATCAAACTTTTCGGGGTTGCAATTAAAGAAATATATCAAATATACGCCCGGTTTCGTGACATGAAATGTTTTGTTATGTTTGTGAGATAATTCATTCAAACTAAAGAGGGGCGAGGTAAAAGGTTTAATAGATGGACAAGATGATAATGTTCTATTATGATGATCAAATAGATGAGCAATCTTATATAATTCATATGATGTTAGAAAGAAACCAAGTTGAGAGTTATGTAGGCTAGATGAATTGGAGTCTTCATGATTCTTATGATCAATGGAAATAGAGGAAATATTGATAGAAACTTGACCTGAGCAAGTAAAACGAAATTGATCAAACACAATGAGTCTATTATCATATGAATTTGAATGGACTTTCTGAGTCATGATTAATCCTGTTGTTTTGGATATTAAGCTGAAAGTAACGAGGAGCGCTAAAGATATTACACTTTTATCGCCCATTTTCTAAATGGACGATGACTTTGACGATCACTCACGTTTAAAAGAACATTGTAGAGAATATCGATTAACAATGGTCAAGAAAATGGTAGAGGCTGAGAAGATCGTTTTGGCAATGCCTAGATCTTCTTAATGAAGAAGACTAGGCATTGCTAGGAGAAATGGATTTGCAGAGAAGTTGGAGTTTTGGGCTTGAATGTGAGAAATGCTTCAAGAACTTCATTAGTTTTTTTTTAGATTGTATTTACAACTTGGAGCCCGAAATATTAGCATTACCTATTATAAGTTATTTTATTCCACAACTTCAATATGTGGTTCTCTAATTAAATATTTTAATTTCTAAAGCATACTTCAATTGGTCCACCTCTAGATTTATTAATATTACTAATAATTCTTTTGAATCATAATTTCCCTTCCATCGCATTAATTATTTATAACTAACATATTATCAAAAATATGACAAATGAGAATATTTAAAGCAAAATGTTAGTCCACTTAGTAACCAGCCCTGTCATAAAATAGGATCCCATCTTGTTTGAACAATAAATTTTGAGCTATCAAAAGATTCATACAACTATTTATAATCCACCACATACATACATGTCAAAATAATGCACATTCAATTTTTTGTTTTTATTTTCGATCTTTTAACTTTGGGATAATAAGCTACCTTCCCCTGTGAGAAGGAAGATTAGTGGCAATGGGTTTCCTTTCCTCTCTGAAAGGTTGAGTAGCTTCATCTGCAACGGTAGGTGACCTGGAAACACTTCCTTTGCCTCTCCTTGCATTAGGGCCAATCTCCTCTATCATGTATTTCCACCCATCGATGGGCCGCCTTCGGCTAAATATGTGAGTTTTGATGAAGCTTGCGATCTAGGGAATGGAATCTAATGAGGAACTTTGCAAGAACTATAAAGAGAGGTAAACCAAGAACATAGCAAAGTTCACTGGATTGTTATGACCCTGAAAACTATTTACTGTCAAGATAAGCACACATTTTTAGGTGCAGGTTGGACTTGGAAATACAGTTGCAAAAAAGCAATTCCCAAATATTCTATCTGCTTTGTATCAAGATAAAATGTTGATAAACTAAAATCTCCAAGTGATCTAGGATGTGCAAGAATAGTAGCCAGCTCAATTATTTACTTGTGACTCTGACAATGCTGACAACTAATTAAAAGCGGTAAGATACACATAAGCTGTCAGCGAATTGCTCCATAACAATTATTCCAAACATTAAATTTCATGTTATCAATGAGCAAGTTATGGCAGAGAAGGTGTTAAAATCTAAGGCAGACCTGAAATTTGTTGAATGCTATTCGGCGCTCGAATTCTTGAAGCAATATGTCTTCTTCTCTTTGAGACATCTCCCAGATATTCCCATCTCCAGCCTTCGACATTGTTTCCCAACCATCAGGTCTATTTTTCAACTCAGAGCTAGAAATTTCAGGGTCGTTCAAAGCATCGGTGGAGGAATCAAAGATCCTGCATTTTAAAACACAAATAATGTTTTCAAAGTATTAATCCCCGGCTACAAATATCATGAAGAGATGCTTTCTTCATATTCATAATTTAGGAAAGAAAAAGCATGGGCTATACTAGACTATGTTGAAGCCTACATGTATTACATAGGTCGTATGTTGTAAGAATTAGATCCCTTGCAACCATATAGCAAATAGATATAGGGTAACCACATTTCCTGGAGCATACATTCAAAATAATTAATTCAAAAAGAACTACTTCAATCACATTATATTTTCAGCTGTAAGTAGACTTTTTTTTCAGTAAAAGAGACTTCCACAATCAAGAGTGAAGCTAAATGACTATGCATCATACAAAAAATAAACATTATAAGGTTGTTAATGTAACAATTGTTGTACCCAAAAACCTGGACATAGCAATCAATTCAAAATTAGGAAAACATGTTATCCAATTAGAGAATGTAAAAGTATGCGGATGAAATCATGGAAAATTCAAAGCCTTACTCAGAGCAACTATCGAACAATTTCTCAATATTATCCCCATCCAAGCTAGAATCACCCAATTTTGCCTCCTCCATTTTCTCGATCTCCTTTACCCACAGCCCCGCATGAATTCTCTGTTTCTTCAATCTATAGTCTTTCTTCATATTATCCAATTTATACAATGACGTAGAACCAGTATCTGTACTTTTTCCATCATCATTATCATCTTGAATCTTGGTTACAGTCTTTGCCTTACCTTTTCTGTGCTCCCAATTCTCGGACATATCTTCAATGAATGCTTTTGTATCGGAATCCATGTCAGGTGAGGTTGTTGTGAGGGAGAAGTTGACATCTGTTTCCCATGGAGCGCGTGTCTTTCCTGTGAGGTCATCAGGGAGCCATGCCGATTCCCATGCGTCATTCCATTCGTTATCACCGGATTTGGTTGAAAGGCGGCGAAGAACGGTGGTGGAACTGACAGTGGGGTTTACACAGAGGGTTTTGAGGATGAAGGGAGCAAGTCCTTTGATAGGGGTCATTGGTGATTTTGAGAAATTCGTCTAAAGCAAGTTCAATAAGTTACTAGAGACGCTGAATTAACCAAAAGGGTTGACGTCTGATGAATATGTTACACCAGTAGCAGATCCTTGCACTCATTCATGTGGTAATACCTGAAATATAAAACATGTGCAGTCGAGTATTATTGTTAATATATATACATTTAAAAAAAGTAACAGCCCCACACCATAGGCTGGCTCAGGATGAAAATTTTGGGCGTGACTAACTTTTGGCAACAGAAATGAAATCACCATTAGACACTTAGAGGAGTTCAATTCTCCCTTAAATTGATACCAGTGCTCAATCAACAAAGCTAAATCTATAATGTAAACTAATGATGTAAATACAACTAATTCTCACATTTGGAAACCACTGATGATCTAAATACCAATTTATGGAAGGAGATGCGCAACCTGGTGAGTATAATCAAACTGTATATTCCATAGTAAGACATCACATACAAATAAAATAATTGCGCCCTCAAGACTCTCGGACAAATTGGTAACCTTTTACAAATACTAGTGTCATATGACTGCTACAACAGTACAACCACACAAGCTGCCACATATTTCAACTAAATAAGAGAATAAAGTTCCCACTTTATCATCACAATAAACAAATAAAACACAAAATATAAAGATGGCGCTGAACTAGTGCCCAAATAGGCGATCAACTTTGGCTAAAATCAAGAAAGATGGGAGCTTTCTCATTCAAGAGCACCAAGATGAATAGAACTGCTAAATCTGACAAAAAACAAACAATAATAATAACATGCCCCAGTGCCTCTGGATAGCCTCTCTTCTAGGCGGGGTCGGATTGTACACATCCTTACCGCACCAATGCCTCTACTTAGGCTATAACCTAAGCAAGGGAAGGAGCGTCATGTTGTACGCAACATTCTCGGTGATAGCAGGTATACCGTTTCTGAGTTACCCCAATGAATTGCAAAATCCACTACTACTTCACAATAGACAATAAGCATATGTAATGAGTCATTGCAATTTATTTCATTCTATCCAAGAGCTGAAGAATATAACATCTTCCCAACAAACTGACGAAACAGATAAACTAACTGATTGCCAATAACACATGTTTATCCATTTCTTTATAACACTTATCCATTTCTTTGGGGCATTCAATCAAACAGTTGGTATGTGGGGAAAACACTTGAGCTATTTTCAAGACTGGATTGAACATATGTGATCCCACAGTAATATGAATACATATAAGAAGCATGAAACCAATAATCTTACATGAAATAAAATGGAAAAAATGCTCGGTTGCTGATTCGAGACTTTCAGAAGAGAAGGAAAAAACTAAGGTGTCCGAAGCTCACTGCTACTTGAAAAGTGAAGGATTAATACAAATAAATACTATATTTACTCTATTACTGTACTGATCCTCCATCCATTTTAATTAATGTTTTTACTTTTCCGCATTAATATTTGTTCAATTACTTTTATATCAATCGTTTGTACTTATATTTTTCATAATATAAATAAAATTTAGTTGTTCAAATAAAAACAAAAACATTGATTACAAATAATAAAATTTAATAATTACTCCAGTATTTATTATGTTTTGCACTGATTTCATCTTGGTTGTGATTGTCGATAAATAGTGTTTGAAAGATCATTTAAACTATCCAAGTAAATTCGTCTTTATTAATTTTACATAGATTAATCTTAAGTTTTCTTTTCTACGCAATTCACCTATTTTGAATACAATATTTTGAGTATTTATATAAAAAATGAAATTAGGGATATACATTTCTCTATAATTTTGAATTGAAACTATGAAAACCTATACTCGGTAAAAGACATAGTCAAATGTTTGTGACATACGAAACACTAATTTTCAATTTTAAATTGAAGTTGAGTGTATCACTTAACACATTTTAAATATTTAAATTAAAACTCTCATTAATATATGTAGTTACTATTATCAATGAAGATTTGGATAAATTTTATGCCACATTCAATATATTCTCGTTTAAAATCACGATGCATATCTTATTTATTGCTACAAATCAATTAAAAAATTAAAAATTAATATATTAGTATAAATTATCACACCCAGTAAATTGTAACATACCCAACTAGTAACTACCAAACTTTCACCACGAGGACGTTCGTCACGTCGTCCTTAGAGTATCAAACCAACCAATTGATAAAAGAAAAAGAAGAAAAACCATAAACTAAACAAAAATGGAAACAGCAAGCTAGTTATTGCCTTTCTCTCTTCCTACTTCTCATGTTAATGGAGACGCATTTACTCCCAATTATATTCAGGTACTCCACAACATTTTCCCATAATTTTTATAATATTTGTTTAATTTTTATTTTTATTATTTTTATTATTTTCTTAATTGTTAACTTAAGAATTTGCAAATCTTGTAATTTGTCCAAGTTTCTTGGTTTTTTGTATACTCGACATTTTTAGGATTTTGGGTCGTGATTATTGGGTTTTACTCCAATTCTTGATAATGGTAATCAAAATCTTTGTTATTTTGGATCCATTTTTACACTACAAGTGAAGTATGTTATGGATGGAGTGGGAAAATCATTGGGTTGATCTTAGTTCATATAATGTAATGTTGATCAATGAGAATATTCGATGATCAATTTGTTTTAGATTTATTGCTGACAATTGTAGTTAGATCCATTTTGGTGCCTCATATTTATGTATTTTCAATCATCCTCAAACTGAAAATTGTGATGCTTTTGAAGAAAATTGAAGATATGGGATGTCTTAAATTGAACAAAAGTTATTATCTTTGCCAGTTTGGTTGACATATTACTATTTTAGAGTTTGAGGGGGGGGGGGGGGGGGGGGGGGGGGATGACGACGCGAGCACATTTTCTTTGTGATATATTAGCACTTTTCATCCTTAGTCTTCCTAATTGTGGTTCTTAAGTAATATCCACTGTGGCGATTACTGAGAAGTGAAGTATTAGTTTCTTTTGCACTATGTTTTCTTTGATATCGAAATACCGAGAGTTCATGGATGACCAAATATGGTGATTGGAGACATCATATCCGTCTAGCTGATCTCACGTAGTGTCTAATCTGGTGATGAAAATAAGATTTTGCTTTCAATTGTATTAGTTAAAATCTGATCCAACGAGAATCCAAAATCTATGATTTTGTTTAAGCAAGTAAAGATGTTCTCAAGTTGAGAATTTTTTTTTTTATCTTCCTTTTCTCTTTTGTCTGCTTTGGTGAGTATCCAACTTTGTTGACAGATATGACTGTATAAAGGTCAACAGCTCCTGCCCTTCTAAATAATTGGGTTGCTCAGTAATTACTTCACGAGAGTTTAAAGGCCATCCACTCTGAGAGGGTCAAAGGTCTTAGGGGGAGAATCCTAGAGAGATACCGAGAAGGGGGTTGTTGGTCGATGTCTTTTAACCGAGAGGAAAGGCATTGGAAATGTGGGAAAGGAGGTGGCTTGACCTTGCAGAGAGTGAGTACTATTGTTCGAGACATTGGGGATCCGTGTTTTATTCAGTCGCCTATCAAGGTTGTTATAGCTGTAAGGCACTTCTCTTTACCAACTCTATGTCTTTACAATGTATCTCTTAATTCGGTATAACACTATAACCTTTAGTTTGACTGCAACTCTATATGACTTCGTATGATCTTAAGAACAAGCATTTGAAATATTAGATACCTTCTATTTTGTTTCTCTCTGGACTCTGGTCAATTCTTGACTGTGTTATTCATCATGGTCATTCTTACAAATTAATAGAATAAAATTTTAAGTTTATACTTTAGTTATGATTCTCTTAGATGGACCAGTGTGTGGTTATGGTTGTACCAGCTTCAAGCAGGACTTAGAGCTCATTAGCTGCCATTTCATTGCAGAGCACTGGAAGTTAAAATATTAGATTATGAATCAGAGCAATATGTGCACGTTTGGGTTTAGTAGAGGAACCTTCCAAAAGATGATCAAGATTGAAACCTAAAATGACGTAATATGAATGTTTTACTACTTTTTTTCTCAAACAAATAATCATCCTACTTTTGAAGTAATAATTCATTCACTTAAGTACTACTTGTTATCTAAAGATTTTTACAAGTAGACACTGTACACCTGGCACTTATATGTAAATGATTAGAACATTGAAATTTACTTGATTCATGTCACCCTAAGGTCAAAATTGAGTTTTTTTTAGCGATTTGTCAAACCTTCCAGTTAAATTCAGATGATGATTTTCTAGTTGCCAAAGTCCAAACAATTTAGTGAACATCGATAGCTATTGTTGGTGCTACACATAGCATATCCACCTTCTTCTTGTAGCATTGCCTATATCACTGGTGATTTTAATTGGCAGAATTGTTGAAACTTCTACACAAACCACCCTAGGCTCTTTATTAGAAAATGAGGCATGAGCTCCATACTATTTATTGATATAAGGTATGTAGTCTGTCTGGAGGGAACAATGAATCTTATTGCAGGAAAAAGCTGCCGTCGAATGAGTATCTCAATGTGGACATAACCTTGTTTTATTGTTGATCTTTTAACAACTTAATTTGGCCATTAATTATGTATGTTTTTTAAATGTGCAGATAAGCCGAATGCTTAAGCCGGAGAAGTGGCAAGCAACATTTGATGACGATGGGAAGATTTTTGGCTTCCAGCGAGTACTAAAATCGATCATTTTGGGCGTAAGTTCCTTGATAAGTATTCTGTTACATGTTTCATACACTTGAATTTTCCTGATATACTTAAAAATGGGTGTATGTTCTCTCTATAAATTGGTATGCTTGGTATGGTTTCTGGTGGAACTGCTTATAATGATAATTCCTCCGTGATTATGGTGTTCTGGGTTGTCCTCCCTGTTAGCTTATGATGGGTGTTTCTGTCAATATGGATTTAGTCTCTAAAAGGGTGCAGCCAGGTGGTGTAGTAGGTTTGGTCAGTTTGAGATCTGGGGCCATAAATGACATTAGTAGTTATAAATCATCAGCTGAGCTTCGACAAAACAAGCTTACTGGTGGTCATTTTGTGGTGATCTTTAGGGTAGTTTCCAGCAAGATCTCCATGTGATAAAAGTAATGCAATCTTGTCAAAGGATGAAGTTATCCATGATTATTATGTATCAAAATATACCACTTCTATAGAATATTTAATGCTTGTAGATTCTCCACTTTCATTGTAATGGAAACCAGTTTGCTGAGGTGTTCATAATCTATCACAATCCTATCGTTGTTTCATGATTGTAGAGCCTGTTTTGTAGCGAACAATGGAATGATTTCCATTCCATTTGATATTTCCTCACTATCACCTGATCCATCTAGTAGTTCAATACTTCACCTCAATGCGAAAGTTTATGTGAACGCTTCAGAATGAACAAATACCTGTAATTTTTGACGTTTTGCTAAAGCAGCTCCTTGATAATTTGGTTTTATATGAGATAAGATATCCGGCTTTCCCTATCAGCATAATGCATCAGAGAGCATGTGAATCTCCAAAAGCTTTGTGCCTTCGAAGTTCTCTGTGGAACCTTTTATGTGTGGTGGATAGAGAGTATGTATAGAATTGTAACTGGTGTTTTCGTGATGTTAAACTTCAGAGGCCAGTGGCTCGGCTAGAGCTAATAATTTGTTATATTCGCATGGCAGGGTGTAGATCCATCAATAAGATCTGAAGTTTGGGAGTTTCTCTTGGGCTGCTATACCTTGAACAGCACAGCAGAGCATAGGAGGCAACTGAGAGCTGCTCGTAGGTACATTTTCTTTTTTGCCATGAATCTTACTTGATGTCTATTTTATCCCTTGTCGAGGTACATATATGATATATGCAATGATGCAAATTGGAGTGAAGTGCATTTTTTCACTATCATCCTAATATTACTTTCTTTTCGATCGATATATCATAAGATCCAACTCTTTATCATAGGAGCTATACAGGACATAATTTTCTATGGTGTTTTCCCTTTTTTAACTTGATCAATAAGAACAATAATCCTTGTATAAACAACTGAAACTAGTCTTTCCTGATTTCTCTCTGAGAAAATGAACATGTATATCTCCATAGGAGAGTACTATCCTAAGGGTGTCATGCATTAGGACCCGTATACGACTTCTCGGTGTGTTGGAATAGTTCTCTTGATATATCTATATGCATGCAGGGAAAGATACAAAGATCTTGTCAAGCAATGCCAAACGATGCATTCTAGCATTGGTACTGGTTCACTTGCATATGTTGTAGGTTCCAAAGTCATGGATATGAGAACGAGTTCTAGAGATGAACAAAACCAGGAAGCTGAGGTTGATAGTAGGAAAGATTCTGGTGTCAATCATAGCACAGTAGATAATAATGGCCAGCATGATGATAATTGCGTCAATAGAACCTACAGTTGTGAGAGGGGAGGCTCTATTGATTCTAATGGTGGTGTTAGTGTGAAAGGTAGCATGGAAGAAATAAAATTTGATTCTTCTTTCTCTTTACCTACTAGTGCTCCAAGCAGATGGGACCTTCGTAATTCTCTGAGTGAAGCAAACGAGGGAGACAATGCGACTGACGATTGTTTTGATTTCCCTCCTTTGCCTGCTAAAGATTTGTTTGAAAAAAATAAAAAGAATAAAACTCGTAGGACTCGGTCACATGATGATAGGCAGCTGAGAAGACGCAAGTTAGGCTTTCGAGACGAAAGAATGCACAGTTTCCAAATTACTAATAATGCAGACCTCATTGTTGAATTATATAGTTCTCCATCCAAATTCTTCTCTCATCCTTCAATATCCGAAGTTGAGGCCGTTAATTCAGTTGAGAGTGGAACCGTTGTACTTTCAACTAAATCTGAACGTGGAAGCGAAATGCTTAACAGTCTTAAAATTTCTGATACTTCGGAAGCAGTGGCCTCACATGGTAGCACATCTGAATTAGAAGCCTTAAAGGAAGAAAGAGTGTCTGAATGGCTTTGGACGCTGCACCGAATAGGTGATCAAATATATAGCATTGTTCAAATAGAGTTTGTTCTCTTTGTAGTACTAAATTGTTTTGTTCTTTTCAGTTGTTGATGTAGTAAGAACAGATAGTCACCTTGAGTTCTACGAGGATACAACAAATTTAGCTCGCATGTCAGATATTCTCGCTGTTTATGCTTGGGTTTATCCAACTACAGGATACTGTCAAGGTCCCACACTCCCTCCTTATAATATGATGTTCCAGTTGGTTAATATTCTCTGTCACAGAAGTTGACTGTTTGCTGTTCTTTTGCACATTAACTGAAGGTATGAGCGATATATTATCTCCATTTGTTGTGCTCTTTGAGGACAATGCGGATGCATTTTGGTGTTTTGAGATGCTTTTGAGGAGAATGGTAATAAAGTTATTTGACTCACTTTCATTTAGACCTCATTCTTCCCTTTTCTCTTCGTGTTTCTTATCTGACATATGACTCTTCAGAGGGAGAACTTTCAGATTGAGGGGCCAACTGGTGTCATGAAGCAATTGCAAGTACTATGGCACATTTTGGAACTTACTGATAAGGAGATGTTTGCGCACCTTTCCAAAATAGGTGCTGAAAGTCTTCATTTTGCTTTCCGGATGCTGCTTGTACTTTTTCGTCGTGAGTTGTCTTTTGATGAGGCTCTTCATATGTGGGAGGTTTGCTCTTATACCTCATAGTATCACTCTCCTATTCTACCTCAGACTTGTTAAACAGAATGTGCTAATAGGCCTCCTCTTTTCCAAGGAACAGTCAGAAATTCCTTGCCCAATCTTTATTCCTACTTCCATGTGATACAACTGTGTTCTCATGTTTGGATTAAAAGCCTATGAGGCTAGAGGAATTTGTGCTTGAGATATAGCTGACATTCTGCTTTTGATATGAATAACTGTGGGGATGTATAACAGGAGAGACATTCCTAGGCCTTAGCATAACATCTAAATAGCATAAAAGTTATCTATTCATGCGTACTAGATATCAATTCAAGTCCATATGCATCTTTGCTCAGTAATTCATTCGGTAGGGTTCATTTAGGTCAACTATTACGGTCTGCCATTTCACTTCCATAGTTGTCAATAACTGTTTGTTATTTGCAGATGATGTGGGCTGCTGATTTTGATGAATGTGTGGCTTTGAAGTTGGAAGAGCACTGCCCAGAACTTTTACTTTTACAGGCTCCAAGAAAATCAGATGAGGAACCTGGTGAACAAAGAAAGAACAATCATGGTTTAGATGATGGCTCACAGTCACATGATGAAAACATAGAATACTCACTCTCTGAAAATGATAAAATAAGATCATCATTATCATATCCATTCTGTGGCTTCGCAGCAAATTTTTGGAACAAACATATGCAGACGCGTACCTATGTGGTAACAAAGAGTGGCGATGATGACTTGGCTGTTTTCGTTGTAGCAGCAATCCTAGTCCTGAACCGTCAGAAAATTATCAGACAAACTCGTTCAATTGATGATCTGATTAAGGCAAGTGACCCATTATTCATGTGTGAAATTAATAACCAATCTAGCCTTGCTTTCACGTAGCATTTGTGCATGTGATATTTCAAACAAAATAAAGTCATCTTGTGTAGAGAAGACTCTTGATTCACAGTCTTTGTTAATCGGGAATCTATATCTTAGCGAACCATCAATTTTACGAGTGTTCACTGTGTATCATCAATTTATCAGGTTTTATTACCTGTAGGTGGTTAAACCCTGGACCAGTAAATTTTCCTTTTTAAAATTTGTATTTAATGTTTCATAATTCTTCTATTTTGCCATCTTAAGCATGACTGCTTTAGGGTGACTAACCACCTCATTATCATTACAAACTTCTGAACAATCTTGTTCACTCTAGTCATGGAAGATCAGTATATGTGCTCTATGCTAGCTAATTTGATAACTGTTGCAGAATCGACTGTGTATATAATTTTGTCATACTGTATTTAAAAGAGAACCAAAGTTTTCACAGGACTTCAAGAAGAAGATGTAGTTCTCTCCATGTAAGCCGTTTAGAGAAACACGAGAGGATTCGGCTTTCCCTTTCTGAGTGAATTAAAAAAACCCATATTTTTGTATATTTGAAAAGAAAATTTGGAAGGTGCTTATTTCTTTGTTTGCAAAAGATTATGTTCTCTTGTTCTGATTAGTAATTGATATGCAAATGTGACAGATATTCAATGATAGGCTTTTGAAGATCAGGGTTAAAAGATGTGTACGAGCTGCCATCAAATTGAGGAAGAAGTATCAACATAAGGTGTGTTACCCTCTATCATAGTTATCATGGTACACTTTTGCTAAGGGGTCACAACTACGAACATTCGCTTCTCATTACTTGCTTAGATTAGAGAGCTAACTCATTTTACCATTTTTGTTCTTGTAATCTGAGTAGTGTTTAGGACTTCAGAGGGACCAAAAATCTACTGAATGATCTTCCAAATGGCGCTAAATAGGTAGCAGACAACTCTAAGTATTGGCATTTCTCAACTTTCGTTAGTGGATGAGCACATTAATTCAGTAGTTCCATGCGTCCACACGACTCCACATAATGTTTACCAATTGATACTTCAGAAATTTAGTTGACCCTAACCTTTATTAAATTTTATTTCTGTCTCATGTCACAGTTGTCTGTCTGGTTGAATAACATTTGTAAGGATGTTAACTTTTTTGGAAGAAATGATCATACACTAAATTTTGATTAAAAAACAACATTTGGCAACTTTGCATGATACTACTTTTTCAGTAAGGCATTGTTATAAGTAGATAATTTTATTTGGATTTTGTTTGAGATATATGCTTTTCTAGTTCATACTTTGAGATATATGCTTTTCTGGTTCATAGAACTTATTTTCCTTTCTGTAGTGACCAACTCTTTGTTATTCACGACAGCTGGTCAAAGACAAGGGCTCAGCAGCTCAGAATGCGGAAGAAACTCCGACTATCATATAAATGTTGGAGCAATTTAGCAGGGTCTTTCAGGGCATGAAGATCCATATACCCAGTACTCCAATATTTCTCCATATATGTAACGAGGTAATCATTAATCTCTTGTAGGTGCAAGGTTTTTAACTCAAACCAAATTAGGTCAAGGCTATAATGTTTTGATTCAACTCTATTGAGCCATGTTCCCCCTCCCCCTCCTAGATCATGTGTTCGGAGTCCTTGATAGTAAACCTGCATATGTAGTTACACAAAATCGGCATGCCCCTTAAGTTCGTTTATCTCTTCACCATTAGAAATAATACGCTCTCTACCAACTTACACAATAAATTTTGTAGAAGTGAAGGAAGAGTAAAAAGGATGGACTTCGTTCTAACGGGCTCCAACTATAATTTGAAATCTGTCAATTACTCAATAGTACACACTCAAATTCATGATTCCACAAAAGATCGCTTGTTTTTACTTTAATGTACAGAATCATCATGGCATGCTATCTGACCATGCAAATCATTGTTAAGAAAAGAAAAACAAATGGTTTTACCTCATTAATATTGAGGAAGAGAGTATATTGGTCCTCAAAACTACCATGTAAATATTTAGGAAGAAACTGGCTTACTCATAAGTGGTTTACTTGTCTGTACAGAACTTAACGCATGTTTTTCAAATTTTGATGTATAATTTTGCATTGTAGTGGTACTCCCCAATAATTTCTCTTTTTTATTCTGACAATGAGATCTTTAATAGAAATTTCTGTTTATAACAGGGTCGAGGAAGAGGTTTTCCCTTGCTTAAGTTGTTTCTCCTCATCAATAGTTTATTTAGGGTAGGAAATAGAATCAGTCGAAGTTTGGATAACGAGTCTGCTGAACAATATCAAATTGGCAGCAAATACAGATAAAGAATAGTGTTCATCACACAACTATCATTCTTTACGACATACTCTGTGGGGAAAAAAAAGGAAAATATGTCATTGTAATGCTTATTTTTGTAGATAAAATGAGTTTTCATATCTTCTTCCCCCTTTTGCATTGCATTCTGATTACCGACATTGCAAATATCTTTTCCATGTGTTAGAATTGGTCTGACCTATATGGCTAGCATAAGGTGGGCTATTTGCGAAGATGAAGTCGCTCACATATAAAATGGCTATGTAATCTTTACCAATTTAGAAAGATGGAGTATACAATAGTGACTTGCCTAGGAATAGCTACAGGTCAATTCCGAGGACAGACTTGTTGGAAAGTACCATCTTGTTGTAGATGTTTGTGAAGTTGTTCTCTTGACCATATTCTATACTCGAGTTTGATCTTGTCATCGTTGCTGGCCTTGTACTTCTAACGGCATTTTTTTTAAAGCATTCACGTAGGTTATGTGGAAACGATATATGGTTCACCGCCATGAATCTGCCCTTGTGCTGATCCCTGACTCGAGGTTTGATTTGGTAATGCATCCTTCCATTTTCATCTTAACAAGCTGGGGACATCTTAAATATGTTTGTGTTGTTACCTCTCTTGTTAGAATGTTACATGCAGATAATTTCTGACGATATTCTAACAATGACATCAAAACACATAATTGGTTTGAGTAAATTATATTGCTCATTCATGGCAACAAATCAATCTGGTAATTAACCGGCTCAACTATGTCCTCTATTATTAGAATTTCAAGTAGGTCCAATTGCTTTTAATTACTCCAAACCCAATTAAACATCTGCTCGATACTCATCCCATAATACCGATCGAACTATGATTACCCGTTAGCTTGTAACTCAGGTAAAACATATTTGTTGATGTACGCAACAACCTGGTTACCCGAAGCGATAGAAAAAGTACACCATATAGACGTAAAAATACGATTAATTAATAGTAGCTTTCAACACAAAAAAATCCAACTCGTTACCCTCTTGTCTAACTTCAAGGTGGAACTCTAATAAAGAGAATGTTCGATCTAAGAAACAACTAACTAATTACCCGACTTCATAAAGTATCTATTTGATCAAGTTATGTACTTTTAACACTCGCTTGAACCGACACGAAAATCATTGAAACAACACTAAACAGTAAACACAAGTATCAATACCATGTGTTAACTGGGCTGCAACACTGCAAGTCTGCAACCCGTTTTTTCGGGATCGTACGCAATTCAATTGTCCATAATTCCAATCCAACTATACTAAAGCCCTATTAAGCCTGTTGGGGTACATCATACATGAACATTAAAGTCCACTCAATTGAAATTTCCTTAAATCACACATAAGCCCTAATTTCCAAACATTTTCAACTTAAATCAGCAAAATTTTGCATATCTGAAGAATCCAATTTGCTTCAATTGAGTATCAAAGATGGTCCATGTCAACTTTTACAGAAACTGTAAGCTCCATTGTCTCTATAGATGCATATACAATATTCAATGTATAAGTATAAAATATGTACATTTATGTACATTTTTCTATACTCTAATTGTTTTATGGTAAAGTTTTGATTTTTTTTGCTTGTTTTGGATTTTTCAGCTTATTCGGTATCAGTTAAATGTTCTAGAATTTAGAAATTGAGTACTGAAATCTAAGTTTTGGTTTTTGGTTAATATTGCACTTTTCAGCTTATTGGGGTTTTAATCAATTATTTGAAGAAAGTTCTGACTTTTTGTTAATGTTGGATTTTTCAGCTAGTGGGTTTTAAGTAATCGTTAGAATTTATAAATTGAGGTCTAAAGAAAATTCTGTTTTGTTGGTTAATATTGGAGTTTTTAGCTTATTCCATTTTAATTGATTATATTAAAAGAAAGTTATCATTTTTAGTTAGTGTTGGATTTTTCAGCTTATTGGTTTCAATACATTGTTCTAGAATCTTGAAATTAAGTACTTAAACCATTTAGTTTCCTAAATTTATTTATACGAGTAAGCATGATCAACTAAATAATATTTGATGGTTAGTGTATGTGTAACTCGAGTACATTATTCTACTTGATGAATATTACTATGATTCATTTGAAAAAATACGATTTGGTTGTTTGTGTGGAAAGTGGAATAATAAGGTAAAAGTGCTTCCTTACGTGTTCTTTTAATCTAATGGCTGTAGTAGGAATATTCATGCACGTCGTGGAATTTTAGAACTGAAGCATACATTTTTAGTTGCAACTCATTTATGTTACTGAATTATATTAGTGGACTAAATGATCAGATAATCTCTCTAATATGAATTTGTGTGGAAGTTCTGCTGCATCATCTGTTTTGTTTGGCAGATTGTTGTCCAGAATATTGTTTGACATGTTATGATATTGTGCTCCTTCTTATAAATGTGAGCGTTGTGTTATAGATGGTAAAACTTTTAAGAAACCCCGTCGCCCCTATGAGAAGGAGCGATTGGATGCTGAGTTGAAGCTAGTTGGAGAATATGGTCTCAGGTGCAAGAGGGAGCTCTGGAGGGTTCAATATGCTCTGAGTCGTATCAGGAATGCTGCACGAATGCTTTTGACTCTTGATGAGAAGGATCCTCGACGTATCTTTGAGGGTGAAGCCCTTCTCAGGAGGATGAACAGGTTTGGTTTGCTTGATGAGAGCCAAAACAAGCTCGATTATGTCTTGGCTCTAACTGTGGAGAATTTTCTTGAGCGTCGCCTTCAGACGCAAGTCTTCAAGACCGGAATGGCCAAGTCAATCCATCATGCCAGGGTGCTAATTAGGCAAAGGCATATAAGGTAATAACAACACAAACTTTATAGCAATCTATTGGATGTGTTCTATAAAATCACCTCTATTTAGCCAATTTTTATTCTTCTCACTGTGTAATAAATAGGTGTGTTATTTTCCTTTTTCTTGTTCCCAGTGTATGTGATCTTTTAAGAGTGCTTAAATATATATATTTGAATGACGTTTTTTGCCTTGTAGTCTTGACCATATAAAATCAACGGTATCTGTTTAACTTGATTAGAGATTCTAAGTTCACCAGAATGCTGAATTTGGTACCCAAATAATTAATTACTGTTGTGATGCAGAGTTGGAAGGCAAGTGGTGAATGTTCCTTCATTCATGGTCAGGGTGGACTCTCAGAAACACATCGACTTCTCTCTTACAAGTCCCTTTGGTGGCGGTCGTCCAGGAAGAGTGAAGAGAAAGAACCAGAAGGCAGCTGCAAAGAAGGCCTCTGGTGGTGACGGAGATGAAGAGGATGAGGAATGAGCGTTACTTCACACCTCTCTTTCCCTATGAACTACATGGAAAATGGTATTATATGTCTATTTCTTATGCAGTAATCACCCTCATTATATGTTATCTCTTTCCATTGCTTTATATGAAGAAATATTAGCCGTGGTGGTAAACTATTAGTATTACAATTTCTATCAACTGATACAGATTTTTTGGTCTACTCAGTTCGTTCTCTAGCAAAACAACTCCACATTCTTATGTTTCATTTACTGGCAACTAAAAACTCGCCTTAATTTGAAAACCATAGTATTCAAATCGCTGCATTCTGTAAGCAACTCAGGCTACATTCTCTCCACTTTTACTAGAAACATGAACCGCCTGAAATTCTTCCCAGGGTTGTACAACCGCAGAGAAAACAAGCACCTTCACTGATACATCCATGAGCGGAGCCACTATATGGTTCAGGGGTGTGAACAATGATTGCTCTTGTCATTCTTCTTTTCAAGTAAATTTTGAACCCCTTATATTTGCCACTCGATACACGAAACCAAAATTATCAACTTATATACAAATAATGCTTGGTTTGGTTAGCTATGAACGCATATTATCTAATATGCATACGTTTGAACACAATACACCAATCTTGAACATGGTGAATCGTGATGTTCAAATTTTAAAAGCTCAGCTGGGTGAGTGGTTTGTGATTCTGAGTGTAATTTGTGAGATACATCGTCTCCAGTTCAGCTGTGTCGGGCAATGGAGTTTGTATTGTGTTCGAATCACCAAAGATGTAATTACGGAATAAGGTTGTATACAATCTTTGTAATTACGGAATAAGGTTGTATACAATCTATGATGACTCGAACTCCTAAATCAACTGTAGACGATACAGTTGATTTAGGAGTTCGAGTCATCAAAGATATAATTACGGAATAAGGTTGTATACAATCTTGACTCACGTTTCTTGCTTAAATTGACAACTTTTTTTTTGTAAATTAGCAGTTTCGAATCCAGGACATTCTGATCACTAACAAGAGCATTTTATACTAAGCTATTCGATTAACTCAACAACTTTTTAAGTCATTGAGGGTATTTATTGTTTGTTATATATTGTTGTACTATAAGCGTGAATTGGTGTAACAATATATCACTATGTATTAGAGTTGTCAATTTAAGCAGCCTCATTTTCAATCTCCCACAGCCCAACATTATTATATTACGAAATATTGTTGAAAATACTGAATTATTAGAGTTACACAAGTTGTTCAGACGTAATTGAAATGATTTATGATACCACCTTAGATTAAGACAGTTCTCAATATTCAAAAATCATCTTCTTCATTCGTTCAATAATCAATAATTTTTATTTTATAGATGAACTATTGTTAACAAATCATATATGTTACGAAATAACATATCAATATACTCAGTATTAATTACCAAATAGTTTAATAAACGTTTTTAAGCTATGGCTTGAAAACATAATTATACTAGACAATCTTAATTATAGTCACATATAATAGCTTTAAAACATAATTATAGTAGACAATCTTAATTATAGTCACAGATTATATTGTTTCATCTACAGTAACTTTTATCTAATTATAAGATGCCTTGTGGAAAATAAAAAATTGATGTTCACATATAACAAAAGAGAACATGGTCCACCAACTTTTCACGTCCGCCACTTTCCACCAATTCAAAGTTTCACCTCTGGATGGAAAGAAAAAAAACCCAAGTACACCAAAAAAAAAAATCAAGTGGTCCATCATTTAATTTCTTTTTCTTTTCAGGAAGAGATAAGGTCACAGGAGAACAAAATCCAAGATAAATCTTCTTTTCTTTTCACCTCCTCTTAGTCTCTCATATTTTCATTTAGTCCTCTATTTTAACTTTTCTACAAATCTAACCCCAAAACTACATGAAAAGTTCAGACTGCAATATTGCATAGTAATTAGCAGCCTCATCTTCAATCTCCCACAAGCCAACATTTACATGCAATGGAACATTATTATCACTATTTATTTCCCCATCATAATAATTTCCATCGTTTTCCATGTTTGGTAACCCAAGCTCATCATCTGAAGCTTCAAGAAGATGTCTCATAACATCGTTATTACACTCTTCTTCTTCATTACAGCTTGAGGAACATGAACCAAGTTGGTCATTTTCTTGGACAACATTGTTTTGTTCTAGGAGTTCTTGTTGGAGAGTGGAGAATATATCAGTCAAATACTCTTGGTTGAGTTCTTCTTCATCTTCATCAAGAATGGATAATATTTGTGAATGTGTTTTTTGATGCTTTGATGAAGGGTAATGATGAGAATCTTCATGTTCTTCATCAAAACTTGTTTCTGTTTCTTCTCTCTGGCGTTTGGGTTGAGTAGAAGCATCGGCCATTTTGGAGAAAGTAGGGAAAAATGCAAAGAGATGGTGGGAAATGAATGGGATGATGAGAGAGAGAGGGGGGGTGGAGAGGATTATATAGGAGAGGAGATATGTGAAATATGAAGTCAAATTTAGTAAATTAGAGAAAGTTGAGGGCATTTAATGATATTAAAAAAATGCACAAGACAGGTATGACTCTACTGGTAGGGGACCGGGACACAGGGCTCACATGACAAGGAATGTAAAATACTCCACACTTCCCAACAAGTTTGACCAACTCATAATGGAAGATGATTAAGTTGATGGAGTAGATTAGTTGTTGACATTAAAATTTTCGATTTTACTACTTTTGCTCTTTTTAATTGTCATTTTAGATATTTGTATATAGATTAAGAAAAAGTAAAGGAGAATTAAAAAGTACATTGAAAATTAGAAAATAATGATCAATTGAAACTATATAATTATTTAAATTGATTAATTCATTGTAAAAAATAATTAAAAAGTACATTGAAAATATAAATTTGCAACCAATTATTACTCCCTACGTCCATTATTAGTTGACATTTTAGTACTATTTTTTGTCCCAAAATAATTGTTGTTCTAATATTGAAAATTGTACTTTTACATTATAAATGAACTTTTTGACTACTTTTTCTTTTGAAATTAGAAACCAATCAATGATAAAGTCTTAAATAATTGTATTTCTACATTTTCAATGTACTTTTTGACTAATTTCAATTTTTCTTAATTTATGTGCAAATAGCTAGAATGTTAACCATATTGGGACGGGATGGAATACTACGCTAGAACGACAAGTATTTAGAAACAAATATTTGGGACTAGAAAGACAAGTAAAAGATAACGAATGAAATATTATATTAGGAGTAATATTTTTCTTGTTGAATATGTTACACGGGATTTATCTATTATAATTTGTGTGTCCGACGTTATTTGATAGTATATATTACATCAACTCAAGGTGTATTCACCGTGCAATTAATGGGTAATGCCGGCAACTGCATACGTTACAAAAGTTCGACCAACTCAATTTAATGAAATTATTGAATTGGGCCCAATTAACAGAGGTTCATGGGAGAAGTTAGAATAGAGTTAGTTGAGGTGCAAAAATGAAATGTTTGGCGATAGTATGAGGGGCTAGGTCATATTTTTCTACAGAAGAAGTTAAAAAAGAGTTCGTTGAGGTGCAAAATGAATGTTTGGCGATAGTATGAGGGGCTAGGTCATATTTTTCTACAGTATTTGTGAAAATGTGCCAAATATTGATATTTTGTTACTAACGAGATAGTATTGAAACTTTCAATTGTTTTTCCCTAATGGTATAGGGTTGAGTTTTTTTTTTTAATAATAAATCTAGGGTATGGGCGACTAGCCCATAAGCTCACATAAAATTAGTATTATATTTATATTTATCTAATAAATATATGTCATTTTTGTATTGTATGTTATCAATAAAATATCTTCCTCCTATGCTGTCCTGTCACCCGGCAACTCCTTAAATCAAAATAATCCAATTGGTAGGTTCAAATGTCGTTGAACCACCCCTTCAGAATCCTCTCTACTGTCTGTTGATATCCCGAGCTGACCACATCAACACCACATAAAGAACCAGATTGGGAACCAGAATTTGCAATAATCGTTCATACAATACAAAGATGACCTATATTTATAGATATATATGAACATAACCTAATCTTATGTGGGGTTATGGGTTAGTCACCCGTAACCCTAACAAAATCTCAGGTTTAATTATGGAGGAATATATTTAAACATACTTTCTTTATTATTGGGGCTATTTTTGTAAGTTTATTCGGGCAACAAGCAAAGAAGATCAAGTTATTTATTTGGAGTTAAGACTCTCATTTGCTTTATTTTGATAATGTTCGGTTGTAATTTTTATCACATGAATATTTGTAGCTTATCGAACATTATGTTTTAAATGACAAACAAGTTTTTATTAGATTTCGTTTATGATATGTTAATGATATTGAGACGCAGACCATGAACTAAATGATCACAATTGTGATTTAAGAGAGAATTTCACATTGAGTCGTGTATGATGACATAGCTCAAAAACTTTTAAAAGATATATTTTCTTTCTTGATAATTTAAAAAACTATGTTAAGTATATATTGTTGAAAACAATTTGTCTTAAATTTTATTTCAATGATATAACAATTAAAAGTTTGTGTATTCAATATTTATTCATAGCTCCATTAAGTCATCCACTGAAATGATGAAGAGTAAATAATATCATTGAAATTAAAAGAGAATCTTCAAGTGTGGTACACAGGAAGCTAAGCAAGAGGTACATCCACGGATTGTTGTTTGGATGCTAATACGTTGTCAGATATTAACGTGAATAAAATAATGCATAGTGTTTTCAGGAACTTTGGGACTTTTGTTTATTAAACAAAATAAAAGGCAGAGTAGACATCAAACATAGAGCTGTTTTCGTTTCTTTAAGATGCTCACAATAACCATTAAATATTATTAGGGGCCGGGTTTAATGCCAAACTGCACTATGTATTACGCAAACTTTGCCCCCCCCCGTCGCCCAAACATATATTATTTCATGTCCGATATAATTGGCTAATTATAGGATATTTACGATTATTAAATTCATTTATATGCTTAAATACGTTTTGATGTTCAAATTAAATGATAAAATTTATTAAGATATCTATTGATCAACTTATGTGATATCATATCACAAACTAATTGCTGAAATGGTATTGATATTAGTAATTGTGTTATTGTTGTACTTAGGTCTCCGTAAATGGAAGTTATGTGGTCCCCGAGGCATAGCTCAACTGGTAAAGAGTAGTGATGCACAACTGTTAAGATATCTTAGCTCAACTGTTATACTTAGAGTAGTGCAAAACAGTCTCGCATCTTCATGCAACCCAGATTCGATTCCTAATGGGAACTAAGAACCTTGTGTTTCGAAGTGGTTAACGGGCAAGCTTTAGTCACCTGATCAGGCGAAGCACATCCCGCGCCAACCTCTGACATCATATCAGGACAACCTCTGACATCATACCAGGACAGGGAGCTGTCAGGACCTTAGTTTGAGAGTCTCAACCTTCTTCTTTTTTTGAAAATGATGCACAATCACTTTGTAGCGGATGCAAAAATAGTTCCTAAACTAAATGTTCCATTCATTGTCAAATGTTATAATTTACTTTTGAAATATTTTTTATAATTTTAATAAATATCTAAGACAAATAATAATATTATAAATCTTATATGTTCTTTCGTGTCCTCTTTCTATTGAATCCATCTCAAATGTATTATACTTTAAAATAAAATTTCATAAATTATTAAAATCACATGAGTTTTGATTGTCTATAACTGTCAGGTCGGTGGATTGGTTTAAATTAAACAGACATCCAAGGTGATTGTATGACAATAAAACAAGATACTGTATTTAAGATGATTGATTATAATTTATAGTTTTATAGGGCTATGACTAGTTTCTTATTAGGCTATTGCATATTTGCATTGGGAACATAATGAACAATATGAAAGTTCTTCATACTGGTGCACTATTATTTAATTAATGTATACAACTTCATTATTAGTATGAATTACTATGCAAACCATGTGCAAATGCAATTTCCTAACAGATGAGTTTTATAATGGCATTGGCATGCATGTTGTATTTATTAATTTCATTGACCTAATGGGCTTTTGTTCTTTACGATCTAAACAACTTAAGGCCCGTCATAAATTAGGCTACAAGCCTACAATTTTTAGAGTAGTTAGCCAGATAAACCTAATAAATCATACTCTTATTTCTTAATTCCTCCGTCTCAAAGTAGTTGATGTTCGACCAATATATATTATGTATTAAAAAAATTACAAGTAACCAAAAAGTACATTGAAAAAGTAGAAATACAATTATTTGGAGCTATATCATTGGTTGGTTACTAATTTTAATAAAAAAGAATAGTAAAAAAATTCATTGAGAATGTAAAAATACAATTTCTATGTTAAAACATCAACTATTTTGGAACAAAAAAATAGTGCCAAAATATCAACTATTTTGGGACGGAGGGACTAGGGAGTATATATGGAGTAGAGACTAGTTGTTTTTTGTTCAATAAAAATTATTTTCTTGATTGAAGCAATTGAATTTATGAGATAAGTCAAAATAATTCATGAAATTCAACACTTCGAATTCTCGTTGTAGTCAAATTTTAAAAAATTTAATCAAGAATTCTCGTTGTAGGATAAGAAATAATATAGTCATATGAGATCTTATTAGATTCGTCTCAATCTATATTTTTGAAATATCAACTTTGTATAATGTTTTCGCATGTAAAATAAAAAATATTTACGTTTTAAATCGTATTTTGTTGACCATGAAAGTCAAAATGTACCAATCATTTAGGGATATAGGGCGTGTAATATTCAATTCATGTTTTATACATATAGGCAATATATATTTACCTGATTTTTTGTTACGTTTTGGATAATATTATGTACATAAGTTTCTTAAGTGATAAAGGCGGGCTGATAAGAAATAGATTCAAACAAATTTATTTGAGGAAAAAATAACGTAAATAGTTATATGAAACAAGATGGACAATGATATATAGAGTATATTGAATGGTGACGATGTGTTTTACTTGTAAATAAATGTGTGGTTGAAGAGTCGTTGTTGATAGAGTTGGATAAGAACTAGAAATTTTCTCAAGATTCATCTGGGGAAGGTGAGATTTGAGAAGGAGTAATTCATTATTTTGGAGGGCACCAATTAAAATTATCTCCATTTCTATATGTTATTCAGTATTCCCTCCGTTTTTAAGGTATTATTTAAATTAAAATTCTTGTATTTTTTATCTATACCGTTTAACTTTTTTAGGGTTTTCGTTACCTCCGTTTCTAAGGTAAAGTCGTTTTTCCTATTTACTTATTTAGTTTCCTATTTGGTTATATATACAAGTTTCCTTTAGTTAACATACACAAAGTTAATTAATTAGTATTAGATGTTTGTGCACAGTTCAACTTGTGCGAATTTGATTATTATATTAAAATATATATTGTTACATTAATTTTTATATGATGATAAATATTTCTTGTGAAATTCAAAATATGTGCATGATAAAAATGATTAAATAAATATACATTATATATAGGTAACTATTTTATTTTTAATAACTATGCTTAAATAATTTAATGTATAAAATAATAATAGGCCTTTGCAAATTTTTAAAAAAAGAAACTAAATGAGAGTTAGTATGCAATTTAAATATGTGTCACTTGCTTATTGGCTAAAAAAGAACATGGGGATTCACTCAAAAAATAACTAATTCCCCCCTTTCCCAATTAAATATAGTGTAGATTATTAGTTAAGACACGAAATAACTCATTCGAACAAGAATTTACATTTTAGTACATATGTTTTCAATTTACATCCTTTTCGTAACTTTTACAAAATAAAGATAAAATAATAATATATCTTTAATATAATAAGTTATTGCTAAATAATATATTAAAAAGATTGAGAAAGTACGAGCTAAACAATTTATTATAATTGCTATTATATTACTAACTTTTGTAATCAGTATCCACGTTAACTACTCATAAAATATGTACGGAATATATCGGATTGATTAGTAATGAAATTTGAGCCCATAATTTTTCAAATAAAAACCCATTTACTTTACCAACTTACCACGGTAAATAATATTTCCAATGCCTTACTTTTCAAGGCCTAAATTTTTTTCGAAAACATCCTTACCGAACCAGTGAATTTAAGGTTGGAAAAAAAACTTAACCTCAAATTCATTGGTACGGTTGTAAACCATAACTCAAATATTTCACCCAACCAGTGAATATGAGGTTAGGTAATCATTTCAACCTTGAATTCACTGGTTCTGTAAAAATATTTTCGGAAAAAAGTAGGGCCTTCAAAATATATACACCCACTTACCACCCTCTACGGGTGTATTACCTTACTGAGTATATGACTATTTGTACTAGTAGTGAGTAATGGAATAAATGAATAGCATACCCATGTATTATTGAGGGACGAGCAATAACAAATACTTTTCGGATGAATTAATACATAAAATTTTGAATATAATTCATTTATAATCAATTAATTTTATTATATATAGTTTTATGATTTTATGATATGTTATTCAATTCGAATCAGTCATTAATATTCCTTTATAAGTATCCCACATATAATAATATAAATTATGTAATATATAATATGTGGCTCAAGTGGACCAAATTACATGTAAAATGTTGTCAAAATTTTAGCCAATTCATTGTTGATTTATACATTTCCACATATTAAAAGGTCTTCAATTTTTCATCCATGATTTTTCCTGAATTATTATCTTTATTTTAATTTAGTGAATATTTAGAGAGTTCGTATTAAATTTTGATAATAAATTACTTTTTGTTTATTTGTATGGAAAAATATAACATTGATATTATTGAATCTGTAATATAATGATTAAAATTTGTGTTTCAAAAATTACAATATCAATTAAATTAAAAAGGAGAAAGTCCTTTTTAGTTTTTATTATAATCTTGACGTTGTCTTTTAACATATACCAATAGTGGAACCGTAAAAAAGAAAAGATAGAATGGAAACTAAATAAAAAGTTACTCTGATTAACTAAATATTTCTTCAAAAATTTTTGTATTGTGAATTGAGTCGATGTATGTTTATCAAATGACTTAAATGGTGACACCGACAATATTTTAATACGCTACAAAATTGTATCCTGCTTAGTGTACTTCCCGCCGTGTATGCTAAGGTACCATCAATTGTATGTCAATAAAAATATGAAAATAATTGGAAGTAGTCCATGTTAGAAAAGTTTGAGCTATAATTCTTTTCTTTTTTTAAGGACGTTGAATCTTGTTAAGGTGCACACCCATATCGGATATCGGTGTCCTCTCGATTTAATATATAAGATCTTGGGCTACCCTCTCTATTGCCAATTGGTTTTAGAGTGGAACCCCATAGACTCTTAACATGGTATCAGAGTAAGGCCCGAGTTAATGAGGCATGTGTAACCCCGTCGATGTTGTTCCGGCAATTAATACCGGCATGAAAAAATTTCGCTGATGATTGGGTTAAACGTGAGGGGAGTGTTAAGTTGCACATCCACATCGGATATTGGTATCTTCCCTGGTTAATATATAAGATCTTGAGCTATTTCCTCTATTGCCAATTGATTTTAGAGTGGAACCCACGAACTCTTAATAAATCTCTTTATATCTATATGTTATAGAGGTTTTTTGACTAATTTAATTATAAATCGGCATTTATAAAGGAATATGTCCTAGTAGAATTGTACAAAGTAAATGATTAATGAGATACGAAGAAATAATTTGTACAATATTTCATCAAAATATTCTTTTTATACGAATCCCAACATACAATATCGAAATATCACCACTCCAATTATCTTAATACTTATTACTCGTCTGTCTTTGCAGACAAGTTTGAGTGATTATAAATCGGGTAAATTTAATTTGTTCAATTTCAGTTGTCTCATCATAGCGAAGTCAATATTTTGTGATAGGGTGGCAAATAAATTGATACTGAAAAAAGAAGGAATATTATTACTTTTATTTCTTTTGTGGGTGTTCAATTCCTTGATTAGTTTATCCTTTTAATTGGTATTCTGATTCGATATTTCCCCCAGTTATCAATAGTCCAATTGTTTTGAATGGTGGGAGTAATTCCCAAGAAGTTTAATTAAGTTGAATTTGTTTTCAAGTGCCGACATCCTCCTGAATTATCAATAAGAAGATATTTTTTCAAGCACGTAAGCTAAAAAATGACTTGATTAATATATAAATACATAGTGCGTAAATCACGTCTTCCGTCTCACATTGACATGCTATCTTATCTATTCCCTCTAATTTTTTAGTTGTTGTCGTAGCCTAATTTTTTTGTTTTTTATCGTTTTAGTGTAATTAATTATAATTTTACATTGTGAATATACTTTTTGTTTACCTTTTATATAGAAATTATTAACTATCCAATAATACGATGACAATTAGTTATCATTTTATACTTTTAGTATATTTTTTGACTACTTTTAATTTTTTTTTAATTTATGTATAAATAACTAAAACGATAATTAAAAAGAAAGGGAAGGAGTACAAAATACATCATTCAAAATTGATAAGATTATGATGATTAGCTTAAATATATAAAAGCTCAATTAATTGAATAGGTCGTCGTTGGATAAATACTCAAACATTCGGATTGTCAATTGCATGGATTAGTATTCAACTAGTTCAAGTCAAGACCTAATTATGTGACGTCTTTATTAAGGCAATTTTCAAGCGACAGGCAGTTGAGATTAGTCATCGGTCAAAATCAAATTTACATATAATTCACGACATTTATATCTTGGTTTCTTTTTGCTAGTTAAAAGTACGACCTTTTAATTGGATAATAGATATTCAACTGGTGATTTAATTCTGTCATATCTCATGACCACTAAATTAGTTGTAATAATTTTTTAGCTTATATATTTGATTTACTGTCTTAGAAAATATACATTCATAAATTTAGTGAGTCGCGAATTAATTTTATATAAACGAAAGAGGAAATATTTTTAAAAGTGTTTCTCAAATCTCTAGTATATATTATGTTCATAGTACGTTATTATTATAATATTTTTAAAAATCCTCCTTTAATGGTCGGAGTAAATTGTCGATATGGTTCCATGAAATAGGTCAAAATTACTATTTAGTCCTAGAAAGTAATCATTATAAATTAGTCTTTAAGATTGGATAAAATTTTCAATTTAGACAAATTTGATTATATTTGTGTAATTATTAGCTTCCACTGAACGTCCACTAAATTTAACGATATCGTCAATGTTTGGACTAAATTGTAATTTTTACCTAATTTTAAAGAGTAATCTAAAACTGCTAAAATTATAAGGATTAAATAACAATATCGACCCGCATTTAAAAATGATTTCGACAAATTGAGTCATCTATCACATCTGGGTGAGGTACAAGAAGATTTTATTACTAGACCTAGTGGACCAAATTGGATGTTTATACGAACAAGTTTCATGATATTCACCCAAACCTAACTCAGATCAATAATGCAGTACCGATCTATATTAAAAGCCTCCAAATTTTCAAGATTGTAGTATGATAAAAATCATGTCTAATATAGAACTATAATTGAAGAGTTGTACAATTATGTGCATGTGAGAATGACCTAGCACGAACGGTGTATTATGTAAGGCCATGTGGTAGGAAACTCTGATGCAAACTAATACAAATCGCCATCGACGTGGTCCGTGGACCTAACCTAATGTTGTCGATTCACATTTGTCCCAAATCGTAACTCATATCAATATTTTGAATTAAAATTTTAAAAATTCTGACCATAAATTTTATTACCGTTGAAAAATATTAGTATATATAGTTATATATTTTACTACATTCGTTTTAATATATATTTTTAGAGTATCAATTTTTTTGTAACTTTTAGAGGTAATTGATGATGAAATGGTGGTCATGGTTACACTTCAATCACAATAAGTGATATTGATGTTAAACTATCCCTGTAAGTGTGCAGCAAGTGCGAAAATGGTATCTAAATTGAAAATTTCATTAGTAGTTGACGAGAAAAGTATTTATAAGTCTATTTTGGGTTAAAATTACTATTTGACATAGTTTCAACAGGGAAAGGAAGGTAAGTAGATGACATAAAATTAAAAATATGATAAATTTATCTCAAATATGTATCAACATTATAAAAATAGCCCAAAAGTAAGTTATAGCTGTTAGTAATAAAAAAACTGTTAATTTATGGACCATTTTCACACTTGTTACACTTACAGAGACCATTGTCTATCGGTCTCAGTGTCACATACGGAGACCAAAGTGCAAAAGTGACTCACTTATTGGGACCATTTCGGCAACTACCTTTAACTTTTACGTGTAAAAATAGAGATATTTACGTTTAAAGACGTGTCCCGATGATTGTAAAAAGTCAAATAAGCCTTACATTTTGGGAAGAGATGAGGAAATATAAAGGGAAATAAGTGTTAAAAATTTGCTACACCCCAAAATTCAACTCAACTCAATTCACGGTTTAACCTAAAGTAGATGCTAAAACTTTAATTTTGACCCAATGTTACAATTTTTTTTCGCCTATTTTTAATGGATATGTTAAGTTGGGAATAAATTGCACCAAATGTACCAATTACGGGACTATTCCTACAGAGCGACCATTCAGTTAGACTAAAGTGCAGCTTGCACACAATTACGGGGACCATTTTAGGAATTTTCTTACACTTTTGGGAACCATCGTGTTAACTAAATCTAAATCTGCCATTAGATCAACCTAACTTATTTCGTTTTTCTTGGTAGTCCTGTACACCCATTGAACACCTTGTATCGTAGCTCGATACTTTTGTATGACTAATTTCCCTAAAATGAAAACGCCAAAATTGATCTCACTTTAGTATAAATTTATGAAGAGAAAATGAAGTAATTTGAAATAAATTTAAATTTTTCTAAAATTATGTATAAAATTTAAAAATTAACAAAGTTGGATGAACAAGAGTACTCCGTACTTGTCATAATAATTTCAAACGATACTAAATAATATAATAATTTTATATGATTTTTAAATGATGTACTACTATACTTATTATTGAAACGCGTTAAAAATCTTTGTCGAAATGAAAGTGATCAGCTGGGTGCAGATCCAACTTGAACCTGAAGATTCCTGGCGGACATAAAAATGTTGTCGCATTGCTTCAAGTTTAGAAGTCGTTCTAATAATACCGACACATATAAATGATGATTTTATTGATAAGGAAAAGAAAGATTATTAAAGCCTGAGTTGGTTGCCACCACTTGCTTGCTATGTAGGCACCACATACTTTATCATATTATCAACTTGCCCACCCTTTACCAAAAATGCTTATTCCATCAATTACTAATTCAAAATTGGAATGTTCTCATCAATTAGATTTATATAAAATTATTGGGTGGGTATTCAGGATTGGAATATATGATGAAATTGAGAAAATATTATCGATCAGTGATCCTGAAATGATATTTTCTTTCTATTAAATTTTCATAATAAAATGTAACCATCTACTAATATGAATAGTATTGATTATGTTATATATATAGGTTGTCATTTATTCCCATTCTATTTTATTAATTAGGGGCATTCTTGAAAAATTACACCATTTCTTAATAATTGTATAAATTGCTAGAATGCCAACTATTTTGGGATGGAGGGAGTATAATTTGTTGCGAATTAGTTGACAGTGAACGAAGAGCTAAGTAGGCGAATTAGCGGCACTACTAAAAGGATGAAAAGTTACAGTTCATTTAGTTTTTATTAACTAATGATTAAAAATGTATATTGTATCAATTTAGATTATATTTTCCTCTTTTTTGGTTAATCTCAGATAATATATATGTACCTTTTTGTCAATTTTTTTTATATATTAATGTCAGTTATCTAAACTTATTTTTTACATTTTAGATAATATAAACTCGCTCCGTCCTTTTTTAAGGACCGCTTATTCTTTTATAAAGTTTATGAAAAAAATCAAATTCATCTTACAAACATGATTTTCTGATAATAGTCTATGGGGTTTCGTGAGGACACCGACTTCCGATGTGGGAGGTGCATCTTAACGATAAGAGTCCGTGAGGTTCCACTGTAAAACCAATTGGTAATAAAAGGAGTAACCCAAAATCTTATATATGGATTCGAGAAAACACCGATATCTGATGTGGGAGGTGCATCTTAATATTTTCCAACTCTTTTTCAAAACCAAATTTGATAAAATAAAACTCTAAAGAGGGATTGTTATTCTAAAATCATGATCCTTAGATTAAGAAACGGATGAAATACAAATTTGTTTATGATGTCAATAATAAACCACATCGGATCTCGCTAAGAGGGGATGTTATGGAGTCACGTTCCATATTTGTACAACTTTTAAGTTTGGTGAATCACAAGTTGGACCTTTACTTTTATAATCCTTCTTTCTCTTGAAGATTGTTTATTTTCATATTTTCATAACTGATATATCGTTTAATTATCATATTGTTTAGTTATATTATAATAAAATATACGAATTTGTAAATTAACGATAAAAATATGAGTACAATAGTATTATAAAAGAGCGAATTGCACAAATAGTCCCCGATAGTGTCACCAAATTGCAGTTTGGTCCCCAATAGTGGCACCGTTGCAGTTTAGTCCCCGAAAGTGGCAAAAAAGTTGCAGATTAGTCCCCACGTTAACTATTCCGTTAATTTTTAACACCAACACGCGATGAGAGGTTAAATTTGGACCAAAAAATGAATTTTTAAGACTTAAACTCATTTTTTGTATCTCATAAAAATTCATTACGAAGTTGAAATGCAAAATTTTATTAATTTCTAACACTAATAATGAGTTTGTGTCTTCAAAAAAATCATTTTTTGCCCCAAATTTAACATTTTATCGCGTGTTGGTGTTAAAAGTTAATGGAATAGTTAACGTGGGGACTAATCTGCAACTTTTAGCCACTTTCGGGGACTAAACTGCAATGGTGCCACTATTGGGGACTAAACTGCAACTTGGTGACATTATCGGGGACTATTTGTGCAATTCACTCTATTATAAAATAACCAATACATAAATTACTAATTAGAAATGTAGAATGAAATATTAAACAATTGTCTTTAATAAAACTCGAATCCATATATGACCTTCTACATGAAAATTAAATGAGATGCCACTATATAATTAAGCCATCAACAACGTATAAATCAATTTTAAAAGAATCAAAACTAGCTTTATCTTTACGAAAATGAGGGAGCACTAAACAAAACGTATGGAATACGAGAAGACAAGTGAGGCAGATGATCTAAATTGATTTGTGTGGTAGTCTGAGAATTATGGGTCGTTCGATCTCATTGAATGTGAAAATTGATATTGAGGCAAATATAGAAAGGATGATATATGTTCTAGACTCGTTTATCTTATCAAGAAATAGACATATGGAATTTATAGGACCACCATTATATTTCTGTGATCTCAAGTCCGTGACTTAAAAGGCGCATCTCTTTATATTTATTATTCGTAAGATAATATATTTTACTTTTACTTATTATTCGTGAGCATGGAGTGAAACATGATCATAGAACAGGGCATGATGAGTACGCTTCAATATGAATAGTACTGATTATGTTATATATGTAATGTTATTTAGGAGATATAATTGTTAAAATGATTTCAATAAGTAGGTATGGTGTAGTTTGGTCGATACAAGTGATATTGTTGTGGAAATGGTCGCTAATAATATTTAGGTGTGTTTTCAGAACTTGCATATGGTACTTATAAATTACGTGTTAACGGGTGCTAACAAAGTACTAGTGTATTCTAGAGAATCATGTTTGAGTATAAATAAACTCTGAAGTTGATGAGAATATGTATATATATATATATATATATATATATATATATATATATATTCAGAGTATAGGTATGTAATCTAGGCTCCCAAATTTAAGTACAAATATATTATTAATGAAAATATAAAAGTGTATATCTGTATATATCTATATTTTGGAGTACATGTGTACTTTGGACTTTATGTTTAATAATGCGTATTTATATACAGGGTATACTCTAGAAACCAGTTAGCACGCAAGTTATTAACACTAGATCCATTTCTGTGTTTGGGTCTCTAAATTAACATTTCTTTAAAACTTAACATTGACTGGAGAAAGAAGTATACTTAGGGCAAAACTGAACTTTTGAAAAGAATTAGGACAAAAAAATTGAGCCGGTATTTTCTAAAGTTTTTATTTTGCCCCAAAGTAAGCTCCCAAATTTTCTCAAAGTTATAGTTTTACCTCAAAAGTTAGTCTTTTTCTCTCGTCAACTTAACGTTAACGTTAATATTTAACAGTTTAGAAACCAAAATGCACCTAAATACATATTTTTCAAGGACCATTTTCGCAATGATACTACTTATAGAGATCAAACTGCACCAAATCTATACTTATTGAAATTATTTTGACAATCAACTCAAAGCTCGTATCTTTTATTTTTTATTTAATTGAATACACTGAATTGGTTAAAGACAATTTTCTAAAAAGTATCTAAAGACTCTTGTTAGTCTGGTGGATGTTAGTCTGGTGGATGTCATCTACCGTATTGCATTCTACTATTATGACGTGACACGGGTGGCTTTCCTACTTGACAAATTGAGTTAGTGACAATATGTCTTCAACCTGCAATGTCTACTAACAACTCAATGTCACCTTCAATGGTTTTAGTATAAACTTACTGTTTGATTTTAATACAAACTTATTGTTATTAAGAGTAACGAGAATTAATCCTAAAGTTAATTGGTGAAAAAAAAAATGATCCAGAACATATATATTCATTCGGAAGGTCTTAATTTAACAATGTGAGATTCGGTTTTATAACACTTAAACATATCCTTAAGATAATATCATAGTTAATTCCGACTAAAGTGACATGTAAATATGAAATGTATGATCCTAATCGAGTAGGCTAACACGTGTTGGAGATAATCGAGAACTCAATCCTAGATTAATTGATTAATACCTCACCTATGTATTAATACAATTCTAAGCTTTATCCCTATATTATCAATTGATTTTAGTATACACTACTATCTATATATCTTCAATAATGTCATTATTTTACTAGCTTAACACTGGAATGCTAAAGTTAATAGAAGGATTTCAATTTATCCATCTCCAAAGTTTAAGTTATGCCTTACCTATGAAAGTAGAAATTATGGGCAGACCTAGTATGTAGGTCGGGTATTCAGTTAAATATTTTTCATGAAAATAAATAGCCTAAGTAGTTAAACTTTTAGTTAATTTATAGGAGATCTCAGGTTCATCTCAGGCTCAAATCTTCCTATAAACATATTTTTGTTTTCTTTGCTTTTATAGTTTCTTTAAAATGATTATTCAAATCAGATTTTTCTATTTTAAATAATAAAATAATACCCAATATTAAAATCCTAAATTCGTTACGAATGGAAATGATGATGGCTTGGTGTATATTGGAGAAATAAAGGGTGTGATGATGGTAACAATATATTCATGTCTCTAAATGTTTGAAAGTTTTTGAAACAATATAGAATAGCGAAATTGATTTATATTTAGACCAAAATTATCATATTCCATATGGAAGAAAAATTAGTAGATATATGCAAATTTAAATTTACTTAAAATTTTGTGCATAGTCAATTGTTTGCCTTACTGATGAAGATGGTGAATTATTTCGAAGGCATTTTCTTTCAAGACAATAAATATTTTTGATTTTGTTTTTAGTAAATGTATGGGCCTTGCGTTCGATTTATCGAACTTATAGAACACATGTTTCAGTACATATTGAACACATGAAAGACCTATTCAAAATACACAAATATGTGTTTGCTAAGAATAAAGCGGGAATAAATTAGTGTCTTGAAAGTAAATGTCTTGAAAATATATATGCTCGACAAATATGGATGAGAGCAATATAGTGGGTTCCTTTTAGGTTTGAGCCCTAACTAATTAGCCATTTTAGCTTGTCATTGGCAATCATTTTAATGTTAGTATGTTACTATGTGTCTATGTTAACATATTCTTTAGCCCAATTGGACATGCGCTTCCCACCCGGCCACGGGCCACCCCACCCCCCGCTTGTGGCCCATTTATACAAAAGTGTAGAAGTAGTCCAATCAGGTTGAATTGTTCGGTATTGGTCCGTTATCATCACCAACTTATCAGCACCAATCACCGGTCACCACCGTGTTGCCGAAACTTATAATACTCCATAATGTTGTGATTTTCTATATATCAAGAAGTTAAATTAAAAATAAAATATCACATGTGCATCCTCTTATCAATTATGTTATTTTATACTAATATTAACACACTAACAAAATCTGATAAAATATAACATAATATTTTATTGATGATAAATATTGTTATGAATATTTAGAAATAAATTATATATATTCATAGGTAAATATTAAACATAAATCTAATATAATTATAGCTCGTAGTTGTAGGTTGCTCGCCCGCTAACCTAACAAAATTCCTTAGACGATATATATTCACTGTTTTCTTCTATTTATTTCCTCGTAAGTTTGAGTTTATTAGTAATTTTTTTTTCCAGACAAATACTACATCCTACAATAATGTGATCCAACCATGATGATTAGTTGATAACCCTTGTAAGTTATTACCAAGTATAAGAGTCCTGACCTATTCTGGAACCTCAATAATTCGAAAGCGAAATTAAACGTTAACCTTAAGTTATCACGAACATCGAATAATAATTACCCCCAAATGAGTTGTATCTATATATGTTCAAAACATCCCCAACTAGTCTATTGTTGATCAACTGGCTCAATTATACTTGGTTGCTTCCTAGGTCCGGACAACATATAGGACCCCCTCTTTATTTTCAGGCAATTATATAGCACTCAAATGAGATTGTGTGTATAATGTTGTAGCAATGATAGATTTGCTATATTTTTCAATGTGACATGTCCTAAAAATCCAAAACTACCTCTGAAACTTCTTGATACTGAAACTAAGTCTATGATAAGGATGTTTGATGAGGATCATATAATGTTTTCATCTTCGGATCTTCGTCGGTATAAGGTACATATATAGCTAGTATAGGATCCCTTCAAATTTGAATGTTGATATGGGTGCTATACATTAACCTATATACAGTTTTTAATCTGTAAAGATATATGTTATGTACTAATACTATTCTCTATTTTTTTAGTTATCGTTTTATCCATTTTCACATAAATATATTTAAAAGATGTAGCATGACAATTGATCAAAATTAAGATTAATGACACATTCGATCGATCATACCTGTTTTATTCACTATTTGGATTACACATGTTTCAAAATGATACTCCCTCCGTCCCTAAAAGATTGTCACGTTTTGACTTTTGTTAGTCAAACATTACAAAATTTGATCATGAATTCCCATTAACCGATAAGAAATAATATAGTCTTGTGGGACCTTGTTAGATTCGTCTCAATATATATTTTTAAAATATTAAATTTTTATAATTTTACGCATGTAAAATAATAGATATTTATGTTTTAAATCGTGTTTTGTTGACCACCAAAATATAAAATGTGACAATCTTTTAGGGATGGAGGGAGTATTTTCTATTACACATGTTTAAAACAATATCACACTTAATAATATGTTATATTGACCCTTACGTTTGACTTTTTATGACAAATTTGGAGAGACGTCCAACACTATTCGATCTAATGTAATATTTTAAATATTTCTCCTAAAATTTTATGTTAAGATTGAGAATTACCTTATTAGAATGAATTTTGGACAATTTTATCTCTGCAAATTTGTCGAAAAGCCAAACTTAATAATGAATATAGCATAAGTACCAAGCAAGATACTTTTTGAAACATATGTGAGAGGTAATTGGTGAAATGGTCCCAGTAAGTGGGTGTCCGTTGCACTTTGGTCCCTGTAAGTGGGACCGATGCGCAATTGGTCCCTGATAGTGTGTAACTGGTGCGGAAATGGTCCTTATTTTAACGGATCCGTTAGATTTTAACGTTTTTGATATTTTTAAGGTCATTCTGGGGTGATTTCATGATTTTGAAGAGTTTTGGGCATCCTGGGTCGTGTTGTAGTTTGAAACTTCAAACGGCTATAACTTTGCGCTAGGGTGTCCGATTGGGATGAATTTTATACTGATTTCATGTATTTTATGACCCAGACCACCTTTTCTTATCTGCCATTGGATTCGTCTCGAAAAAATACATGAAATCGATATAAAATTCATCCCAATCGGACACCCGAGCGCAAAGTTATGGCCGTTTAAAGTTTCGAACTACAAGACGACCCAGAATGCCCAAAACTCTTCAAAATTATGAAATCGCCCCAAAAATGAACTAAAAAATATCAAAAACGTCAAAAACTAACGGATCCGTTAAAATGGGGACCATTTCCGCACCCGTGACACACTATTAGGGACCATTTGCGCATCGGTCCCACTTACAGGGACCAAAGTGCAACGGACACCCACTTACTGGGACCATTTCAGCAATTACCTCACATATGTGATAAAAAAAGTTAAATGAAACATGTAATTATCGAATGATAAATGTTCTAAAAAATGTAGATGGAGTGTGACATTACTCTTAAAATTATACCACTGGAATTGGTCGATAATTTAAATAAAAAAAGTAGAATATATAGAATTATAATATATTATGCCACTACTAGAAAACACACCTTTTGCGTCTCCCAAATCCGACGTACAGCTGAAGAAAAAGGCTAATTTACGTCGGAATGGAGTCGGATTGACTCCGAGGAAAAAAAGTTGTCGCAATTCCGGACTCCGACGTAATGCTGAATCACTAAAGTACCCCGACGCGTTTCTGACACTTGAATTAGGGTTATTGATTTCTTCATGAAAAAAGCTGAAGAAATTCCGAAGTACCATTTCGCAGCCATTCCGAATCAACCTGTCCGACGTAATGCTGAATCACAAAAGACCCCGACGCCTTTCTGACACTTGAATTAGGGTTATTGATTTCTTCCTGAAGAAAAGGCTGAAGAAATTCCGAAGTAAATGTTCGCAGCCATTCCGAATCAAAACGTCCGACGTAAATCTGAATCACTGAGGTACCCCGACTCCTTTCTGACACTTTTTTTAGTTTAGGAATATGTCTTTGGGTTCTGAAGTAATTCCGAAGTAACCTTACATGGTGTCCGAAGTAATTCCGACACTCTTTGTTTGTAACATAAAAAAAAATTGTAGCCTGGTTTCTGCAATGTATGCAGAACCAGGCTACAAATTTATATTAATGCATATGTTAAATGTATTTTTTACATAATATCTATTCAAAACACATATATATACAATATTTTAAACATTTAAAATAGAAATACAAATGAGTAAAAAAAAATGTCCCAAAATGGAAACAAAAATCAATCAATTGAAAACATTATATATCAAACTTGAAATCATATATAATAAAAGTATAAACATTATATAAAAAAGAAAACATACCTCAAATATTTATTGAGGAACACAATTTTTTCTACAAAAAAACAATCATAAGAAAAATTAGATAAAATTAGACAAGTAGATAAAGAATTGAAATAATAAAATAAGAACAACTAAAAGTTAGATGGTTACCTCTTGATGACCTTTTTATGAATCCACCTATATAATAAAATTGGATTAAAGATTAGTATTCAACAAAAATAAAATAAAAAATGTATATGAATATGATTTTAGAATGGAAGATAAAATGGTTACCTCTTCATGATATCTTGATGATTTAGCTTACAAAGTAAAAACAAGTTAAAGATTAGTGTTAGAATAAAGATTGTAATAAAGAATTTTATGATTTTGGAGAGAAAAGTATGGAAAAAATGGAATGAAACAGAGAAATGAATCGAAAATGGTGGGGTGAGTATATATTCTGGTATGTCTGAAGCAAATCCGAAGTGAATCTGTGGACATAAAAATCCGACGCCCATCCGACTCAAATTCTGACGTGCACCCGACGTATTATACTTTATTTAAATTGCCAACCGAAGCCATTCCGAATCCAACCATGCAGTCCTTTAAACTTAAACTAGAGTTTGGCAACAAAGCTCCCTGGAACAACAACAACAACATTCAAAATAATAAGATCAAAATATCATCACACTTCTTCAATTAATTCAATGTTAATACATAACAATAATTATAACGTAGAAAATAGAACATAATGTATACATAAAACATTTATAATTCATAGTTCAATTAATTAATAAACTAATCGTCGTCATCTTCATCGGAGTCGTCATCTTCATTGGAGTCGTCATATTCATCGGAGTAGTGCGACTCGTAATCCGAAGCATCTATATATGGGTCGTCAACAGGTTCTTCCCCATCTACTATGTCGTAAAGTCCTTCTTCAACAATGGCGACATCAATTGTTGGATTAACACCAACCGGAGGTGGTTGTTGCTCCTCTTGGAAAATGTCTTCGGGATTCAAAGATTTAGGATCAACGTTTTGCATATGACTCCAATCAACTCGGCTTCTAGCATTCGATTTCATTGCGACCCACCATTGCTTATGTTCTCGGTTGGCCGAGACGTAACGGAGATAGTACACTTGTTGCGCCTGCGATGCTAAGATGAACGGGTCATCCTTAGAAGCTCTACTTTTGTATTTGATTTGAACCATTCCATTTTTCGGATGCACCTGCATCCACTTACTAGTGTCAAACCAAAAACACTTGAACAATACGACTTTGTCATACATCAAGCCATACGAGAGCTCCCATATCTCCTCTATGACGCCATAGTAGTCAACATGGTCATCATCCTCATAACAGGAACCTTTGACACAAACCCCGCTATTGTAAGTGGTTTTATTACCATCTCCCTGTCTAATGTCAAAGTAGTACCCATTGACGTAGTACCCCTTGTACCTTTTTATTTCAGGAGACGGGCCTCTTGCGAGTGTCTTTAGAAATCTGAGTGTGCCCATATTACTTTGAACGTGCATACGAAACCATGTAGCAAAATGTAGGGTCACCTCACAATTCCTTTCTTCTTCTGTTGTATTGGGATTTAACTCCTAAAGACACTCGTGGAACGACCTATGACAACATCGTAATTTGTTCAGTTAGTTACTAAATTACATAATATGGATTGAATTTATCTTTAAAGAGAGTAAGCCACACTTACCGAAGATGTTCTTGTACTTCAGGTGTGTTGCAGAGAATATACACATGAGCAGTGTTATATTCTTTTTCTTCCATGTAATATCTGTGTTTTACAATAAATGTGCCCCGTCCAGGGTAAGAAAACAACGGCAAACGAGTTGGGTCTTCCGGTGGGTTTGGCACATCGTGCCTCCTAGGCCGTGTTAGGTCGGTTTCTATTCCCTCTTCGAAGTACATGGAACAGAAGTTAGAAACCTCTTTGACAAGATATGCCTCGCATATTGACCCTTCCACACGTGCCTTTTGCCTTACCATTTTCTTTAATCCCCCTAGGAACCTGGAATCATTTATATATTTAGTTAAATAAGTAAACGACTCCAAAAAGTTTACAATTATAATAAACTGAAAATAATACTCACGATTCGAAAGGGTACATCCATCTATACTGCACCGGACCTCCATTCAAAGCTTCATAAGGCATATGTATCGGTAGATGCTCCATGACGTCGAAGAACGCAGGTGGGAATATCTTCTCCAACTTGCAAATGATCTCAACAATGTCGCGGCCTAGTTGTTCCACATGTTCCACATTTAGTGTCGTTGCTGAAATATCCCTGAAGAAATAACACCACTCTGTAATGGTTTCCCATATGGCAACTGGCAGTACATGACGGAGAGCTACCGGAAGTAAGCGCTGCACCATAATATGGATGTCGTGGCTCTTGAGTCCGCTGAACTTCAAATTTCTTGCACATCTCGCAATGTTGGAAGCATATCCATCGGGTAATTGAAGACGCTCCAACCAAAGCCTAACATCCTTTTGCTGGACAGCGTTACAAGTGTATGCCGCTTTTGGTTTCGCTTTCCTGCCACCAACAATATCAACCATATGCAACTCTGGTCTGGAACAGTGAGTCGCCAAATCAATCCTTGCCCGTTCATTGTCCTTTGTTTTTCCAATGACATCCATTACAGTATGTAATAGATTTTCCCCATTATTTTTCTCTGTATGCATGAAGTCGATGTTGTGTCTGATTTTTTGTGTCGACCAATAACTCAACTCCCAAAATATACTCTTCTTGCACCAGTTGTGCTGAACATTATACCAAGGCGATCTATGTTCAGCTAGTTTATTTTTTCCAAACACATCATCATCCAACGTGGACACCAATTGTTCAATTGACTCTCCAGAAAGTCGTTCTGATTGTATCGCCCGACAAGTACGACCATTGACAAACCCTGAAAATCATATAGATTAAAATAAATATTTGTTAACTCACATATAATTAAACAAGATCATGCCATTGGGGGGAATACCTCTTCTATCCACCCTAAATCGATGACGAGGTGGCAGAAATACCCTGTGACAATCAAACCAAGATTGTTTCCGACCAGATTGGAGTCGGAAAGCCAAAGTGTCCCCCATACAATATGGACACGCTAACCTACCATGTGTACTCCACCCGGATAACATACCATATGCTGGAAAATCAGAGATAGTCCACATCAATGCAACTCTCATGTTGAAATTCTGTTCTCTTGACGCATCGAACGTCTCTACACCAGTGTTCCACAGGTCCTTCAACTCGTCAATCAAGGGTCTGAGGAAAACATCAATGTCTCTCCCTGGATTATTAGGCCCTGGTATAATCAGGGATAAAAGCAGGTATGGGTCCTTCATGCACAATCCAGGTGGTAAATTATATACACAAATGATCACTGGCCAACAAGAATACTGACGCCCAAACTTGCCAAATGGGCTGAAGCCATCTGAACATAATCCAATGCGAACATTCCTCGGCTCTGATGCAAATTCAGGATACTCTCCATCAAAATGCTTCCAAGCCTGTCCATCCCTCGGATGTGTCATCCATCCGTCATCAGTCTGAGTACGGCGGTGCCATGTCATATTATCGGCTGTCTTCCTCGACATGTACATCCGCTGTAGGCGCGGAGCTAAAGGTAAGTATATCAAAACCTTACGCGCTACTAGCTTCCGCTGTCCAATCTTGGGGAGCTCGTATCTAGGCTCATCACAAACTCGACACATGTCCAACATCTCATCCTCTTTGTAAAACAACATGCAATTATTCACACATGCATGAATCTTCTGTTTAGGCAAGAACAAAGGACTCAACAATTTTTTGGCCTCATAAAAATCATTTGGTATGGACTCACCCTTGTTGGGGGTGCAACGCTTGATTAATGAAACCCATCGTTGAAAATATTCTTGCGATATTTGCGACTCCGACTTTAAGCTCACCAACTGAGTCGTCATTGATAACTTTGTGAACTCCGTGCACCCATCCCACAATGGTTGGTTCACAGCCCCTAAGATGTCATAGTATGTTCTCGCTTCTGCATTTGGGTCTTCTCTAATATCATTCTGATGTTCGTTAGAGCATCCCCCAAATTCAAACACAGTCTCACCATTACGCAAATTCAAACCATCCTCCACCAAATGCATATACGGATTATCAGTACTTTGCGAAGTACTCCCTACATCTCCATAATAACTTTGTGGAATTGCATAATGCTGAGGAGCATAACGATTCTCACCATGATAGATCCACTGATAGTAATCTTCAACAAACCCATGAGAAATCAAATGACATTCAACTGTATTCCTATCACACACAGTACCATTTCGACATCTCCTACACGGACACCGTACACCAACTATACCAACTGCCTCAGAATGATTTTTAGCAACAACCATGAATCCCATTAAACCCATAATATATTCATTCGACAATTGACCATTAGAACAATAACGATTATTATACATCCAAGAACGGTCATGAGACATTTTATGAATACAAAAGCAAAATAGTTGCAATTTCAGTTTCGTACCTTATCCTTTTAACCGAATGTTGCCAAATAGTTGCAATTTCAGCTTCCAAAATGTGAATTTTGACTAAATATGGTGTTTGGTTCGAGTGAGTTTATGTTGAAGAGGTTACTATTTTTTGTGGTGTTTCAGATCTGTTTCTATTTCTGGTTCTGCTGAGTTGCGGTGGGTGGGTGGGGGGGTCACTATCACGACGGGGCTGCGGTGGGCAACCCGAAGGAATTAGATAACTTACTATTTTTGCTTCACTACGCACTCCAATTTCTCGCCATTGTGGAGTGGGGATATCGGTCGTGACGCTCCACGAACACCACTAGGCGGGTCAGCTTGGTCATCTTCTTGGTCGTTAGGTTCCTCGGCTTGCTCGGCTTGCTCGCCTTGCTCACCTTCCTCAGCTTCGTCATCTTCCTCGTCGTCGTCCTCGCTCCCGCTCACACTGCCGACGGAGGTAGATGCAGGGACATGATGGCTCGCAGATGGGGATAAATGTTGGTCCCTAGATTTATCCAACCAGCCTGGTGCAAATCTCGAGGGGACCCCCGGACTCATAAACGTCGGGGGGACTAACGAAGTCGTGAACATCGAGGGGGCTAACGGAGTGGGCCTATATACTGATGCTGGCGGGTCGGCATAGAGCATAGGGGAGAATGGTGTCCAATCAATCGGCTCATCCGGTTCGTCACGCAATGTTCTATTCTTCTTCGATGCATTCTTTGAACTCTTTTTTGAACTACCGCCACGAGGTGCCTATAACAAAATAAAGGGTAAAACAATCATTTCACTTTCAACCGAAGCCATTCCCAAGCCTAAATGTAACATACTGATTAAACTAATGTTCTGAAGCCATTCCCAAGTGACAATGTAACATATACTCAAATAAACGAATCATCAGAATACTACAAATTTCATTCTAACATTATCAAAATATTCAAATTCAATACTCAAAATACTCAAAATCAATAATAAACTAACAAAATCAATACTGTCAAATTCAATCTATAAGAATCAGGATACTCATCAATGGATATACTCAAATTCAATCTAAAACCCATCCTGAAATTTATAACAATCAAATTCAATCTATAATTTTGTCCAAATTTATAACAAAATCAAACCACAAATTTCTAACACCTATAAAACGATTTCTAAAAGTTATAACAACCACATAATTATATAACAATCAAACTACAATTAATTATATAATTTTGTCCAAAATTTATAACAACCACATAATTTATAACAAAAATCATCCACAATGTAAAAGTTCAAACTACAATTAATTATATAAAGACATTCAACAAAATTATCTAACAATCATATTTAGAACTTACCATTTTTTGGTTTTGTTCGAAATGGGAGAGGGAGCCGTCGGACTTCGTGGACGGGGGTGGGATTAACTGATTGGACTTGGTGGTGGTGGGCGATTGGACTTCGTGGACGAGGGTCGGACTTGGTGGTGGTGGCCGATTGGAGTTTGGGACGATTGGGGGTGGTGGTTGTGAATTCGAAGGTTTTATGGCTCAATAGGTGGTCGCCACTTCTGGAATATATGAAGGTCGGGGATTAGTGGGGCGGTGGTGGACGATCGGAGTTGGTGGGTGGTGGATGGACGAAAATGGGACAAAGGGAGGGGAAGGGTTTCTTGCGGGGTTGGGACGAAATGGATGGTAATGGGGAGGGGGGGCGGGATTAACTAATTAATTAATGGAATAAACTAAATGGTTTCGGAATCACGTCGGATTTCTACGATCCGACGTAATTCCGAAACCTCTCTTTTTTAAATTTTTGCTTTTCCTTTGTTTTTAATTAGGAAAAATAATAATTAAATACTTAATATCAAAATGACAAAGATGAATTAAATACTTAAACATTACATCACATCTTATAATAAAACGATAAAACATAATACATTGAAAAATGTAAATAAATAAACTTCTAATAGCTTTTTCCGTCGGGATTCGTCCAACCAAAAGTAACATGAACATCTCCATATCTGTGCATGCTCGTATTTATCTCGAACGTCATTACTGCTCCTAACCATACATTGTGTCCACCAATGAAGTCATCCCATCCATCAGCGAAGTGAAATTTATGTCCAGGCCTCTTCAAAATCTTCACTCGATAGTGGACGGTGGAGTTTTGCAAATGGAAATATGCCATCAATTCCTTTTTACAGTTGCGAGGAAAATAACGATTAACAAATTCAGTGTCAAGCTCCTGTTTAATAAATTCAAGTTAGTTCATTATTAACTATCTAAAAATTGAAATAAAATAAATACAAATTACAATTTTTTGTTCAAAATATAACATACCATGTAAAACTCGTTTTCGTCGAGATAAACAGCTTCGAATCGACCAATTTTATTTGGATTTGCCATTGTATATTTATAAGTTGAAAATGAATTGAGCAAAGACAAAACAAAGTTTTATAGGCAAATAATGGCGTCGGAAATGATTCGGATGTTTCCGTTTCCGACTCAAATCCGACGCAACATACAACGGTAACAAATTAAATGCTCAATTAAATGCTCCGTATGAACGTTATTTATGTATCCGACGCAATTCCGACACAATTCCGACACTAAGTTTCTTTTCTTTTCCATATGAACGTTATGTATCCGTTGGGACTTTCTATATATAAAGGGATGGAATTGATAGAATTTCTCACAATAAATTTTTATCCATAAAAATCATTAAGTTAATTAGTTTATAATGACGATTTTCACCGTTGATACAATTGGGTGTAGAGAATTCTTCAAGTTTTTCATGGAAGGAATGGAGGAATATGTGGTAATTTATATTTTCAAATAAGTCATTAATTTATATTTATTACTTTAATAAATTAAATAATTATTAATGTAATGCTTTGTTTTATTATATTACAGAGAATTCCAAAGGCATTTAAAGAGAATTGTAACTGTCAATTGATTGGACACTGTCGATTGAAGGTCAAAGGAGACACTCAATGGTATCGCATGCAAATACAAGAAATTGGGAACGATGACAATGAACTTAAAATATGCGAAGGTTGGGCGGATTTCGTACGTGCCCACAACGTGCGACCAGACACTCTTTTGATATTCGACATTGACCTCGTTCGTAGTCTACACAATCGTCCAGCCTTCAATGTTAAGATATTTGGACCGAGTGGATGCATTCAACAAGTCATAGTCCAAGTTGATTAGATTTCGTGTTTGTTTTCTATTAGATTGGACTTTTCTCGATCACATTTTCATGTGTAGTGATCTTGAAATCGAATTATATGTAATTTTCTAATTATTATGAATAATAAGTCCTACTATTTAATACTCCCTCCGTCCCTAAAAGATTGTCACATTTTGACTTTTGTTAGTCAAACATTACAAAATTTGATCATGAATTCCCATTAAACGATAAGAAATAATATAGTCTTGTGGGACCTTGTTAGATTCGTCTTAATATATATTTTTCAAATATTAACTTTTTATAATTTTTTCGCATGTAGAATAATAGATATTTATGTTTTAAATCGTACTTTGTTGACCACCAAAAGTCAAAATGTGACAATCTTTTAGGGACGGAGGGAGTATTTATTTATTATTATTTACAATTTTTTATATTGTGATGAACATTGTTTAGAATTCCCTGCCAATGAAAGCTGTCAAACAAAAAATACGTTTCAATTATGCTTCAGAATGGCTTCGGATTTAGAAGCAAATCCGACACTAATCCGACACATAATGTAACGGTAAGAAAAATTAGAACGTTTCCGAAGTAATTCCGAAGTGAACCAACTTTCTAACACCTATAAATGGTGGGTTGAAGCAGAAGAGTTCCTCATCCTCATCACAACAAAATCATAGTTATAATCTCCAATTCAAGCGTGGCACAATGACGATTTTCAACAACGAAACGATTGGTTGTCGTGAATTCTACAACATCATTTTGCCCGGCATGGACCAAAAATTGGTAATTTAATTTTAATGTTAGTTTATAATATATATACAAATTAATCATTTCATTTTTAATCTAATGGTTTATATGTGTTCATAATAGCCAATTTCAAAGGGATTTTGTAATCGGTGTAGATGTGAATTGGTCGGAGATTGTATGTTAAAGCGCAAAGGAGATGATCGATGGTACCATATCAAAATTAAAAATTTCCGTGGGAGAAATGGCAACCAACTCAAATTATGCGAAGGTTGGGCGGATTTCGTACGTGCCAACAACGTGGACTTGGGCGATGTTGTGACGTTCGAAATTGACTTACTTCGTACCATACACAATGGCCCGGTGTTCAATGTCAAGATATATGGAATGAATGCGATAATAAAAAATTAATAGTTCACCTATTTAGATTTATTATTTATTGTGTAATAGTAGTTATTAATTAGAGTGAACTATATATTTTCGATCATGTTTTACATGTAATGATCGAAAATCGGATTATGTATGATTTATTAATATGAATGATTATGTTTTATTCAAGAATTAAGATTATTTAATTATTATTTCTATAAATATTTAGCTATCTTTACAATATTTTCGGCTAAGTAATTTTACATAATTTTTGGATAATTTTATGATCAAAGATACTAATAATAAAATTTATAACTCTTTACAAAAGTTTTGGATTCTGGAATTAGGAATCCCAAGAAATTCCGAAACCATTCTGACTCCCCATAATAATTCGGAAATGAGTCGGGGTTGCTATTAAGAATTCCGACTCTAATCTGAAGTGAATCCGAGACCATTTTAAAGTACAGTCAACATTTGTGTGGTTCAACTGCTAGCTGAATCAAATCCGAAGTAAATGTTTTTACTTCGGTTATCATATCCGACGTAAGGATACTATTCCGAAGCTATTCCAAAGTAATGTCGACACCAATATTAAATTAATTAATTAAATGTTGTTTTCACCTCTGTCCGACGTGATTCCGACGTGTTTCTACTCACGTCGGATTCCTTACCCCGACTCAAAAAGTGCGTTTTCTAGTAGTGTGCTAAAATGGAACTATTTTCAAACAAAAATTTAAGTTACAATACGAACCCTAGAGAAGTTTTGTATATATCGGCACAATTCAAAATATAATCATGCAATATTGTTATATCTGGTTGAGATCATGTTGGCTCATCAAGATATATATCACGTTAAAGGTTTGCGAATCCATGCTAAAATCAATTTTTTTTGTAGATGGATAAAACACTTGGCCTTCTTAATACACTTACAAGATTTTAATTAACAAGTATTCATATGGGACTGGATCCCTAGCTCAATAGCTCCAATATCTCATTTATTAGCTATCCCATTTTTCCAATTGTTTGCTTTGAAGAGTCTCCTATGTTCATTTTGTTGTGACATGATAATGGCATATGCATTCATTACACACGACTACATGGAATATATTCAATTACATTTGTTTTTTTTGTAAATATATTAGTGATGAGATGAGTTTCGAACCCACGACCTTTTGGTCATTAGCAAGAGCCTTTTCCACTAGGCTATCCGATTAACTCAAAATATTTGAATTATAAAATCACTCTAAATGGTAACTATATGTGACAGTTGAGAAACGAACAAATAAACAAGGCAATTCATTTTGATTTGCCAATAGATCCAAGTCACACCAATGTACTAAGCAGGAGGGTTGGCATTGTTTAGAAACATGTACGAGATGAGCAAAGAGGAAACATCATCAAACACACCACATTTGTTGTTGGACACTCAGGAGCCACTTCATAATAATTTACACATTTTCTCCAGTTTTGCAGAGGGGGGCTGGGGGTATCCATTTTTTTTACTATTGAGTAAAATTTTGTCCCAAGCTGTTAAGTTGCTTATTAAAATAGACCAACGTATATTATGTATATAAGGTAAGGAAGATATATCGTTAAGAGTTAAAGAGTTTACGGAGTTTCACTCTAAAATTAATTGGCAGTAGAGGAAGTAGTCCAAGATCTTATATATATATTGATCTAGAAGGATATCAACTTTCTTAACACTCCCCTTACGTGTAACCTTATCGTGGCGGAATTTTCGTCACGTACCGGTACTAATTGTCGGAACAATATCGACGGGATTATTACACGTGCCTCATTAACTCGGACTTGGCTCATGATACCATGCTAAGAATCTTAACAGTTAACATATACTTTTAACATATACGAAGGGCGAGAGGAGATAACGAGCGAGATCACATTCCTTTAGGCTCGTAAATCTTTCATATTGGTTATCAAGTTATTGTACGTTACACATTATAGACGCTAATATTTGACGTTACAAATAGTTTACGCCTAAAGTGAACCTATTATATAAATACGATGACCTTATGATTTATCGATCATATACTTCAATCAAAGATGAAATATGAGCAACTGAAAGCAGCCTAGAAGGGTAAACTTTGGAATGAATAATAAGTGGTCTACATTATTAAATCTGTATGGCATATAGGGCCATCCAGATATCAACATTGTCATGCTGTTCCATAACAATATTAATCACGTGATGGTGGCTTCATATATAATTGTATCCGTCTTATTCAAGAAATATATATTTAACACCAATAATGGAAATGTAATGGGGCCTATACTTGATCATAAATTATAAAATCAGAACTTTTATACAAAAAATTAATAAACTAATATAAGACAAACAAAATAGTTTATTTTAGAGCAGACGGTCAAAGTGACTTTCGAAAACAGAGAATTCTATTAAAATAAAGTAAAATTTTATTCTCCAAAAAAGAATTCTCTAAAAATACATTGCTTATATTTTTCAATCTTAAAAAACAATTGTCGTTTTTTATGCTCTAATTTTTATCACAAAACCCCTTCCAAAAAAATAGGCTCCGAAACGGAAGAATCTTCCCAAACAATTCCGTCCCCTTAATTTTATGAATGTTCAACCTTTAGTTGGTCGTAAGGGTGATCAAATTGGTGGAATAGGTGAGTTTATGACCATAAGGTCATGATAAGTTCAATTCCCTTATCAACACTTTCTTGGTTGAGCCTGTTACATAGGGCTTGCCTTGTGTAGCTGTTTACCTGGTTGTCGTGTGATATACAGATTATTGCGTTAGTCCGAAGTCTACCAAATACACCGTTCATGAATAGCTAGTTAGCTACTACCGCTCTCGTGTTAATACAACAGATATTGAAGCTTTAGTTTATAATAGGGAACGTTTTCTAAATTCATAATCAATATTATCCTATAATAAACAACAATATTTGCTAAAAGATGTGACGCATATATAGTTCCTTTCTCTGAATGTATGTGCATAAGCTTAAGTGATGAAAAGTAGCATTAGAAGTTGAAGGGAGAGCTAAAATCTGGTTGGGAAACAAATCTGATCAAGTATCAAGGGGTATGGGTCTTTCAAATCATGCTTATCAAACTAGTGTGAATCATTCCAACTTGTTATAAATTCAACTTTTGTAAACTAAAGTTTGACCAAATAATGGCAAGAGCATCTAAAAAAGACAGCGGGGAACCGCCTGCCTTAGACCTTAGTCATAGTTATGGTGTCTTAACTTTTATATAGTACTCCCTACTTTTTTTTTTTATTTGATTATTTGGGGAAAAAATACTTTATTAAGAAATTGTGAAAAATTACATTGGGATTGTAAAAAGGTGCATTGGAATTGTGAAAAGGTGTATTGGAATTGTAAAAATGTGCATTGTAATTGTAAGAAGTTGCATTGAAATTGTAAACAATCAAATATTTTGAAACAAGAAAAAAGCTCCAAACAATTAAATAAAAAGAAACGGAGAGAGTATATATTTGTACACAAAAATATACTTACTCGGAAAAATTTCATTACAAAATTTCAAAGTCTACATTGTGAGAAAATTGCCAAAATGGTCCCAGTAAATATGTGCAAGTTGCACTTTGGTCCCCGATTATATTGGGGCTGCGGAAATGGTCCCTGATATTGGTAAAAAAGTAGTATTTTGGTCCCTAACCCGTTACTTTTAAACGGAAAAGAGTTAGTTTGGGGCAAAAATGTAAGATCAACACAGTTAAGCCCTAAAAATGCGATTATAACTAATAATGGGGCAAAAATAGAAAGTTAACAACTAATTTATAATAATTGGAGGGAACAATTTTGGAGGAAATTGGGATGGGAGTAGACATAAATTACTTGTTAACTTTTTATTTTTGCCCCATAATTAATTAGTTATAATCGCATTTTTAAGGCTTAACTGTGCTGATCGTACATTTCTGCCCCAACCTAACTCTTTTCCGTTTAAAAGTAACGGTTAGGGACCAAAACGCTACTTTTTTACCAATATCAGGGACCATTTCCGCAGCCCCAATATAATCGGGGACCAAAGTACAACTTGCACATATTTACTGGGACCATTTTGGCAATTTTCTCTCTACATTGTCAACCAGATAACTGCTGAACATGGCTTCAAGGACTGGGGTATATATAAGGTTATCTATCACATAAAGAAAAGCATGAACTAGCTAGTTCACAAAAAACTTCATCATTTTGATTAAAAGGAATTGAAATGATGCTAGAAATAAAGAGAATCAAGGTTATGATTTGATTTTGAAAAGTTTAAAAGTTTCAAATTAGTTCTTGAAATTGAATAAAATTATATCTTACTAGTTTAAATTAAAATTAATGGATGTATGTATGTGTTAAAATTTAATGGTAATTGTGTGATTGATTGACTTTCACTTACGGGTACAAAAATTCCATTAAGCTCTATGTAGCCATTATCAAAAAATGAAGGTATACAATTGATGATATGAGTGTGTAGCGATTGCACAAAATATTAAGACTTCCAATATATATAAATTCCAATTATTCCTTCTCATATCCTATATTTTACCCTTGTCAATTTCTTAATAAAAGTATATCAAACTTAATTGTTATGATAACAAAAATATTAAGTATTAGTGGAACACTTTATAAAATACTACTGAGTGATTGCAAAGATCATTTTAAAACATGAATTTAATCAAATGATGTAAAACATTATCAAATATGTATTAATGTATATGATCGAACGTAACATTAACCTTTATTTTTATTGAGATTCTACATATAGCTACTAAATTATAGAGAATCCAAGAAAAATTATGATTTTTTAAAGTATTGAAGTGCACATGCAAGAAGATACTATAACATGCACGAAGTATCATCCAAGGACGAAGGACTATTTTAAGAATAAGAGAATCCAGATTGATTGCATTACTAGTAATTAATTTATTAACCTATCATATGATAGAATCAAGTTGCTCCTAATTATTAATGTTACATACTAATTAATTAATAAACCAGGGCAGTTTTGCCCCTTGAACGATGTTCTTTTTCGTGTGACCTATGGAATATCCCAAATAATCTCACAACTACTCATCACGAGTATGCCTATCACACTATCACCAAACACTCAATATTATTTGCTTATATTTTGAAACTGGAACTTTATAGTAGATGGGGAAGAATTAGCACTTTTCTCCTAAAGTAAAAAGACGAAGTACATTTAACAAACTAAAGGAAATGAAATTAGATAGTCAAAAGTGTGGGACCGACCTCTATACATCCCTGCCATGAGCCCATGAAGTACGTGAAGAAGATAAATCGCGGGAAATATCTCACTTGATCAGGAACTATCACCACTTTGACCGGTGATCCTCATATCATTCATCTTATGGTAGGACAATAATTTGTGGTCATTAATAACTAATCTACATCATTACATGTAACATGGTGTGCATCTGTCTCAACTTCAAACCTTCACTTTATTGAAGGAGTTGCTACATTGCAAGTTGGCATCGAGCATTTTCCGTACTTGTATGAGATTCAGTGCCATGATTTATTTTCAGGAGCATATATGTGACAAACTCATAATATACGAATATTTCCATACTTCAATACATTACTCAATGGAAGAAACAAATCCTAGCTAGGAGCCTAGGAGTTTTAAACCAGCATATGTTAGTCCACTAACCTCACATTAATTGCCATTTGATATTAGAATAAGATTAAATGATTGATGCATCTTAAAATCTGATAAAAATTCGATTTAAATACGTTAAGTTTCGTGTGAATATTCTTGTTTCTTCTTCTTAAAATAAGAGGCGCTTTCGATTCTATAGATCACTCCCATTCAATTCCAACTCTCGCCCGAAAACTAAAATGGTTCTGATGATGACGTACAATAATTTAAGTTATATATTTAAAGGTAAGTGCAGATTTAGTTTCAAATAGTTAGAACGTCGAGATTTGATATGAGAAAAAGAGGAATGGCATATGGTGGAGTACATTAAACAATAGTCAACCAAGCGATCTGGTCAATAGTCACTGACATAAACCAGAGACTACTAGACACCAAGTGAGATAGGATTCGTCTAATTGTCGAGTAGCGTTCTGTAATAATCATAATCTTATATTTACAGGCATAATAATTACCAAACGTATACATTTGTGTAATTAGTTTAGTACCTAACTCCATTATTACTTGATTTAGTAATCAAGGGAAATGTCACTACTACAAAAAGTCACTTGGACTACCCCTAAAATCTCACTTAGACTACACCTTTGAGTGCAGAGAATAGAGGGGTCGGCCAAGTGGATCTCACTTGGACGACACCACACGGGAGTGTCGTCCAAGTGAGCACTTGGACGACACCACACGGGAGTGTCGTCCAAGTGAGCACTTGGACGACACCTCACAGAAGTGTCGTCCAAGTGCTCACTTGGACTACACTCATATGTGGGGTAGTCCAAGTGAAAATATTTATTAATTTTTTTTTTAAATATTATGATATTTCACCTGAATTATATATATATATATATTTTAGTTTTTTTTTTTTAATTTTTCTATACGAATATTTTGTACTTTATTAATTCATATAATGCTTAATAACTATATATAAAAATTTAATAATAATTCAAAAATCATATATAATCAAACAAATTATATTTGTATCGGTTACAATATTTATTATTTCAATCGTTATTACAAAAAGTACAAATAAAAACTAAAAATCCTAGCTTATAATAAAATAAGTAACTTTACATTAAAATAATTTAAACACTACAAAATTACATAAAATATTAGGAAAAAATTAACATCTTCTTCTCATCCACATCGAAGATAAACACCTGCAATCCTGGCCTCAGAATAAGAACACTCCTTCCGAATAGGTCATGAAAATTTTCCCTGTATATCTTTCCAGTTTCACCTTCTGCAGCAACTTCATGCTAACAACCAAAAAATTCCAGGAGGTCAGGTAGGCTGTGCAACACCAAAACTTTAAGGCAGTTTATGTTAGCGAAATCGTAAGGCTTGGAGAGCCCTCGCCATACTACAAAAATAGATCACCACTTAGTCATATGAGAACACATATAATGATATCAAAGGGACAACTATCTGCGGATCTCAATAAGCATTAAAATGAACCTCACCCAGTGGACTTCTTCAGGTTTATATGATGATCTCCATTTCAGCGACTCTTCCAACATCTTCTTTGACTTGTCAACATTCCAGTTCCGGGCTTCCAAGTATCTCCTTAAACATGCATCAGTGCAGTATCGTAAATTGCGATCCGAGAGTGAACCAAGAGTAACCTTTAGCTCGTTGACCTTAACAGATAGGCAAAAAACACTCTATAATCAATTGACAATGCGAGATTTGCAAAGTTCAGCATTTTTCACCTTCATACTTCACTAATTATTAATTCAACTTATTTGACCCAAAAGAGAAAAATAAGTAACTAAGAATTGAACAGAGCAGAGCATCGATATTCTCATACAGGGACAATCAGCAGTATTGTTGGAGAAAGGTAAATGCAGATTGATACTTTGAAATATACTAAGCATATTATGAATGCTCTAAACTGCTCATTACCTTTGATCCACGTTGTAACTCCTCAGTCTCCTGATCGAGGTGAGAATTTCCCTTACGACGGAACATTTTATCTGCAATGAAACTCGTTAGATGCAGTTTCTCAAGTGTTACATTTACACTTATTTTAATCTGCCAATATGAAGCTATCGTGAGAAGCAAGTGGATTGGAAAAGGAGTGAAGCACAACTCAGTTAACTATTTCGAACTACTAAGTTACCTAACCATATGGCCAATCAAAATTCAACTCAGAAAACATTGTCAATACCAGCAAAATTTGCATAAAATGCATACAATTGTCAAAAATAAGAGATGGCTGAAGGAGAGAGCATGAGTTTCTTGGCAAGACGCATCCCATATATATAGTAATACAAGTCGAAGTTATTAGCTCCTTCTACATGGGACACAATGTTCTGGTCTTTTGGGAACCATATTACACATATAGTAGGCCTGTTCACAATTCTCTACTTATGTATGACCCAAGAGGTTATGTCTTTGCAAATAACAAAGTTATGACTTCGGCATGATTGCTTGGGTGAAAGTGGTTAGATTTAAGATAGGAACATGAATTGGCAAAATAACACATTTAACAATCTAATGCAAAATTCAACAATTTAGTCACCAAACAATCAGATCTAAATCATAAACACTAATATCATAATTACATACTACATCGACCTAAATATTACAACAACTGCATCAAACAAACAACCTTCACCTAAAAAATCACCATAATTACTACATTAATCAATTAAATAAATATATTATTAACATTTAGCATAAATGTTTATCTTACAACTAATAAAATAAATTAATTAATTAATCAGATTTACTCTAAATTTCAACTACACATCACAATAAAATATTGATATTAAACAAATAAAATTCTCCAATACAAACAATAAAGAAAATCAAGCACCATACATTCTTCTCACCGAGAAAGTTCCTAATCTCAATGTGAAGTAATCAACACTATCTCTCTCCCAAGGATGCCAAAGCCTATTAAGACTCTTCATCTCACCCTGAAAATTAAAAAATGTTACAAAAATCGATACGAAACAATCGCATCTTTAGGAAAAATTATAGCAAAATATTAATAATTGACCCACATAACAAAATTCAATAAATTAGAGTAACCTAAACCATAAGATCCAAATCATAAACATGAATTAAAAAATAAAACCCCCCAAAAAAAATCAAAAGTGAAACCAAAAATTAAAAGTTAAACCAAAAATTAAGAAAACACTTACTTAAACAATGGAGGAGGAGGAGGAGAATAATGAAGGAGGAGGGAGGGATAATGGTCGCTGATTTTGTTGGTTCGCTGGTGTGCCGCAATAATGGAGTAATGGTAAGCTATGAATTGGGGTTTGATAAATGGCATAATGCTAGTGGATACACATACTATAGGTAGGTATAGGCCATAGGGTACCCCCACTTACCTTTCTTGTTTGACTGTGCTTTGCTCACTGTAAGATCGAAGAAGATGAAGGAGTAATTTTTGCTCCCTGTATGTTGTGCGATGATGGGTTTTGGGGTGGGTGGGAGGGGGTGGGGTGCGGGGGGGCAATATTGCCGAAAAGGTTTTTTATTTTATTATGTTTTACATCTTGGACGACACCTCCGTGTGGTGTCGTCCAAGTGATTTTAAATTCTTTTGTTTTCTTTTAATTTAAACAACTTGGACGACACTCCCGTGTGGTGTCGTCCAAGTAAAAAATGATTTTTTTTTTAATTTTTTTTTTAAATCACTTAGACTACACCAATAGGTGTCGGCTAAGTGTTCACTTGGACGACACCACGCGGGAGTGTCGTCCAAGTGCCACTTAGACTACCCCTTTTGGGAAGTGTAGTCCAAGTGGGTGTAGTCCAAGTGACTTTTTGTAGTAGTGTGTGGTTGTTGAGTAGTCTATGGTAACAATATATAGAATCAATTACACTTTTGTTGTTGACACAATGCAAGAGGTCGTATAATGTTGCACAATATTCCGATTTACATTCCTTTTATATTCGAAAGATTTTCTAAGAATATTCTTTTCATAAATGATTTTTATTTGGCTTAAATTCCGACAGGCCCCTGAACTTTGCTCATCTGGTCAATTTGACCCCTGAAGTTTGAAAATAGGTCTACTTGCCCCCTAAACTATCCTAACTGGTCATTTTGGCCATTTTTACCATAAAATGAAGGGTAAAATAGGCATACAACAATAATAGGCATTACGAGTCAATTTATAATAGACAAAGTAATAAAAAATTTGAAAAAAAATTAAAAAGTAATATAAATTTTTTTTTTCTTAAAGTTTTTTTTCCCTGAAATTAGCTTTTATTAATTGTCAAAGAACCCCCACCCAGAAATTAGCTTTTATAATAGAAAAGTAATATAAAATTAATATTAAATTATTAAATAATAATAAACCCCCACCCACCCCACCCTAAAACCGTTCACCATTGATAGAACCTGCACGAGAAGACCACCCTAGCCCCAACCCCGTTCACCATTGACGAGGCCTTCACGAGAAGACGATCGAGCTGGGCTGCACGAGAAGAAGCTCGAGCTGGTGGAGGAAGGGGGAGGTCGAGATCAGATATGGGGGGAGGGGGAGGGAGAGATCGGGACCTGTAAATCGATGAAGATGGACGGAGATCGAGCGGGGGTGGGGCTATTTCAGGGAGGGGTTGTGGACGATGAAGATGGAGGGGACGAGGGAAGGAAGATGCGGTTGCCGGAGATGAGGGATGGGGTTGGTGACGACGGGGGATGGGGATTTTTTTTGTTTTTAATAATTTTATTTTCTTTTAAAAGAGCCCCAATATATTTTCTTTATTAAAAGTGATCCCAAAATATCTGTTATATACTAAATTCCTATTTTGTCCTTCATGAAAAGTTAAAATTTGTTAATTTGCCCCTGAACAGTTATGAAAATGGCCAAAATGACCTGTTGTGAAAGTTCAGGGGGCAAGTAGACCTATTTTCAAACTTCAGGGGCCAAATTGACCAAATGATCAAAGTTCAGGGGCCTGTCGGAATTTAAGCCTTTTTATTTTGAACAATGAATAATGACAAAAGGAGGGATATATTAAGTATGAGGAACATTCAAACTTGCACTTAAAAAAGGTTAATGACACCAAAGATCATTGAAAGTATTCAATATTTTCAGTTCGATCACCCTCATTTAAGAGTGCCCAAGTTGGATCACTCAATTGCATTTTTCGGTAAAATTTGGTCATTGGGCTGTTTTGAAAGATTTTGGGCTATTTCGTAAGTTTTTTAACGAGGGTAATTTTGTCCATTCACATTTATAGACACTGAATCATATTTTTTTAAATTTTTTCTCATTATTCTTTTTAATTTTTGTTGTAAACTTAAAAAAAATAGAAAAAGAAAAAAATAAAGAAAAGAGATGATTCAATGTCTATAAATGTGAACGGACAAAATTACCCACGTTAAAAAACTTATGAAATTGCCCAAAATCTTTCAAAATGGCCCAGTAACTAAATTTTACCAAAAAATGCAGTTGAGTGATCCTACATAGACACTTTTAAATGAGGGTGATCGTACTTGAAATATTCACTGATCTTTGGTGTTATTAACCACTTTAAAAAATTTTATAGAGTTAAATCTCTCAAATAAAAGGGATATGAAGGGAGTACTATTATTGGAAATACTCCGACATTTGAATATTGTTATTTTAGACCAAGTTAAACTACTCTACAAATGATCTTTTCTCATCAAGATTAAAATCTTACCAAATTAATTATCGTTTTGGTCCTAAATCGTGAAATCAAGGATGCACGTTTGCCCTAGGTCATTTGAACTTGAAAAACATGAATTAATAATACTCAACACTTATCTTATTTAGAGACGATTATGTAACATTTGTTCAATTAACATCTCCTCATATATGGAACTATTATATATAATTATATATATAATACCAAATCGACAGTTACCTCACGTATATATTCGACTAATTAAAAAACCTGATAAAGCATGTATTATTGTGGATAGGCCTGTGAGCAAACGTCTTGGTTCGAAATTATTCGACGTATTCGATTCGAAAAGATTCGGCTCGAAGTATGTTCGATGGCATGATACTGATACCTGAACCTTGATTTTTAGGTATTTCCAAAATTGAGACGAACGGTTCGATTTAGTCCGGCTCGATCACCCCCCTCCCACCGCCATTAAATAAGAGGGCTGAACCATTGTGGACTAATATATGTATTCCCTTCAACCCACATATATTCGCACATATAAACCCTAATCACTATATATGTATTTAATGATAAAATCCTTATCAACCCACATATATTTCCTTATATGTACAGTGTACTCCTCTCATTCTTTCATCTCTACGCTCCAGATCACCCTCCCCCTCCCCTTCGGCCCTCCCTCATCTTTTCTCTTCTCAAAAGTCGCTACCCCACCCCGCTCCCCCTCATGAGGCATGCCTAGCCTTGTGATCAAACGTCTCTGTTCGAAATAGTCCGACGTATTCGACTCGAAAAGATTCGGCTCGAAGTATGTTCGAAGGCATGATACTGATACCTGAACCTTGATTTTTAAGTATTTCCAAAATCGAACGGTTCGGTTCGAAAAGGTTCGAAGGCATGATACCGAACTCGAACCTTGCAAATATTCGACTCGATTCGGCTCGATTACAGGCCTAATTGTGGATGTGGAATTAGATTCCTCGCATTCATCCGGTGTTAGAAGAGGGTGAAACAGGAAGTATCCCTGGGGAGTTATTAAGGGCAGCATCTATCTTGATGAGGAATTAAAGAGAGAGGATAATATTAAGATAACATGGGGTTGTTTGGTGTGTCTGACACAAAATGGCCCTGAAAGTTGCTTCATCAACAAACATATTTCACTTAACCCACTTCATATTTACCCCATTTCTCAGACATTTTTAGAGAGGACAGCATGGACTATATACTATATATCTTTTTACCCCCTCCAAGCTTCTGTCTAGTCCAGGTTGTCAATTCAACTTTCAATAATTTAATTTCCTACGCTAATATTGTGTAACACCAGATATTTTGAGAATTAAAAGAACACGAGAGTTAATTGTTGAAATGGTTTCAATAAGTGGAGATTTGGTGCACTTTGGTCTCTAAAAGTGGCATTATTGTTGAAATGATCCCTGAAAGTGTATATTGGTGCAATTTGATCCCTATTCCGTTAAGTCCGTTAATTTTAGCGTGAATAACCATTTTTGGGGCAAAAATGAAACCTTTTGATCCCGATTCCGCTAACACCATATATTCTGGGGCAACCGACCATTTTAATTCAGATGGCTCAAGTGAAACCGGCTTCCTCGTTAACTGTCCTTAGCTTATTATTAGTTTCCATTTTAATTGAGATCTTGTTTGTTTCTTCTTTATCAGCAAGTTGTTTTTCTTTCACTTGAAAACACTATATATGCCTTGAGTAAATTTTTAATTTTCAAAAATCATCAAACCATATCTAATTATTAAACTTGAAATAAAGGACCACTTACATACTCTTTTCATTATTTAAGTTGGATGTAAATTTGAAGTATGTATGTCTGGTTTCAAGAAATAGTTGGGACAAATGGACCCTTCCTTAAATCCACACCCTGCAACCTGCTTACTTCATCATAAACCCTATTTAACAACAATATAGCCCACTACTGCCCCCTCCCATGCATTTTGTCTTCAATATCTTATCCCTTACATCAGTCTGGATTGTATGTTACATTTTGTATTATAAATTAATTATATGTCGTTAATATTGTGATATATTTATTGTTTGTTTAGAAGTTAATATACTCCATATATCGTGCTGTTAGCAAAATGTTACACAAAATATAACAAATGATCTATATTCGATAATCCCATCTCCAATACTACACTTGTTTACTATTTTCAAATTTGTAGTCTCTCTCTCTCTCTCTCTCCCACATCTCTTCTACCTTCCCCCTCTCTTCATGGCTCCCTTATCTCATTGTCCATAAGGTGTCCCAGCAACAGTCTTTTCTTTTTCTCATTTAAACACAAACCCTTTACAACTTTCTCTCCTCACAAACTAATCAAACTCTTAGCATTATTATTTTTTAGTAGTTTGTCTACCTGAAAGCAAGCTCTCTATCTTAGCTCACATTTGCAACACTTAGCAGCATATAAATAAATCTTTCTTCCATTATTTAGTTTATATTTTCTTACAAGAATAATAATAATGTCTAGCAGAAGATCTCGTTCAAGGCAATCAGGGAGTATCAGTGATGATCAGATCGCCGATCTCGTTTCCAAATTGCAACAACTCGTCCCTGAGATCCGTAACAGGCGCCGTTCAGACAAGGTATTATATCTCTACGATTTTAAATTATTTCACATTTTTATTACGTCAACATTATTTTATTAAGGATGATGGGACTATAATATTGGATTTTTGGAGATGATATACTCCAACTTGTTCGAATAAAATTATTTGAAACATGTAAATGTTATGGTGAAAATGTGTACTAATAATGCCTTTATATATATCTCAATATGAAGTTGATTGTATTACTCGGTCCTTTATTAAAAAACATAACACAAAGTTCGCTTCTTGTGAGAGACAAATCAGGTTATTATTTGGGTGAAAAGTCGAGACTGTTGTTATTTTATAACATTTAGTTATTTACCCGTTGAGCTACAACCAGAATTTAATTATTGTGTACATACATGTAGGTATCAGCATCGAAGGTGTTGCAGGAGACATGTAACTACATTAGAAGCTTACACCAAGAAGTGGATGATTTAAGTGAAAGGCTATCAGGGCTTTTGGAGTCAGCTGATGGAGCCCAAGCAACCATTATCAGGAGTTTACTTATGTGATACCTATTTACAATTCCAACTTTCTTTTAACTATTTTATTATTATTATTATTATTATTATTATTATTATTATTAATAAGCTTCTTGTTTTAATTTTCATCTCTCTTTGCGATTCAATCTTTAGGGTTCATTTATTTCTCCAATCGATCGTGGGTTAGAAATATGTAGCTGTATGTGTTTGTATTAAATTTTCATCAACTAGGTATATTGCTATTATTTTAAGGTTAAGTCATTTATATATATATATGCATTTCATAATCGAGTTAATTGGGGATATAATCCATGTACAAGCTACATGTTTGTCCCTCTAAATATGTAGCATAAATGGTCTTTTATATTGGTAAAAATTAAAGTGTACAATATCTGACCGACCTCTTTTAATAAAAATATTAAATATGACGGAAATATATATGTGAGTGAAACGCAATTTATGACCAGAATTAATTGAAATTTTGTATGAATTACATACCTTCTATTGGTCGAAAATTACATTTTTATCAATCCAGGCATTATATTGATAAAAAATGTTTTATCATTTTTTTGTCAAAATTTTTACTTCTCAGTCAAAAGAAGGATCTAATAAGTGTAAATTTTCAATCAATGTTATGTATGATTTGAATAAATCTCACATTCACTGATTCACAAGCAACAAAATTATAAGTTACACATACAATCTAGCTAGAACTATTTTAGTAATTACATCCATCATAATCAAACTGGTTAAATAATCATATACGTATGGAGTAGTAGTACGTACTCTTTTTCATGACTAATAAGCTAAAAATAAGATCTCAGAGTTGAACAATTTTATATGTATGTCTATGCTCTCAAAACATGGAACCAGATTGATTGAATCATTTGTCGATCTGCACAAATAATAAGTAATGATTTATTATTTTATAAATATAATATTTCTTATTATTTTATGCTAGATTATGCATGTCGTTTAATTAGTTGTATATGATGATTTGTAAAATGTTTGTGTGGTGTTTTAGAAAGCACTCCAACTTGTTCAATTTAGTTTGTGTTAATCGATGAAATGGTCCTAGTAAGTGGGGGTTTAGTGCAGTTTGGTTCTCGAAAGTAGCACTGTTGCATAAATGATACATGAAAAATGTGTATAATGGTGCATTTTGATCCGTAATACGTTAACATTGATGGTTTTTGACATGAATAGTGAAGTCTAGGGCAAAAGTGAAACTTTTGAGAAGTTGGTTACCTTAATGAAACTTGGGGGGACAAATGACTTAATTACTCCTTGATACACTTTTTTTCGATTTGTTTTTTCAAATTTTTGTGATTGTTTTTTTCAATTGTTTTTCCTAGTAAAAAAAAGGTTTCGATTTTGGTAGTTGTTTTAACAAAAAGTTTTGGTTTTTGGCAAAGATGTACGAAATAAAAAAGGTTCGTTTTTTTGTAGTTTTTTAGCAAACAACAATTAAAATAAAAAATCGAACGTTTTTTTCCAAAACCGAAACTTTCATAAAAAACTACCAAAATCGAACTCTTTTTACTAAGGAAAAAAATCAAAGAAAAAATTTAAAAAAAAGAAGAAAAGTGTATCAAAATATTGGGGGTAATTTAGTCATTTTGCCCCTCCAAATTTCATTAAGGTAACTAACATCTCAAAAGTTTTTTGCCCAAAACTTCACTATTCAAAATGAAAACCATCAATGTTAATAGATAAAGGACCAAAATGCACTATTATACACACCTTCATGGACCATATCCGCAACCGTGCTAATTTCATAGACCAAACTGCACCAGGCTTCCACTTACTAGGCTTATTCCAACAATTAACTCACTTAATTACTTGGTCATCATAAGCCACTTTCTAATATGAATACTCGATAAGTTAATCGCATAGTCTAACAAAAAAAGATCTTTTGATAGTAATGAGAAATTTTCGAATTTAAAATTCACACCATTGTTATATAAAAAAAGAAATACAAGTACTCCCTATTTCAGCAATATATATTCCAAAATGAAAGGAAGTTATAAAGTTATAAAAACATCATTGGACCTGTTATTAGAGTCAGAATCATCGACGACCCTACGTTCCATATTTGTGTTGTATTGATAGGAAACCAAAGAGCATAATATACTACTCCTACTAGTATTGATTTGTTATACTATCAGCTAAATGAACAACTAAGTGCCTTTTATTGGATATAGTACCAAATTATCAATAATTGGATAGATTTGACATATTATGTATACGGTAATACCTTTTATTGTCCACATGGCCACAGCTAGACGTGGCTAATGAACCGGCCGGACGGCCCCGGCCCACTAAGGGTCGAAGCGGACGGCCCATGTAACGTGTTCAATGGGTTTAGAGCCCTTAACGAACCGGGCCCGCCATTAAGGGATTACTGGGCCCTTGTTCGGTTCGCGGCATCTGCTCGGGGCCAAACGTGCCCACGTTGTGAATACCAACGTGGGCACGTTGCACCAGTTATTAATAATTGGTTTTTTGGCCCCAACGTCCCCATGTTGGGTGACCAGCGTGGGCACGTTGTGACAAGAAAGAAGACAATTTTTTTAATTCACTTAATTTATAATAAGAACCATAAATAATTAATGATAATTTTTATTAAAAAATCAAAGTTTATACTCATATGACAAGGAGTTTACATAAGTAATTAAAAACTTCAAGACGCAATAGGTCTTTTCTCACAAGCATCAAGACCATATATGCGGACAACATAAACGATACATCCATGTTGCTCGGATTTTTCATTATGAAACTTAAACGTTAACATTTCTCCACGGGTTAAATTGAAATGAGCGGAAAATTGACTCCATCCATCCTTAAAGAAAACACGACCTAGTTCTTCATTCTCTCCTCTTCCATTTTCGAACTTCACATCAAAAATTTGATCATCAATAAAAAACTTACACTCACCTTCTAGAAAAAGCCGACATCCTCTAACATACTTTCGAGGTAGTTCTAGCCTTTCACAAGAGGACTCGAGAATAACCTTGTAAAATCGCTTCAATGGTACTGGAGTTGGAACGTGTTCTCGATCCATATCCATTTAGATGTGACTTGTGACTTGTGACTTGTGACTTTTATTGAAAAATTGAAAGTTTTGTAGTTGAAATGTAAGCGATGTATTAACCGTATTTATAATAGAATTCAAGTTGCAATGTTGATCACACGTGCCCACGTTTGATCCCCAACGTGGCCACGTTGGATTGTAACGGCTAGAAAATTCAATAACAGTCATTTGGGTGATCCAACGTGGCCACGTTCTAATCCAACGTGGGCACGTTTCGTTTCCAACGGTCATCAGGAAGTAGAACGTGCCCACATTTAAATCCAACGTGGCCACGTTGATGTTATAACGGCTATTTTTATGAATGTTATTTGTAAATAACGGCTGGTTTTTTATCAACGTGGCCACGTTGGATCCAACGTGGGCACGTTAGGACTGCAGAGTGTTTTTTTATCATCATTAATCACCTATAAAAGGGATCTTTAACTTCATTATTTCCACACAATTCACAATTATCTTCAATTACTATCAAAGCTTAGCAAAAAAAAACTCATCTCATATTCTCCAATTCTCATAGAAGTATTCTAAATCCTTTGAATGCGGGACAATCTCTAATCGAACAATACTTGAGTCGCAAATGCCTTAACATTATATGATTTATATTAAATATAGTGAAATTTCATTTTGACAAAAGAACAAACCCGCCATATCACATTAATTTGATATGATATTAAAGGCAATTTTGGAATATAACTAAACGATTCTTATTTGGTCAGTTATGTTTGTGAACTAATCTCTATGAGAAGATTTGCTTCTTGCAAGGAAAATAGATTATATTTTATATTTTTTGCATTCTATTAGACTTGATTCATGAGGAAGTATGCCAGTAATTGATCACATTCTTAAATATCCATATCTAGTTTGAGGATGGTCTCACAACATCCCATCCAACAGCTGCCTTCATAGCTCTAACTACAGAAACAAACTATCTTTCAAATAACCCATCATCGATATTACCCGCCACAAAAGTGAGACTATTTCTTGGACCCAATCCATAGCCTGTTGCCGCATGGCTGTCAGTTGGATTACTCACAGCCACTGGCATTGCCATCGCCTTCCTTTGTTCTCTCCCTGCTTTGATGATTGCATGACTCTTCACCCATGTAACAATGCATTCATCGTGAAACATATCGACTTCTTTGATCCTAAAGTCTTCTAATATCATTCTCTAATTCTGTTTGCCTAGAGAGTATTGCCCAGTCCCTTGCTTGATAATTTGATCCAGAACTCGCTCACCTTTTCAGCAACGGATTATACGTCTCTTTTCTCAATTCACTCAATGCCTTATCTTGCTCCTCGGGTGTAAATCTGGATTCCTCTTTTCTAAGCAAATGCTTTTACTTCAAATTTAAACCAACTTGTAATATGTCAACTTGTGGAAATGTCATATTATATGTGACTGTTTCACTACAACATTTGGCCATGTACAAAGCAGAATCAGAAATTGATTAGCAAATGCAATGCAGCCATACAACATCATAGAACTAACTGTCCGCTTATATGTCATCTTCCGTTATAAATTAAGCTCAAAAACATGTAACAACTACTCCTTTCCCTACTATTATATTATTGTATATATATAAGTGTTATACAACTCAATCCTCATATATATATTGGACCCTCACATGCCCACTGGACATGGGCCAAGTCTTTTTGCAACAATTAGACTAGTAATGTCACAAAATACAATCGTGCCTATAGTCTATAATACTTCATACCTAGAGCTATCAATATACTCCCTCCATTTCATAAAACAAGACTTTTTTGTTTTTCCGTGTCCAACTTTAATTAACAATAATTAATTAATTACAATATAAAAAATTATAAAAAGTTACTTTTATGAAAATACTCTTCAATATAAGTTGATCGATATAAATTTTATATTTTTTGAACTAAAGAATAAAAAGTAATTGACGGTCAAAGGTGGACACGCAAAAACGAAAACGTCAATTAAAAAGAAATAGAGGGAATATTTTATTTCATTTATTCATGGTCGAGTATAATTCTCAACTTCTTCTCTCTACAACTTTAATTATTATTCTTCAAAGTTGTTCATTAATCGTCATATGATCCACCAAAATTTTTCAAGTAAATTAATTATCCAAATTAACTCATTAAATCAAGAACAAGATCTAACTACAATTACATTAAATTACTAAAGAAAAAGTAATATGAAGTATAAAGAAAAAGTAAAATAGAACGAAACTTAAGTAATAGGAAAGGAGTAGAAACAAGTAATGAGTAAAAATATGTAACATGTTGTCTGGGGTGTTTTGTTGGGTGTTATGCTCCTTATAGATGTTGTCCTTCTTGTTATTGTCATTGTCATTGTCATCCTCACCATGATTTCATACCTGAAAAAAAATAAGGGTAATATGTGAAACTAGTAAGCAATCAAAATTAACTTAATGATACAAAATAATTAAAATTGACATTCAAAATCGACAAATGACAAAAATTAAACCAATAAGATCATATACGTTTAAAAGACGAACATCAATGTAGTAAATTTCAATTTTGTTTAAGTGTCAATAACTCAATTACAAAATTAACCTAAGATTAGCTCAATGATACGAAATTAATTCAAAATTAACTAACTAAATCAAGTAAAAAATTTAATTACAATTATATTAAATTAACTATATATTAATATAATTTGAATTACAAAGGAAAATAGAATGAAAATAAACTAAAATGAAAGGAGTAAAAGCAAGTAATGTGTAAAAATATGTAACATGATGTCCCGGGTGTTCTATCTGCTTGGTGTTATGCTTCTCTCAGATGTTGTTCTTCTTGTCATGTACCATTTTTTGATTTTTTTTTTATATATATCATCTGCTCCAATTGCCCAAGCTAATAAGCCCATAATAGATAGAAAACTTTGCTTAAAGAACATCAATGGAATGTGCGCCCTTTTTACAACACCCTTCTTCCAGATTACATTTTCCTGAATACCCACAACCCCTTATGTATTGAGACTGATTTTTTTTGATATCCGTTATACCCACACAGATATGTGCAATTTCTCTTTTAGCTTGAAAGTCCATAAAAATATATTTTTGTCTAAACATTTTAAATTCAGTAAGTCTATTTTTAATGTTGGGGTCGGGTGATGGAATTAGTTTTGATAGTGGTGGAGGTGGTGGTAAAGACACACGGCAACATTGACGGCGACATTGATGGCCAAATTGGCCGGGTTATTAAAAAGCCTACCAAATATCATTTTGTGAGGGGTGAGAGTTGTTCCAATAATAATGCCAAAAGCTGAATTACCGAGTAGAAAATTCTAATTTAAGTAGAAAGTTATCTTTATTCCTGTAAATATATAGTTTATTTATTCTGTTATAATGATAATTATAAGTAAAAAATATTTTATTTGTATATGTAGTAATAATTGAAGTAAAAAAAATTATCTTTATTCCTCTAATGATAATTATACGTATTTCATACATTCCATCCCTGTAATTGGTTAAAATTTCATGTTATTCAGTAAATAGAATATAAATTCCAGCATTGCTAGATCTTTTATAAAATTTCATGTTATTCAGTAAACAGAATATACAGAGAGTCGGACTATTACTTGATCTAAGTTTTTTCCTTTTTTTCTGTTTTTCAAATTTCCATAACTATTTTCTCTTACGTTTGTTTGTTTGTTTTGGAAAATTTGTATTCGCTATCAATTTTCCTTGATTTAGGCTTTATGTAACGAGACTCTTTTTTATTTTTAGCAATTTATTAAATTTGAAATTGAAATACTATCTCCATCCCTAAATAATTGGTACATTTTGACATTCATGGTCATCAACAATACATAATTTAAAATGTAAATATCTCTTATTCTACGTGAGAAAAATTATAAAAAGTTGATATTTCAAAAATATATATTGAGACGAGTCTAACAAGGTCTCGCGTGACTATATTATTTCTTATCGTTTAATGAGAATTCTTGATCAATTTTTTTTAATATTGACCAGAAAAGTCAAAATGCACCAATCATTTAGGGACGGAGGGAGTAATTATTTATTAATGATGATAGTGATTATCTAAAGAATAAACTTTATTCTTAAAAAAGTTTGATATAAATATTTTTTTTAATAAAGTTTCGATATATTTGAACTCAAAACTTAAAATTTCAATTCATCATAATTTAAAAAATAGATGATTATTTTTAAAATAAGTAGAAAAACTACAAACTTTATAAAGAATTCACACTCTACTTCTATATATAATCACCATCGTCATTAATAAATATTTATTCCAATTTCAAAAAGAAATGAAAATTAATCTCTATACTAATTCCATATTTTCATGTATCCAAATTTAACAAATTACCCAAAATGAAACAATAGAAAAAGAGTCTCAATACATAAAAGTGAAATCGAGGAAATTGATAGTCAATACAAAATTACCAAAAAAAGAAACAAACAATATAAGGAGAGAGTTATGAAAAATTCTAAAAACAACAAAAAGAGGAAAATTGAGGCTCAATTAATAGTCTCACGGTTTGTATAACAACTACTCCATCTAATTTAGTTTTTTGGCATTATAAAACAGCTTTCAACCCTCGGAAAATTCACAAAATCAAATTTGGTAGGTTTTTTAACCACCTGGCCAATTAGGTTGTCAATGCCGTCTTCAATGTTTTGGTTGTCCTTACCACCACCTCCACCGCTATCTAAACTGATTTCACCACCCGATCCACCCCAAAGTAAAAAAACATATACTTGCTGAATTAACAATGTTTAGACAAAAATATATCTAAAATTATTTTCAAACTAAAAGAGAAATTGGTGATATCGGCATGGATCTAACAGATATCAAAAAAAAATAGTCTCGATATAAAATGGGGTTATGGATAAAAATGTAACCCAAAAGAAGGGTGTTGTGGAAAGGGAGGATATTCCATTAATGTTCTTTAAGCAGAGTTTTCTATTTATTTTGGGCTTATTACTTATTAGCGTAGGCAATTGGAGCAGATGAAATATAAAAAAGGAAAAAGGGTACAATGACAAGAAGGATAACATTTCAGAGAAACATAATGCCGAGCAGACCACCCGAGACAACATATTACATGTTCTTACTCATTACTTGTTTTTAGTCTTTTCATTTTAGTTTATTTTCATTTTATTTTACTTCTTTTTGTAATTTAAATAATATTAATAAAAAAAACGTGATTGACTATAATTGTAATTAGATTTTGTACTTGATCTAATGAGTTAATTTTGAAAATAATTGAGTTAATTTTGGATTAATTTTATAATTGAGTTATTGAAACTTAAATAGAATTGAAGTTTACTATATTGAAATCCATCTTTTTAATTATTTACGTATTGATCTTATTGGTTTCGTTTTGTCATTGATCGATTTTGGTTGACAATTTTAATTATTTTGTATAATTGAGTTTATGGTTGTTTATTAGTTTCACACATTACCCTTATTTTTTCATGTTTGAAAACCATGGTGAGAGGACAATTACAAGAAGGACAATACCTGACATGAGCATAACAAGGAGAAGTTAAAGGGAGCCAAGTTGAAACAAAAGTTAATATAATTAGATAAACAACATATAACACAATAAAATTATAAAATTTATTTTGAACGTACTCTACGACCTCTTACTTTATCAATAAAAATATTTGTAGCTATTTCATTTTTAGTATAAATGGTCAAAAAATCTTAAAGAAATCTATCATTCATCTTGTTTCGAACATCCGTCCAAATATGGTTCATAACAAATGCAGTTGAATTAATCTATCAAGGGGATAAATAGTTAAAATCACATATGTAGTAGTTTATGTAGTTAATGGTTCATCCTAATTCATAAAATAAGATTCATTTGTTTAGATATTTTTCTTTGTCATTGTGAAAATTAAATTAAATCTTTAGTAATCATCATCCACAAACAAAAAACTATTTTGTCATTAAAATATCAAAACTAAAATTAAAACTATTGTACTCAATAATCAATTATCATAATTAAATTACCAATTATTGGTAAATAATAAGCAAAAATTATATTGATTAAACTCTACTATCTCCATCTTTTTTATCATATTGTTTAGACTAAACTTTTTGTATTTCTTTTATCATAATATTTAGTTTTCAATGTATTCTTTTACATATTTTCTATTTTATCCTTGACAAAGTAGTAGGTTTTTGAGTTTACAGTTTTTTTATTAACTCTTATAAAATGAAGACAAAATAGTAATATGTTTCATATCCTTAATAAAAAAAGTTATTGATAAACTATATGTTAAAAAAAGAGAGAGTATAATATTGGTCCATTGTATGTTAAAAAAGAAGGAGAAAGTATAATATTGCTCTACTAATATTAGATTATTGTATCATAAAAAAAGTTAGTAACTAAATTTATTCCAAAAACACGAAAAAGGTGTATTGTATATAAAATTATGAAGTAACATACGTAATTACGTATATGAGAGTTATTGTTGTATTTAATGGCATGATGTTAAATAGAAAATAGAGTAGTAACATACGTCTATGAAGTAACATGGTGAGATTATATATCATTGGATGGCCTATTGGATAGACTAACATACATTTATGAAGTAACATGGTGAGATTAAAGAAAAAACCAACTAAAAAATGCACATGCTGGATTTCGAACCCGCATGAAAAAGACTAGGGGACCAACTAAACTAACTTCACATTTGTTATTCATACTAGACATATTTTATATAGACGTTGTGAAATTTCAAGGTGGGCCACTAGTGTGGGGCGACGTTTTTTTAAGTGTTGTCCAAATAGTGTTGTTTAAGTGCTTTTTGTAGTAGTGACTCTGATTCCGCCCCAAAGATATATCACATCTTTTAATACCTACGGCAGGCAATAGAGAAGTTTTAGAATATATGATATGACATACTACAAGAAAGCATTCTAAAGAAGACGTAAACACAAGATATTGGGTCGTGTAAGGCAATTAGAGGCACCAAAAAACATGTCTGAGTGTCGACCAAATACTGTCTTTGTAGTATTAAAAATACAGAGTATCTAAAAACTAGATTCAGACATATTTAATCAAGTATAAACGGGAAAGATGTAGACAAACAGATTTCACATTATCATTGCAGAGAGATAAAAGTTGATATAAGAAATGGCGATCGACTCACATAACAATCGTTGTCTTCTGATTCGAATCCTGAGAAAGAAATTGTAAATTTGAAGTCCATGTTTAAAAGTGGAGTGTTAGAGAAATTAGGAGAAGATATTACACGAGAATTTAAACAAACTAGTAAATCTAATGGATGATATTCTTCTTGTGTTGGGGAAAATATGAGTTAATTATGTTGTTCAACGTCCGTTTAATAAACGTTAGTAAATGCATATATTAATAATCGTTTATTTACGTTATGGTCATAACAACTTAAAGGAAATTAAATACCAAAACATTTATGTAGTTTTCACTATTCATCTCATTATTGTTCCTAATATGTTGAGAATTTTTGCAGACTAACACCTATCTCACTCTTTTTTAAATTTTTGGCACCTATGCTATTTTTTTGACAAATTTTAAGGAATACTATGGTCAAGGTATGGTATTAGCAAAAATGCACTGAAACATTTTTATTAGGAGATTACCACAAAGTTTAGTCAAAATGACTATTTTATCCTTAATGAAAAATTGATATGATTAGACAAGTTTTTTGGGTTGAATTGACTATTATAATCTATTATAATACGTAGTAATAGATTTAAATTCAAAACAAACTCAAATTTATTATGATTTATCATTGCATCAAATTGATGTTACATAGTTTGAATTTGAAAACATATGTACATTATATAAGATTCGAAAACAATTATGAATTGAAAACACAAATGTCAAATATGAAAAATAAGTTCAATATAAATTGGAATGTCAAATATCAAATATGAGTTCTGAATACGAATTGAATATCGAAGCGAATACCGCATACGAATGGAATATCGAATACGAACAGAATAAGAATATTAAATCAAAATATAAAGAGGTCCGGAGGTACCTCAAAAACAATCAGTAATATAGGGGCACATACAAACAAATTTCATAGTATAGGGGACAAACAACAAATTAGCCTATTAGATAATATAATATAATAAGAGGTGAGAATTATTTTATCTTGCCACGTTATGATTATCGAAAAATATCGCTTTTATAGTTGGCTTGTGTTGGAGGTAAATAATTTAAGTGAGTTTCATCTTTCACCACGTTTGAGATCGTAAACATTATTTTACCTAGAAAAAGATATTTATCTAATTTCACTATCAAATCATTACTCTTAAAAAGTAAGAATAATAGGTGTAATCCTATCTTTTCAACTCGAAAAAGTTAAAAGTACAAAAAGGTAAAACGTTCGCCTCAATTCATCTCGATTATAAACATTTTTGTACATTCAATTCGCCTTAACGCTAACATACATTAAAACTTATATAAATTAATAATATTGAGACCGACTAAATTTATTAATTTAGAGAGTTATTAACTTATCGGTAAATTAATAATTTATTAATTTAATGAATTTTTGCATGAGATGAAAAGTTTGATGATATTACTAGTATGAGATGAAAAGTTTGATGAATTTTTGCATGAGATGTACATTGATACATTGAATTCAAATAAGTATATTCGCAAAGTTATTGATACATTGAATTCAAATAAGTATATTTGGGTATATTTCATAAAGTAATTTTGGATTTTTTTTGTATATAAATGATATAAACTTTTTAAAATTATTTAATCATATCTTCAGACAATGATCTATCAATGTGGCAACAATCTAATAAACTATCTGGGTGAAAATGACGCATGTTCAAAGGTGCAGAATATTGAAAACATTGTGTCTACTATCATTGAGAACAATATTGATGATAAAGATGAAGATGATACCGTGTCTTTGGAACCTGTTACTCAAAAAGAATCACTTTTGGCGTCTACAACCTTTCACAATTTTATGTTACAATTTGAAAACACAACACCGGAACTAATGAATGCAATAAGAAAAGTTATAGAAGAACTCCAACTGATTTGAACTTTAAGAAAAAACAATCTACTATAAAGTCATATTCTAAATAAATTGTAATAATATTATTTCAATTTCTTAGGATTATTAATTCGTAATTTCGTGGGACCTCATATTATAAAGTTATTTTTTTTAAAGTATTATCTTATTATTTTATCGATTTCACTAATTTTTTTAACTTGTCCAAGTCGGGACCGGACAAATTCATTATCTTACAAAGATTATTAATTTATAGAGTATTTTGTTATAGAAGTTTTAGTGTATTATTAAGATTTTTTAGAATAAAAATAAGTTAAAGGAAGGTGAAGATCATATGTTATACTCCATTTAATAGTACTCTACGTGTTTTCATTTGATTTTATAAATTGATTTAGAAAAAATACATGTCAATATTTTAGGATACATCATGCGGACTCCCATAGAATGTACTCCCTCCGTTCCTAAAAGATTGTCACATTTTGACTTTTGATGGTCAACAAAAACACAATTTAAAACATAAATATGTATTATTCTACATACGAAAAAATTATAAAAAGTTAATATTTCAAAAATATATATTGAGACGAATCTAACAAGGTAGCACAAGACTATATTATTTCTTATCATTTGATGGGAATTAGTGATCAAATTTTGTAATGTTTGACTAATTCAACCATACTAGAATCTAACAACACGATCTGCCAAATATTATGCCGAAGATCTACCTAATTATGCCGAGTTCCAAAAAAGTCAACCAATTTGCCTAGATACACAAAACTGGACAATCTTTTGGGACAATTTAGTAGCACAATTTGAACAAAACTGCCCAATCATTTTGGGACAATTGAGTAGATCACCGAAATGGATGCGGTGTCGGTAAGGATACCGTACAAGAAGGTGCAGCAAGAGGTTGAACTTGTCAGCGTCGACGAGGTACAACTCCGCCGTCCCGATGGCAGCAATGCCTCGTCTGCGGCGGCGCCTCCCGAGAGTAATAGCTTGGTCACGTTAGTGCTGAGTTGTACTGTTGCAGCTGGGGTACAATTCGGTTGGGCGTTGCAATTGAGCTTGCTTACTCCGTATATTCAGGTATTATTTTGTGTACAATTGAGCTTATGTAATTAGTGGTGATTGATAATAATTTTATGTAGTTTTGTGCACTTTGAGTAAGAAATTGCAATTGTTACTCTCTGCATCCCAAAAGATTGTCCAGTTTCGAATTTTGATTGCTGACTTCCTATATTTCAACTCAAACTCTTTTGTATATATAATATTTTGTGGAGAATAGTGAAAGTATAGTAATTTTCGATGTGCATTGCTGTTACATGATAAACTTGATCTGAGTTGAAGCTTTGATTCTCAATTGTGGTTACACAATTTTAGTTGATTTTGACTATTGAAAAATAAGCTGAGCTGTCTCTTTTGAATGGAGATGGTATTGTTTTGTGTATAGTAAATGAGTATAGAAGTATAATGGGAGGCAATGTTGTGTGTCTTAATGTGATTGAATTGGAAATTATGGTTAATATATGATTTTTTTTTTAATCCAAAGAGTCGAACCTTGGAGGGTTCTCAATTCCCTAGAAAGAGTGTTACCCCCATCAACGAGAGTTAAGAGGACATTAACAATGGTTAAAATACGATATTGATCTGATTTGAGTGAATTTAGCTTAATTATTAATTAATTGTAGGTGGTTGGTTATTGGGGAATCAAAGTTAGGTTACTTTGTATCGTATTTGTTGAAGTTGAGTTTGCGATAGAGTCAGTGATATGTCTGTAGCTAATGGGAGGTTATTAGCTATTGTCCAATAGAATTCTATAGGTTATTCATTGTTTGAGATACGCTTGTAATTCGATAAAGCTTACGGCTATTATCTTTCACTTTTATCTCCTTATGTACATCTCTACCTCTAAAATGAAGAATCCTCATCTGCTTGCACTGCGCTGCTACCCCCTTGTCCCCGGATGACTTTGAGATCTGCATCAAGTTGTTCCTCATGTTAGACTTTAGGACTGAAGAGACCTTCCCCTTAATGAACTGAAAACTTCCATGGTCATTTGTCATGTTCATGCTCTTGTTAGACTTGTAGAAAATGCTTCAGGCATGTTCCCATTTTCACTGTAAATATGTTTGCTACAGGGAGTAGTATTAAATTGAACTAATCGTTGAGTTTTGTTGGTTTTGATATATGATCTGAAGTCTGAACACATGTAGTTCTACAACAGTTTGCCATTACTTACAGAATCCAGACGTACACTTATTTATATTCTCTATGGGTTAAACATTTTATATTTTATTTGCGTACTAGAGAAATCCACATGTCTAGTCAACTCTTAATATTTGTAACCTATATCACTTATTTATGACAGACACTTGGAATTGAGCATGCCTTCTCCTCATTTATCTGGCTATGCGGCCCAATTACCGGTCTTGTTGTAAGTGGTGGCTTACATTTATTTCAGCAATTGCAATGTTTCTTGTTCCATAATTGACTTGATAATATGTTCTTGTTCCACCTAAGAGTGAGGCGGCATGGTCAAATAATATATGTTTTGCAGGTTCAACCATGTGTTGGCATCTGGAGTGATAAATGCACTTCAAAATATGGTCGAAGACGCCCATTCATTTTTATCGGAGCTCTCATGATTTCTGTTGCAGTGAGCATTTCCATAATCCTCTGTTTCTTGTTATTTTGTGATGCTTGTTTTCATCTCATCTAAATAGTATGCTGCGATTTAGGTGATAGTTATCGGCTTTTCTGCGGACATTGGGTATCTACTAGGGGATACAAAGGAGCATTGCAGGTTTGTACTTCTGTTCTAATGACTAATATTCACTCTCGAATATTGTTTTCCAATATGGACATGTTTAACCAGTCAGTAATAATACAGCACCTATAAAGGTACTCGTACCAAGGCAGCTATTGTGTTCGTAATTGGATTCTGGATGTTGGATCTTGCTAATAATACAGTGCAGGTAATTTGCTTTAAGAGACTTAAATGATCCGTCATTTTGATACCGAACATAACTATCACATGTTGATATTTTCTAGGGTCCAGCTCGTGCTCTCCTAGCTGATTTAGCAGGTATACTATATAATCTTTCAGGGAAGATGTCAAGAAATAAGTGCTGGTAACCTGGAAGCTTTTAATTTCAGGCCCTAATCAGAGGAACACAGCAAATGCTGTATTTTGTTCTTGGATGGCCGTTGGAAATATTCTCGGTTTTTCTGCAGGAGCGAGTGGGAACTGGCATAGGTAAGTATCCACATAACTTTTATAGTGCATCCTATGAGTTGTAATAGATTCATTTCCTTGCATGTAAATTGAATAGGACTCGTTGAATTTAGTGGTCAGCCTAGCGGCTTTCAGGTGTCTTAGCTGTCCTTATTTTTAAAATTTTCTAAATTATTATGATAATTGTATGATTCACAGAGAACACTGTTGAGGAATATACTCTATTAGTTAACCATTTATTTAACTGGAACTAATATTGGTGGACCAAATTTTAAGATTTCATATTGAATCCAAAAGTCATGTGTTCACTCAACTTAAAGCTGGCAGAGTATATCTGACTGTTGGATAATTTTTGAAGCTATATAAATATCCTTCAGTAGGATGGATTCTTAACTAATGTTATTATGTCGATGTAATGTTTTCACTTCATAAACTCTTACTTAGTCCTGTACTATTTAATAGTGTAATATTTTCATCATAGCTTAGTAAATAGATGGTTTCCTATTCTGATGAGTTGTTTGTGTCTTTTAATATAGATGGTTTCCCTTCCTGATGAGTCGAGCATGTTGCGAACCATGTGGAAACCTAAAAGCAGCATTTTTAATTGCAGTGGTGAGCTATCTTCTATTCACTCAAGAGTGTTCTTACCCTGGTTGGTACTTTTTCAATTTGTTTATACGTAAGTTAGATTGAGTTGAAATAATTAAGTTGGTGTTTGGCTGTCTGATCAGGTTATACAACTCGCTGAAAATCCCTTTATATATTTGCACTGCCTGCCTCTTCTTTTATTTATATCTTGCGTGTTATACTGGATATAAGATATTGAACATTCAGATTCTATATTTTATTTATAATCCGTTTTCTGCTTGATGCAGTTATTTCTTGCTATTTGTACTTCTGTGACATTGTACTTTGCAGAGGAGGTCCCACTGACACCAAATAAATCAACGCACTTATCGGATTCTGCTCCTTTATTGGATAGTCCGCATCAGATAAGTCTTGATCGTTCAGAATTAAAAGCTGGGGTACAGAACACTTACAATGCCAATGGAAACAAATCTGAAAATGAGTTGGAAGTATCTGAACGTATAAAAAATGATGTTGGAAAGGCTGAAGAAGATCAGATTGAAACTTTTAGTGACAGTCCTGGAGCAGTTTTAGTTAATTTATTGACCAGCTTACGGCATCTCCCACCAGCAATGCACTCAGTTCTTATTGTGATGGCATTAACCTGGGTAATTGTTAAAATAGAAGTCCATATTTTGTCTGATTGATCATCTTGTATGCTTGCACCAAAGTATATAAGTTTATACGTGGCCTCCTAACTTCTTTAACACAATTCTTGGTGTCAGTTCTCCTGGTTTCCCTTCTTTCTTTTTGATACGGATTGGATGGGAAGAGAAGTATATCATGGAGACCCCAAAGGGGACAGTAATGATGTTAAAGCTTACGATCATGGAGTCCGAGAAGGTGCATTTGGTTTGCTATTGAATTCTGTAAGAACTTAAATCAACCTCATTTTTAACTCTTCATGAGCATCATTCAATGGGATTTGAGTATTTTCATACTATAGAACTGAAATCCGCATTCAGTAATGAACCATTTGCCTACCCATGGCCCCTTCAAATTTTCTGCAACTTCATATGTAGGTTGTTCTTGGCATCAGCTCTTTCTTGATTGAGCCAATGTGTCAATGGATGGGTCCCAGATTGGTTTGGGCTTGGAGCAATTTTATTGTATTTGCCTGCATGGCTGGTACTGCTATTATTAGTTTTGTTTCCGTGAGAGAATTTTCACAAGGCGTTCAACATATCATTGGTGCAAATCCTGCAACAAAGATAGCCTCACTTGTTGTTTTTGCTATCCTTGGCCTTCCGCTTGCTGTAAGTATCTGAAATCTCATTTATATGGATATCCAAATTAAGTGCAATTATATTAATTGAATATATGATCTTCTGTAACATTTGAAACTTTTTGTAGGTCACCTACAGTGTACCTTTCTCTGTTACTGCTGAGTTGACTGCTGATAGTGGTGGTGGCCAAGGTATAATGCTACTTTATTTTCGTGCATCACAAACTCCGATTAGGCAACATCTTATTTAAAGTTATACTTTTTCTCAGGATTGGCAATTGGAGTTCTTAATCTTGCAATTGTGATACCACAGGTATGTAAATGTTTTGCCTCTGATATTTTCACCCTATATTTCTCTCATTACTCATAAAATTTTAGAAGCGCTTGTTTCCACCCCTACCCTACTCTGCTCTGTCCATTTCTGCAGTGGGAGTATTTATATATGTAGTCTATCATCTGTTGATTTTAGCATGGTATCTTGTTAGATGATTGTGTCTCTTGGTGCGGGACCATGTGATGAGTTATTTGGCGGAGGAAACATACCAGCTTTCGTGTTAGCCTCAATATCCGCTTTTGCAGCTGGTGTTATTGCAACACTCAAGTTGCCGACTCTTAATTCTTATAGATCAACTGGAATGCATTTTGGCTGATCAAATCTATGTTATATGCACGACGTGCATGATACACATTACCACATGGAAAGAGGACAGGACTTGAGATGCCCACAAATGGTGGCAACGCCATACTAGCACTCATCTATTCTTCAAGGAGACGCGCGGGGCATGCATTCTTCCATTTTTTCACTCTCATCCAGCAATTTTTCCCTTTGTGGAGTATAGAATCATACAGTTCAGAGTAATATTGTAGTTCTATAGATGAACATCTAATTCTTTTTGTATGATGTGTACATTAGTGGAATCGCCATGAGGTAAGATATAGGTAACATCCTTTGATAACAAGACGTAGATATATAGTTTACACATTTAGCATATTGTTCTTCATTACTGATTGCATCATCTTTAACATTAATACATAGTTTGGAAGATATCTCTAGTTCAAATTGTGTTCTTATAACGCAGTGGCATCTTAATTAAAACGACGTATTCAGGAATCTCTTAGATCACTACTACGGATTTAGTTTAGGTAACACAATTACAATAGTGTTCTTCACAAGTGCTATTGAAGTTAAAACATTACCTAGCGAGTATGACCTGAGCTATTTTCTAATTGTTGTAAAAGCAAAATAGGCGATTTTTTTAAGAATTGAGGAACTCATAACTACTATAAGAAAAATCAAATGCATCTTATATTATTTAATAAAGTCGTCATTTAATATTATTAGATGTTATTACATCTAATAACATTGAGGAGGCACATGGAATGAGTTTCCTAGCTGAATTCACCATAAGTTTGAGGCCATGTGGAAACGAAGATTCAGAGAATAAATATATTCTAATTTTGCTGAAATTGCTCATACTTTATATATTTTAAAAAGAAAAAATAAAAGAATTAGGATAGCAACAGAGTAGCAGAAGCATAGAACATGAATGCAACCCCATTTTGATGGGGCATCCCTTCTGCTTAATTCCAACTAATAAAGTCATGTGATGCAGCTATGCTAATTTGTCTTTGCCCTCTCAAAATCTTTACGTTTAATTTGTAGGACTCATAATATACCCCACTTTTTCAACATTTAGCTTCTCTGGGTCCTCATATTTATTTTCTTCTAAAAAATATTCGCATTTATACTACTATTACAAGATGTGATAGCGTAATCGTAATCGCGATCCCTTTCATTTTAATAGTGATTAGCATTTCATCTTAAAATATTAAAAATCTCAATTATTTGTCAATGTAACATTGTTTATTTGATTTTTTATAAACTAGTAACTTACATTTGCATGCTATGAATTGTAGAGACTACTAATGCTTTCATACTTGTCAACCTATATTATAGACTATGGTAGTATTGTCTCAAAATATATAAACAACCTTGCGTTTCCCATCAAACTTTTCGATTTATAGTATATTCACATGTGAAAGTAGTTATATTCAAGCAGTTGTAATTAACAGTTAACAACCCTTCAATTATTAATTCAACTAAAATTTAACTACTCCAACTATTATTATTTTTATAGTTTCCCATCTCTGTAATGAGTACAGAGACAATGTACTATTTCGTGTTTGTTCTAATTTGTGTCTTAATTGTACTGAGGATCATGCAATTTAGAGAAGAAACCAAAACTAAGACATATTTTAATAAATTTTGAAAGAAGGGTGCCTAACGGGGCGAGAATTAATGAAATTGCACATCGTTAATATTACACTTATATTATAGTCTCTCTGATATGTAACGATTTATTATTAAATATATGGGCTATGTGGACAACACTTAACGTACAAGTACAAAATTCACTACTTGTCTTAACTTTTATCGCATTTCAAATATCATTTGTGCAATTATCTCTTGATCGATGATTTGTTCTGCCCTTCTCTCTAGCTCACACAAAATTACAGTTTTACTAAATGTAATAATTACAAGGTAAAACCATCAATATAAAAATACAACTTCAATTCACACTGAAGAATATAGATCCATTGCATTTCTGTCCTCCCCTCTCTACTTCAAATTAATAAACAAATTATTCAGTTTCTTGAAACTAATAAGGTATATAAGCTCCCATTCATACAACAATCAATACATCTTCCCTTTGATTCATACACACAAAAAATGATGAGTTTTGATATATATTGATGAGCCCCTTATCCACTTTTCAAGAAACTTATTCTGTTTTTTTCTATAGTATATCTCAATTATGCCAATCAATAGATCAATATCATTTTCTTCTCTTCTTTGGATCAATATATTAGGTCATGACTCTAATTGAAATGGATTTTTTCCCATCCAATTTTATGTTCCAAACTCCTCCTCAACCTCATGAATCTGATCATCAGCACCAACATCATCATCATCATGAAGTGCCCACCTCTCTCCCTCAAGTAGTTATCCCATCATGCTCCTCTCAAGACTTCCATGGTGTTGCTTCATTTCTAGGGAAAAGATCTCCCATGACATTTTCAGGTGTGTAGTGGAGGAACCAAGGAGGCAATAGGGAACAGTCGCCTCTTAAATTTTCGAAAAATAAAATTTTACTATATTCTTCCAAAAATTAATTTATTCGCCTCTTAAGTTTTTATATTTTCTTGTATAAATTCTTTCGATGCTCCTATATAAAAATTCTGATTCCGTCACTGCAGGGGTAGATGTGTTCGAAGAAACAACAACACATGGCGGGGAAGACGAATATTCTGATGATGGATCACAACTTAATGAGAAAAAGAGGAGACTTAACATGGAACAAGTGAAGACACTAGAGAAGAATTTTGAGTTGGGAAATAAGCTTGAGCCTGAGAGGAAAATGCAGCTGGCTAGAGCACTTGGATTGCAACCAAGGCAGATTGCTATATGGTTCCAGAATAGGAGAGCAAGATGGAAAACTAAACAATTAGAGAAAGATTATGATGTTCTTAAGAGACAATTTGATGCTGTCAAAGCTGAAAATGATGCCCTCCAAGCTCAAAATCAAAAGCTTCAAGCTGAGGTAAGTACAAATTTAACTTGTTTAGAGTTAGTTAGCTAAACATATACTCCTACCTTTTTTAGATAATTAGCAACGATATGAGTTTCGAATCCAAGAACTTCTGATCACTAGTAATAACTATTTTTCACTAGGTTATTCGATTAACTCAACGCAACATGTACTTTTAGATCATAACTAAATACATACTTTAAGATCAGTAATTCATTCGTTTAATTTTGTAAATGAGACGGATCGTCTTTTCGATTTTATGAAATAGAGAATAACAATATTTCGTGGAATTCACTTTAAGACATGAATTTGAGTCATTGGCCACAAAATTTATGTGATAGTGGACTTAAAAGCAGCACAATCATGTGCATGACTGCTTGATTGCCTGCATGGTTTTCACAAAAGTTGCTTCATTTATTACTATTTGTAATTGTTCCTTTTTCATGTCTCATTAATCATTTGTTTCTAGAATTGTATATTTGTATCAGTAAGATTGTGTAAACTTTAGTAAAATTGAAAGGGCAAGAGGAAATATTAACTATTGGTTCATGTGATTACTTTCTTGGTTCAATAATGCAATAATTGCAAATGATTTGTTAAATTATTAAAAGTGAAAGGTCAATGAATGATTATAAAACTCTATCCTCATAGAAAGCAGTAATGAAAATGATTCATGCAGAGCAGTGATAGACTTACGATTGGTGCAAGCCGATTCAGTCGAACAATCATTAAAAAAAATTGTACATGTGTACAAAAAATAAACATAAAAATTAATATTTAAATTTGTATTTCTATATACACTATAAAATTTTACTAGTCTCCGAATACATTTCTAAAATACTTAGATTCGTCCGTGATGCAGATCGTAGCAATAAAGAATAAAGAACCAACTGAATCAATCAATCTCAACATCATCAAGGAAACAGAAGCCTCTTCTAGTAATAAAAGTGATGATGAAAATAGCTCTGATATCAAGTTGGACATTTCAAGAACCCCTTTATCAATCAAGCCAACTAGTGGACTATCACAACTTTTTCAGTCTTCATCAAGACCAGAAATTCAATTTCAGAAGATTGATCAAATTGGAAAAGAAGAAAGCTTGATCAATAATATGCTTTGCAATATTGATGAACAAACTGCATTTTGGCCTTGGTTGGAGCCACAAAATTTCAACTAAGGTTTGAAAAAAGAATTGAAGATCACATTTGAAGGACACCTTATTTGGAAAATCATCATTTGGCAGTCAAAATTATTATACTATGAATGGATGAGATCAAGAATGCTTTATTAGTTTACTTCTTTTTTTTTAATTTATTGTTTTTAAGCATTTATATTAATCAGGGTAATAATGTATGTGTAAATTAGTATATTAGATAAGGTCAACTTTCCATAAAAGGAATTAATAATCCTTTGGTTTCCAGATTTTCAAGAAAGGATTAATAAATTCTAGATATATGTTGCAATGTTTACCATGTTTTGATTCTTGATCTCAGAGGGATGTTTGTTAGATGAATTCTCATTGGAGTTTATAATATTCTAAATTTTCTACCTTTGTCTAAGTCGCTTAGTTATTGTACTCTAACCTAACAAATTATTGTGGTGGTATATATATTCCATAGATTAACTTTTGCTGAAAGCATATTCTTATACGCAATACTTGTAACACTGAATTGAAGAGATCGATTAAATTTCGTGATACTGTAATTTTTTTTCCTTTTTTGTAAAATTCGTAATCATATATACTCATCCAATGTGTGTCAACACACACTATTGACTATTGATCAATGAAATTTGATCTTTAAGTGGGAAAAGGGGAAAAGAATAAGTACAAACATTATTAATGATGACTAAAATATAAATGGTCAAATGTTAATAATTGAGTTTTTCAAAAAATGTACTTGGTTGTAACTTGCAAGATTTGATGAATTGTACTATTGACATAGATGAAATTAATGAAGAAACATGCACATAAACATGAAAATTGAGATCTAAGGGATTGAGTATCTAGCACACATTCCAAGAGAGGAAGAAGACAAAGAGATGAAAAGAGGAAGAAAACAAGGAGGGTTGGAAATGGTCATTCTCGTGAAGAAGACATGGTGCAAGTTTTGAGCTGACACTTGAAAATGAAAGATAGGCCAATATATGGTAACATATATGCATACACTATCCCAAAAAACATCTATGTGCCCACCACTTTTTGGACTCTAATTGATCAAGTTCCCACCATTTCTGCATCCTCTCTTTCTATATTTTGAAAGATAGTATAATGAATTCATGTGATCACCTACTGACACCCCCCCCGTCCTCATACAAGTCTCTGTAAATTTCCTTACCATATCTTTTTATTTAAGTGACCCTACTGTCCTTATTACTCATGTCTTTGTGTTCAAACATTAACAGTATGCTTCTTGAATGTACACTACTCCATATTTGAAATTGGAGTCTGCAATCATGAAAGGTAGATTTCTAGTGTGCCCAAGAGAGAATTGGTGAAATGGTCCCCGAAATTGGCACCAGATTGCAAAATTAAGTTAATCTAAGTTAAAGTATTATAAATGATATTTTTGCCCCAATTTTAACGGAAATATTAACTTGGGGACCAAACTGCAACTTTCGGGCCACTTTCAAGGACTATGTTTCACTCGTGCCACTATTGGGGGCCAAAGTGCAATTTGGTGCCATTTTTTAGGATCATTTCGGCAATTTTCTCGTGTACCATACCAGCTAATTGACGAATTCGTCGCAGATAGTAAAACTAATTAAGTTGTAGCTCTAGTCACATATAGTTTACGTTATTACTGCATATTGCTTCTTCAAAATGATACAATTGTTGAAGTATAATCTGTAGGATGACGAAATTCTATACTGAAGTATTTGGGACTAATAAGTTGTGATGTAATGAAATTTTCAGGTAGTGTCTAATATTATACTCTGATCTTTATCCCAAAAGATTGTCCATCACTGAATGAAATTAGGAGGTAGTCTCTTTAATGTCACTGTTCTTAACTTTATATTACGAAATTTGAGGTGCCCATTTGATTAAATAAAAGTCTGGTACAATCAATTGAGCCAGCCAGAGGGTATGTGGTGTAAAAATGAAACCACAAAATTCCAAGTAAGAAAAAGAAAACAGTAGGATATTATTGGAGTCCACAAATTTAAAGTCATGAAACCTTTAGTAGAATGTATTATATTAGACCAAAAAAGGGAAAAGGGGAGCCATTATTTCATGGTTGCAAATAAAAGCTTGAGGTCACACAAAATATTAATCACTTATTATTTATAGTGAAACACATATTATAAAGTTGTAATAACAAAGCAACAATATGTAGAACAAAACTAAATAAATGACAAATTATGTCCATCAAATTTGATTACATCTATCAGGAGAATGAATATGCTTGAAATCCTAACAACAATACAACATTAGTCATTTTATCAACTCCATTAATGATAAACCCCCATAGGCGGACCTAGGTAATAACAAGAGTATTCACATGAATACCCTATCAAAAAGAAAAGTTGTCCCAATAATAGTTGTTTCATTTAGTTTGTAGAAGGGCACAGGTTCGATCCATGTAACTCCAACTTAATTTTTTCATTCTCTACTTGCGCTCAAATCTGTTGGTTTTGGTCGATTCCTATTTTTACTACTCTATATTAATATGTACTATATATATTCCAACTTCCAAATGAAACTTTTACTACTCTATATTAATATCTATTATACACAGTATATTATATATATATATATATATATATATATATATATATATATATATATATATATATATATATATATATATATATATATATATATATATATATATATGTTCCAACTTCCAAATCAAATTAGAGTACCAACATCCAAATCAAATTAGAGGAAGCAATACACGTTATTTATGCTCCCTAGAAGAACCTATATTGCTCACCCATTTAAACGAATTTTGGACACAAAATCATATATGGTGATTCCATTAACGAAATCATTAAATCAACACTTCCAAAACAATGTCCAGGTTATAAATAATTATCATATTTTCATGTATTAGTATATAATTATATTTGATTACTTGCTCAATTAATAAGCCGTATAAAGTAAAAAAATTAATTTATTAGTATTCTATTATTCTAATATTAGTGTTTTAGTTATTTTATTAAATATATAATATAATCATTTATAAATTAACTTAATTGGTGGTTAGTTGTTAATTACATATATATTTTATTTTTAGGATATATAAGTATTTTAAGCCGAAAGAGATATTTGAAGATTCAAGTGTAACTACTAGTTCAAGGAATATACACTATGAACATACATTTCAATCTCTAATTCGACCTTCAAGCAATGAAAGAGAGAAGAATGTCGATAAAGTTGAATTAGTTTCAATTGTCATTTGAATTATATTAATGTAACACTCATAATCTTTAAAAAGTCGTTGAACAATTTTATCTATTGTCATTACCTATAACTTTTATACGATGAAATGAATACCTTATATAGAAATCCTGGGTCCGCCCCTGTAAACCCCCCATAATTTTATTTTCATTATGATTAAATATGAATATATAAAGAAAATGGTAGTTTTAACTTAAATTCTTTAAGTTTCCAACGAAATAATTATCATCAAAATAAATATTGTCAAAAGATCATAATATGAATAGTTATGCATGTAAAGATGGATAAGGTAACAAACTGTAGTTACAAGATCATGAACCCGATTCCTCTTACTAATTTACAAGGTTATTTCATCATCCTAAACTAAATTATATACCTAACACACATTTAATAAGTCAATGAATTGCAAATGGAAATAAAAAAAATAGAAAAGGTAGGGCTATTAAAAAATAGAAATGGAACTTATTTCTGGGATCATGTGCAGAAGTGATAAATAATGTCTGACAACATGGCTGCTGATTTTTTGCCACTTGCTATCAGAATGAAAGATTCCATGCAAAAAAAAACAATTTTATTTCATTTTTTATAAAGTAATCGTACTACTAAAATTAGCTGCTAATATAAATAATTGTTGGTAGTGCAAAGTTTCCCCAGTTAGTGGCCACGTGCATATCCAGTGAGAAAGCTCTGTCTAATATAACCACAATATCACACATTATATTTTTTAAGAAATATAATATATATATGTATATCATACATTATACTCCATCCCTTAATAAATTATTGACTGATAAATATTGAGGTAATGTCATAAAAGTTTATTGAAAAAAGCTAAACTTATTATGACTTTTAACGAAAACAAAACCACGAGTAAAAGAGAATAGATTCGAAATTTTTTAAATAGAAAGAATTATATTGAAATAGTAAACTATTGATTATTGAAGAAAAATTTATGGAGTAATTTTTTAGTAATTTGAAGATTGGTGGATTAATTATTTAATTACTGGATAATAGATTTACAGAGATCGTTACAAATTCAGACAGTATTTGTAATGTTGTATGAAGTGGGCAACAAGACATGTGGCGGGCAATAACCAATAATGATTGTGCTTTTATATTCGGAAATAGCTGCTTTCAGACATGGTTGTTGGCTTTTGTCAACGTTTTTTGCAATATATTTTAAAGTTAGTATGTGATCATCCACCTATCTCTTCAAAAACTTTATAGCACTAACAAATAAGAAATTAGTTAACATAAGTAGTGAAATCAGATAATTTGAAATGTGTAAATAAATTAAAGATGAAATAATGTCTTTCATTCTATATTCGAAACAAAATTCATGTAAAAATAGATAAGAGATAGTTCATATGGTAATAATTAGGGCCTTTTAATTATCATTTATTAGTTTAAACTTTAATGTTACACAAATACGTTCTATTATGGTACCGTAACTTATTCATTTGATCTATTCTTGTGATTGTAAAAAAATCAAATTTTATATGCATGTCAAATTGATAATATCGAAGGACAAATCGTATTTCAGTGCATAATATTCAAAAGCATATCAAGTGGTTTGGACGCTCATATGCAACTGTAAATTTAGGGTAGAATTACAAGAGTTCTCAACAATATTTAAGTAGTTTATTATTAAGTTGTACAATGTTGTTTCTAGACAATCAATTATATTATTTACTCGTAGTTCTGATCTATACATTCATGTAGTTCAGCTCACTTTTAAAATCATTTTAATAATAATTTATCTATATCACTTTAATTATTAGAATTAAAAAAATTATTGTAAATAACTTTTTCATGATGAAAAGTTAATACAATCATAATTATGTCAAATTACATATATTGCCATATCTATATAGATGCATTCCTTTAATCCTTCATACCAAACATAACTTACTAGTTACTAGTTACTAAGTGACTTACGGTCCATTAACATCCTGGCTAACGGATCGCCCAATCGGGCTTCCGTTAGATAGCCTATGAATTTAGCCCATCATACATTCATACCACTCTCATTCTCTCAAGTCTCAACTCTCAAGTTGAGTTAGATCGACTCGTGAAGAAGTAGTGCTTGGACGTAGACACGTAGTGTCGTTCGTAGGCCGGGTTAACAAGGACTCAGCTCGAACCCTGGACTAACAACCCGGTTTGAAATACCACCAGTTCTGATTCTGAGTCAAAATTTGGACACGAAGGCGACCATAACTAGATTGGTTTATTTTATATTTTTACTACAATAAATTATGCAGTTTTCGACTCGAGTTAGCCGAACGATCCGATTCGGGTCAATTTCGAGTCGTTTCGGTCCAGTCTCTTGTCGAGTCCCTACAATATTTTTGTAAATTTCTAGCCGATTTCGATTCCTTTCACGGACTTGGTTCTGATTCGAACCGAGTTCCTAGTTAACTCGATTTCAAACTGGGTCGTGATACGGTTCAATAACAACATTAATTTGTAGACTCGTTGTGGTCCCCTTCTTAGCATGGTTCGTTTGACATGTATAGATAGGTAACAAGAAATCAAGATTGTTATGGATTCTACAGATATATGAGAAAGACAATTATTTTGAATTGGAGGAATTATATTTCAAGTAATTATTTCTTAATGTTATCCGAATAATCAGATTACCTACTTTAAAAGCCTCAAATTCCATTCACCCAAATAAAGTATGTCATGTTTCATATTACAAGTGTTTAAATAATGTGCAATAATTATTTAAAATATGATTTATACAATTAATAATATAACAACATTTAATACATTAATTTCCTATAAAATAGGAAATAAATTTGTATGGTGATAACAAAAATTATACTCCATAATGAACATAGAAATTATGCTGCATACATACAGTATATATATAATCCATATGGTCATTCACTCCTATGTATAGATAACCATAAGATGCTCTTTTAATACATGGTTTCATGCAATAACTACATAACATCGTCAATATCTTGAAATTTTATTTTCAGAAAAAAGAGCCAGCAAGATTATCAATATGAACTTCAATCAATTAGTTCCACACCACCATCAGGAGCGTAGGAATGATGTTCCTACATTTCCTTCCGATACAAACGTTACAATCCCATGTCACAATTCTCCATCTCCATATAAAATCGGGTCGTCATTACTAGAAAAATCAGCAATATCATCAATGACAAATTCAACCAATACTCGTCAAACTACTAAATTTGCTTCACCTAATACGAAGCAACGTCAAAGAACTCACAACCACAACCACGACCAACTCCAATGTGAAGATCCTGGAAAATTAGATGATAAATTGAAAAAAACTCGAAAGGCGGATCGCCATAAGAAGGTGAATGGACGTGAACGTAGAGTATGGTTACCTGCAAAGGTAGCATCCGAAGTGTTTCCTTTAACCGCTAAGCTTGGGTTCAAATCTCATGGAAAGACAATTGAATGGCTTCTACATGCAGCACAAAACTCTATTTTGGCTCATTTAGGTAGACCCCTACCTAACTCATATCATTCTTCTCACTCTTCTCCATCAACTTTTGCACCTTCATCATCACATGTTGCTAGCAAAAGTTCATTGGAAAAGAAGATGGATTGTTAGTAATGTTGTTTTTAATTTTTGTTGAATTAGCCTTTGATAAAATATAATTATATGAATGAAATCTATAGAAAAAAATATAACAATTATTATGTTGAATTAGCTATGGGAATTCCTTGAATTTGTTACTCTAGTAGACATTTGGCAAAAATAAAACATTCAAATTATAATTTCTTATTTGGAAGCATAAGAGAATTTATCATAAATGACGGATACAAATTTCCGTTATTCATGTTGTAAGATTTTAAGGTTGCAATTCATTGTAAATAATCAAACTCGAAAACTCAATCAACTCATATTATCATAAATAATATCGTTTCCTGCTAAACTAATCTGGTTGAAGTTGTAAATACGTAATACCGAACAATATTTATTTTAGTAGAGGAGTCCAACTATATACACACTCAAATAAATGGATAATAAATTAAAACTATGTAAAGTGACCCTTTTGCCCTTAATTTGAATCTTCGTTCAAACACTAGACATACGAATAAGGATGGAATGAGGGATAAAATAGCAATTGCACTCCTAAAAGCATTCATACAAGATTGGCTGCAAACATGCCACATAGACAACAATATCCACTAAAATCAGTTCATCAACTATCAACTACCTCCACACTAACCAGATAAACCAATTCGGACATGGCCACAACCACTCGCTCTCCGACCACCTCCGCCGCCTCCATATTCTCTGCCGCCACCAACCACCACCACCACCCTTTCCACCTCCCTACAAAACTACCCTTTTGCTCAAAACCATTGCCCCTCCTCCTCAGACCAGTCAAACTCCACGTGTCATCCAACCCCATCACCTCAACCTCAACCTCCACCGCCACTACAAAAACCAATCAAGAAACCATATTTTTTGATGGTGGAGCTCACTATGGAGACCTTGTTGCAAATCTTTTTCTGGGTTTCACACTTGTTTGGTTGCCATTAACTCTAGCTGCATGTTTGAGGGCATTTTTCTTGAGGTACAGGTTTACAATTTTTTTTATATATATATAAAATAATCCCCCCCTCCTTTACATGGTGAGAATCGAGGACCACGACCTTTTAATTTTCTGAAAGCCTCCTAACCATTAGACCATTCGATGTTCTCAGGTACAGGTTTACAAATTTGAGGGTCACTGTAGTTTCAGGGCTAACAGGTCAAGAAAGGAGTGATTTTTCGTATAGTGTGATCAAAGATGTTCAAGTTGTGCCAAGGTTTATTGGGGAGTGGGGTGATATTATTATCACTTTGAAAGATGGCACAACAGTTGATTTGAGAAGTGTTCCTAAGTTTAGGGAGATTGCTAAGTATTGTCTCAGTATGGCTGATAAGCCTGCCGTTGTAAAAGAAACAGGATCGAAAGGGTTTTGATAAGCACCGATTAAATTATATGTTACACTTTGTATGTCACTTTATGTTACACTCGTTTAAGATCATGTCAAGTGTTTTCTTTTGCAACTTTAAGAATAATCAATACACGTTTTACAATCTCAACAGAGCGTCACATAAAGTGTAACAGATGATCTATTATTGGTTTTGATTTGTTGGTTTTTGTTTGATTCTTTGAAAGTGGTGTGTACTGATGTAAAGATTGTTAATTTTGTATAATATTGTTCAAAGTGGCCACTATTTTTTACTCAACCAGACCTTATTATGATGTAATTTGTCTTTGATACTTCATTGATTATCAAGTGGAAATGTGAACTTTGTGGCTTATCTAATTGATGATGAATATTCCACTGAATTTTCCTGGATTTCTTGAACTTTATTCTTCTTGAAGATCTTGATGATCAGATGTATTGGTCTGAATAGATCAGCTGTTTTTACAAATTGGTCTACAGAGATATACCTGCAATCTAGTATGCAAGGTACATTCTAGTTCTATATGCATCATTATTCTGTGTGTTTCGTTGACATTCAATTTGTGTGTTTCTTTGCTGCATTTTTGGCAGGTAGAAGACGATAAGATAAGACGTTGCATTAACAAATTGGACATTAAGTACAAAAACACGACCGATGATAAACATAGTCTTAATGTTCTTACTCCGATCATCTTTAATCAGGTAGAACGTTTCAGCTATAACAATTCTATATAAGCAAAATGTCACAAAAAAAGCCTAACCAAAGTTATGGTAATTGTTCTCAAGTGGTCTTTTTCTTCCTGGGCATTCTCTGCAATTTCTTATACTTCAGATAGATTTGATATGATAACCCGGAGAAGACCATAGATACACTAGCCCATTGCTTTGTGGAAAGGGGGTTCCCACTCAACAAGGATGACACCACTATGCTGACGAACTTGCGAGTTGTGGTAATGGTTGTGTTGGTCAATGAACCAAAACGACTAATTGTCAAAAATATGAAATTCTGGCCAACCGCGCCACACAGGCAGAAAAGGAAGATATCCCATGCTGCCTCTGGATGCTGCTTGCAAAATTGGACTGCCTCATATCCCATAGCAGTAGGCCAACCAAACATAAAGACCATATTGTAGATGGAACCCCAAACATTCATCCCCAGCATTATATTCCATGCGCTAGTCTTTGGAAACCTAGAAACATGGGGCACTCCCATTACTCATTCATGTCACAGGCAAATAACTCAGAACATTCACATAACTAAGAGAATGACAGACGAATTTCAAGCAGCGTGGTGGTGGTGTACTGGTGTACAACTAAAATGACTTCCACATTGAACCTTTTTTAATAACTCCACAAACTTCCAAGTAAAAACAATGCAACTGTTTTCCTATTTATTCTTCTTCTTAATAATAAATTTAGATTTAAGATGCACAAACTTTCAACAGCTAAATATTTCGCCCAATCACATTTTCTAATATTTCCACAGCACAAACATTTCAAACATAAATTAGACCTCATCACAATCAACAAAGGAATTTCAAGTGTTTTGTTGAACATTTAAATAAGGAAATGAAATCAAGTACGAAGTATTCAAGAAGGGAGGTCCCCTATATTAACTTTTTTGTTACGTCGTAAGACAGAAACACATTATGCTCTGTACAATTCCATATTGAAATGAAGCGCATAGAACCTGACACTAAAGCCCATTTACAGCCAACTAATGAATTCCATACCTTGCTGTTATTGAATCCTGAGTCGCATTGGTAAATCCATCAAATGCAAGATTCAAGAAGCACAATGTATAGCCAAGAGGAGCATTCGGATGTGCTAGCTTGCTTATGGTTTTTGAGCTTGTCTGGAACCAAACAGATAATTCAAGAACAGAAGAAGCTCATAGTAAATAAGCATTGAAGACTTGAGGGAAAACCATATAGGTATAGGAGATGGAAAGAATTAAATGAAAGGAACAGAGAAAAGTTTAGTTCTGAAGACAACAAACCTTTGCAAGAGCAAACACGGAAACCCCTCCAGCGACAAGTAGCGTACAAAGATACTCAGGAAAAGTATATCTGATGCCGTAAACAAGAGTCCCCATCAACATAACTGCACAGAATCCAAAATAAAATATAAAAGGAAAGTCCAATTGCTATTATGAGATAAAAACCATGTAGAATTTCTTTTGTAGCATACAAGACTGAAGTATTATACTTCTTAGTCATTCATTATGAAACGCCCTCACTTTTTTGTACGTTCTTAGCAGAGGAGTGTTAAAAGTTATATATGTTAATAACTCACCAGGTATCATTTTTGAAGATTTTGCCAGGACCTGCATATCATGAACTTGTCATAAGCATTTGACATCTCAAAACAATAACATCTAAAAATAAATTGTCTTGGTTTATGAATTAGATAGGATACGTTTCAGTAAAAGAATTAGCATGTTTCATGTGATGCCAACTCAAACTCCCCCTTAATTGCCTGAATAGTAAGATGATAAAGCCTATTCAATACTACGTACCATCTGAGTGGTAGGTTTGTATGCACTTAAGAAAGGAATGCCACATACCTGAGCTGGATAACTGATATACTTCAGTGCTTCAATCCCCATCGCTGGACCAATTGTATTCGTAATACCAGCACCCCAATAACTCCACCAAGGAGCACCACCACTACTACCATCCGACCATATTTTTAACACTGCAATTTAAGGGGCATCAGAAGTTATAACAGTTGCCCAAACCCAACAATCAATTCCATGTTTGTCACTATAACAGAAACTTCAGCTGAGCTCAAGAACTTACTTATAAAAGACCATATCATACACACTACACTCTGCGCCAAGTTCAAGAACGCTAAATGTTGAAACCTCTCCTTGTCTGGACCAAATCTCTTTGTCGACCTAATCAGATACATAACCATGATCAATCAACAGATTACAATAATCTACCCAATTTCAGAAAACACATTCACATGCATAAAGATGATGAAAAAGAGACTACCAAATTTCAGTTCATAGTTACTCCTATATCATATCTCTGATATTTATAACGAACTCATGTGCATCAATACTTAACCTTATGTCTCCACTTATACATAACCATCCAACATTGTCCGAGTAGCAGAGATAATCACTTTACTACTCCTTAATTTCGTAGTCATTTGACTATGCACAATCCCAAAGAATCCAAATTTGTTTCTCAATTTCAATTTCCAACCTCCTTTTCTCCGAACACTTAGCCAAAATGAGAATGTAATTAAGGATTCCACAAGATATGAAAACACCCTTAAAATAAGGGAAGCAAGCAAGGAGCAATTTCGTTCATTTTCCTCTATTGCTATTTAACTCCATCACTTTTATACTGCCAGTCCAGGCTATGGAGGAAGGTTGCGTTAGCCCCAAGGCCCAAACATGAATCATCATTGGTCATTGCTGTGTTCCCTACAGAGTGAGCCGCTGTATTGACAGAAGAGGTGCCCAACACAGAAGCGAATATATAGGTTGTATTCGTATAGCCAACTCCACTTAGCTAAGCCTTCCTTTAATTTGTTAAAACTACACCTAAGTTAATCATAGTCAACCACAAACGTAAGCATACTTTTTTTTAACCCCACTTAAAATAACACCAATTTGTTTCCATATTATTTTGGTGCCATTATTCACCTATTCGGTAATAGTCTCGTGTTAGCACACGAACAAATTTGCATACTATCAAACGCTTCGCACAACCAGGAAGACACTACCCTCTTCACGGACATTTTGACATCTTAATATTAATATTAATATAGGAGTCACAAATTCATTCATAATAATACATCTATACCAAAATTCAAAATGGTATCTTAAAAATTCGATTTTTCAACCAATACTCCTAATCAAAGATGAATAATTGAAAAAAGAAAAAAAGAAATGCATACACAGCTTCTTGAAGAACGCCTTGGTAGATGTAAGCAGACCAAATGCCAGCTACACAAAACGAAAGCACCATAATCCGCCGGAAGCTACCGGAGGACTCCATTTGATTACGAATCCGGAGCTGCCACGTGGATCTCCGGCAGGAGTTTGATTTTGTTAGTTGTAGTTTTCGTGGTTTTCCCAAGTGTTTGTTCAAAAAAACGTTGGTGTCTGATTATGTAGTTACGTCTTGGGGAATGGGGCCGGTTTACGTTGTTATCTTACGTGGAGGATTCGGATTGGTTTGATTTTGTGTAAGGTGAAATCTTATTGGTTGAGTCGAATTGGAAAAACTTCACTTTCTTATTTGATCAAACTAGCTAGTTCCCAACTCAGCTCCTCCTACCATCACATTAGATTATATTATAGGTGTCTCATTTTATTTCATTTTTAATTTAAATTAATACTCGTACTTCTTTTTTTCTTGGCAATTAGTGATGAGATGAGTTCAGAATCAGGACCTTTTGACCACTAACAAGATCTTTTTCACTAGACTATTCGACTAACTCTATTTAAATCAATACTTTAAAATATTTAATCAATAGTCTTTGTTTTAATTTTGACGTTGTTTAAAAGATCGATTAACTTCAAATCAATTATAGCAGTGTAAAATAACTAAAGTATTAGTTAAAAACTATCTCTAATCAAATTAGAAATATTAAGTTAAGTAATTAAAATATTTTTTTTGATAGATAAATCATTAAATTAAGTAATGAAAACTTGTTTGAAGCTTTCATGGCTATTACATGAAAGTGAATTACATGATACGAATTAAAAGAATTAATTGTAATGTATTTCAAATTTGAAAAACAACCAACACTAGTAGGTAATCAAAAGATCTCACAATTTTTCCTCTGCCCTTCTTGAACCCGATCCTCCAATCATCATTTCTCTCGAGCTTATGATAATTTTTATACCATACTTAGGAAAATAAATCATCAATAATGATTAAACCGAATGAAATTAAAGTCCTTGACGAAAAGTAAGGTGGTGAAAATTGCTTCTCCAGTATCACAAGAGAATATGAGGTATGGACATCCATATCATCTGCATTAAAATACTTCCTCCGTCCCTAAAAGATTGTCACATTTTGACTTTTGGTAGTCAACAAAACACGATTTAAAACATAAATATCTATTATTTTACATGCGAAAAATTTATAAAAAGTTAATATTTCAAAAATATATATTGAGACGAATCTAACAAGGTCCCACAAGACTATATTATTTCTTATCGTTTAATGAGAATTCATGATCAAATTTTGTAATGTTTGACTAACAAAAGTCAAAATGTGACAATCTTTTAGGGACGGAGGGTGTATTTTTTAACTAGAAATTGATCTAAAATTATGAAAATATTAATTAGATAAAAAGCTAGTATTAAAGTCAAATTGTTCTTTCTTAATTCTTACTAATTGATCGTATAGAACATATGAGCCCAATTAAAAACAAGATAGATATTTGATGGTAACTGGCCCAAAATATGAATATACTACTATAGTCTATAGACTATAGTCCTCTTATATGTGATGCGCTCCGATAATTGAATGGGCCAACTCTTTTGTTTGAATACAATAATTAGTCAACCGAAACGAGAAAACTTCCTAGTAGAATAAAATATTTGATCCTTAAATCTAAAAAAGATGAAGCAAGGGCTGGCTTCCTCTGTATTTTACCAATTAACAACTGAAAAAGATTTGTCCGACATACTTTAGTGGAAAATTCGAAATGTTACAGAAAGCATTATATTCTTCTGAAGTTAATGAGTTAAGTAGAATTATATAACAATAATAATAGGAATAGTAATAATAATATTAATAATAATGATGCACATATTAATCTTGACCTATAACATTTTTCTCCTATATACCTAGGGGCGAAACCAGGATGAAAATAGAGGGGGCGAACTTTGAGAAAAATAAAATAGAGGGGACCAAAATAAAAAAAAAATTGTTGAAATATCAAAAAAGTTTGAAAATATGTTAGAAATGAAGCTTAGAGGGCTTGAACACTTAACCTCTACCTTTTAAACGAAGGGCTTAACCATCTAAACTACACTTTCACTTAGTTTACTTACACTTTTTATTATATATATCACAAAAATTCGAAAAAACCGCATATGTAATATAACAATACCGAAAAACCTAGGGGGGCAGTGCCCCCCCCCCCTAGGTCCGCCCCTGTATATACCTACATGCATAAGTTGTAGGTTCGATTTCCACTGAGAGCTAACCTTATGTTTAAAGTGGTTAACGATCAAAGTTTAGTTTCCTGATCAGGCGAGGCATATTCCGTGTCCACCTCTGACATCATACCTAGGACAAGGAATTGTTAGGGCCTTTAATTTAAGAGTCTCAAACTTTAAAATGACAATCTAATTAACGAAAGACAAAAGATAAAATTTATATATATTCCTTAAAATGTTGCTTCAAAATATTCCATTGTTTTGAACAAATGTAGTATTTTTTCATTATCTTCACACATTGGTACTAAGAAGTTTCATTTCTCATCTTCAACTTTTATCACTATCTCTAATTGATGAAGGACAAAAATAAAATTTACCTATATTCCTTAATAAATTATATTTAATTAATATACCTACTTAATGTGATAAGGAGAGGCATAAGTTATAAATTAAAATGATGAATAATATCGCAACTCATTACAGCAAGTTCCAACGTTAGTTACTCGTGAATAGAGGATAAATCTTGAAAAACTTATGCAAGAATAATTGCTTTCCCAATGCAAGTTGGATTACTAATTTAATCCAACAAAACTTCACTAATTATGAAAGATGACAAAAAACATATGCATGGATCGACCATGTTCCTCAATCTGAATGCAGAGCATCATGTTTCAAATAATTATGAATTTATTGTAAGAAAAAGAACAAGTGGACTGGGGCTCTAGCTGTCCCTCAATTTATTATATATGTAAAAAAACAACTCCATCTCACAACTAATTATACAGTACTATATGAAGGTAGTACTAGTATCTATGTTCCCTCCATTATTATTTTTATTTTTAATGATTGAAACTATCAAATTTATATGTCTTAATTAACATATGTAGTATAATTTTGATTAATTCCATCCTTGTATATAAGCATCAGCAAATATTACTCTTGATGAAACTATCATGGTGAGTCTTAAGTTACTCAAAACCATATTATTACTTAATTTTCTTTTGAAACGTGATCTGTAACCGTTATTTGTAGAATGCGTACTGGGTAGACCTCGTGTTGATGTCATAGTCTGTAAATCACGTTAATCAGGTAAACCACACTAGTAGACAAGCCTTGTGTGACAAACTCGACCAAGAGAGTGTTGGTACGAAAAATCTTACTCACATTGGTACAAAAAATCTTACTCATCACCCTACAGTTACAAGCTCACATACTCCACCCATCTTACCATATTCTTTCACTAGACAACCAAACTAGACTCAACAGAACCTAAAGGTCCTCAAGAACATCACATGCCAATGCCAAATAATAACCTCTCAAATTCCAAGTCCACATTTGTATGAAGTCAAACACCGTAGATGCTGCAATAAGAAGCGTTTGAACGTTGACTTATGAACACCTACACCATGTATGAATCTACAATGCTATAAAGTCCAATAGATAGCTCCATTTGTTTTTATGCATGGAAAAAGACAGCTTCAAAACTGCTTATAAAATTCATTAAAATTCATTTCCTAATTCCTATAACTTGCATGAAAAAAGTTTGTATTTAACTATTGTCTCAGATCTCTGACATCAACTACATTTAAATCTCATCTGTTACAACTTTTTCTTACATTGTCATATAATTAAATCCTTTTTTTCTGTGCAACAAGTGGGATTGAATTGCTAGGCAAATCAATACCTCCTCTGCACCCCATCTCAGTTCTCAATCATTTAGTACTTTTTTGCCTAAAGTTTTCCAACTTTTTTGAAAATTATGCCTACCAAATCATCCCAAAATCATGTAAGCTGATGAAGTTTCAAACCCAGAAAACAAAAGATCAAGAATTTAGAGAAGGGGAAGATTAGTAGAACATTGAGTTTTTGGCATTTGTTTTCAAATTCTTGAAAAAATGGAAAAATTTAGTCTGTTCTGCAAATTCTTGCTGCAAGTTTTTCTTCTTGTTCTACTGCTTCCATCATCTTCAGTTGCTCAATTAGCACAATCTGAGTCAAGGGTCCTTCTCCAAATTCAACAACTTCTTGAATATCCACCAGTTCTTCAAGTATTCAACAACTGGACAAACTTCTGTTATGTTCCTCCGTCGCCTTCTCTTCGTGTAGTTTGTTCAAGTAATCACATTACTGAATTAAGTATAGTTGGGAATAAAAGCACCTCATCATATGTTCCAAAGTTTTCTGCAGGAAAATTTGTTACTTCTCATCAAACTCTCTCAAATAAATTCAATCTTGATTCATTCTTCACTGTTTTAACTAAGCTATCAGGATTGAAAAAGTTGTCCTTAGTGTCACTAGGCCTATGGGGTCCATTACCTGATAAAATCAATAGGTTTAAGTCTCTTGAAGTACTTAATATTAGTTCAAACTTCATTTATGGTACCATTCCTTCATCATTTTCCACTTTCAAGAATCTTAAAAGCCTTGTTTTGTCCAACAATTTGTTCAATGGTACTGTCCCTGATCTGAAATCTTTGCAAATTCTTGAAGAACTTGATTTGGGATTTAATCAATTTGTATCAAAATTGCCTTCATTAAGTAACTCTTTAATAAAAATCAGCTTTAAAAACAATTCTTTCAGATCAGGTATTCCTAAAGAATATGCAAAGTTGAGCCATCTTCAAGTTCTTGATGCTTCTTCTAACAAACTCGTTGGACCGATTCCATCTTTTGTTTTTTCACTTCCTTCGATCCAGTATATAAATCTAGCAAGAAATCAGCTGAATGGTGCTTTTCCAGCTAGTTTAGCATGCAATGGAAAACTTTCTTTTGTTGATGTTTCAAATAATCTTCTCAATGGAAAGTTGCCTGCGTGCCTTGGATCAAAATCTGGGAATAGAACAATGATTTATATGTGGAATTGTTTCTCAAATACAACTTCAAAGTACCAAAGGCCTAATTCATTTTGTCAGAAACAAGCCTTAGCTGTTCTGCCTCCTGCAAAAGATCATAAGAAGGAGGAATCATCAACACTCAAACTCGGCATTGTGCTTGGCGTCGTTGGAGCTGTTATTGCAATATTGGGTGTCTTGGGGTTGTTGATTATAGTTATTTATAGGAAGGTAGTAAGAAATGGAGCTAAAGAATCTAAACCAGACAGCTTTATTGAGAAAGATTCTTCGCTTGGTCCTCAAATTCCTTCTAAGAGTGAGTTTCTGATCATATGATCATCTTTCTCTATCATATATCTGATCTTCGATATATGTTGATCAAGAGAGTTCTATATATTTATGTATAGAACTATCCTCCCACCTTCAATCGGCTTAGGCAGGAGCCACTTTGTTGCATTGGGCATATTGTTGTTGTTGTTGTTGAAGACTATCAGTAAGAATTATCTAAGATGGTACTAATTAATGTCATTACTTATCAGGAGGCGCAGCACGAACAATGAGGTTAGCATCTCTTGGACTACCTCCATATCATGTTTACTCATTAGAGGAAATGGAAGATGCAACGAACAACTTCGATCCTGCTAATCTGGTGGGAGAAGGATCTCAGGGTCAGGTAACACAAATATTTTCAAACAGATGATCATGTTGACTATTTGGAGAAAGAAATTTGAAGGAACAATCAGACAATAGTATTTGATTATGAGGTTCAATTAAACAGCAGTTAGTCATTCCATGTTTTACATTTTTACGCGTTTTGCAGATCTATAGAGGTTCACTTGGAGATGGCACAGCGGTCCTTGTGAGGTGTCTGAAGCTGAAACAAAAACATTCAGCCAAAAGTCTAAAGGATCACATGGATGTTATATCTAAGCTGAGGCATAGGCACTTGGTTAGTGTTCTTGGGCACTGCACTGTGACCTACCAGGGTCATCAGCCTAACACAGCTAGTACTGTGTTCATCGTGCTCGAAAACTTCAGTAATGGATCATTGAGGGATCATATTACTGGTATATTCCAATGACTTACATCTTCTGCATCCGATATCTGAGTTTTGGTTGATCAAAATTTCCAACATTAACAGTTTCCTGATACTAATTATTGAGCAGATTGGAGAAAGAAAGACCGCCTACAATGGCCCCAAAGAATGGTGATTTCTGTTGGTATTGCCAAGGGTATCCAGTACTTACACACTGGAGGAGTAGTTGGAAACGACTTGAAGATCGAGAATATATTGTTGGATGACAGTCTCACTCCGAAGATTAGTAGCTACAACATATCACTGCCATCAACGGTATGAATGCAAGAGCCCGCATCATGCCCCACCTCGACCTCGGCCCCTCCCCCCACCCTCTGCCATTCTACTGCTTTTCAAAGCATGTTATATATATTTTAGTTTTCAAAATCTCACATAATGAAGTTCTCAGGTAGCATATGAAGGCCCTTCTAATGGACAAGAATCTTCTCATGCCACTAGGTATTTTTTACCTCCATTAACATTTTCAGTAATGTTGAATACCTCGTGTACAAAAATAAATATTCAAATAACAAATACAAAAGTTGCATGATCCTTCTAGAGTCCGGCCTAGACAACTTTCTTGCCCAAAGCTGAACCTTTTTTCTTGCATTCTCATTTGATCTTCACGTGTAACAGAACAAACACAGAGAAGGAAGACATCTATCAATTTGGAGTTGTTTTGCTTGAAATAATTACTGGTAGAGCAATAACCTCTGCAAACGAGTTGGATGATCTGAAACTTCAGGTAGCACATTGTGCAACCTCTCATTGTCATCTTCTTTGTTGTTAAAAAAAAAGTTTCACTAAACCAAATGATTTGGATTCTTGATTTTTCAGGCTGAGATGAGCTTGGCAGAATCACCATCAAAATTAAGGGACTTCACAGATAAATCTATTCGAGGAACCTTTGCCTACGAATCACTGAAAACGGCTGCGCAGATAGCCATAAATTGTCTTGGAAAAGAGCCAAGCTTGAGACCATCAATAGACGACGTTCTTTGGCATATGCAGTACTCAATCCAAGTTCAAGAAGGATGGAGTAGCACTAGTGGAAATCTTAGTACAAAACCTTAGCACTCTTCCCTTGCATTTCGTGTCTGGTTTTGACTGCTCTGTACATGATCACATCTTTAAAGAATATTATGAGAATGAAACTGTAAAATGTTATATGAATTATTAAAACAGGAACTGATACACTGGTTTCATAGTTTGGTAGATCCATAGAGCATTAAAGTAAAGCATTTTTTGACGTTGTATAGCTTAATGGCACTCAGGAGTCAGGTCGTAACATGTTTATGAGGTTCAATAGAGCTATCTCTGTGAGAATCAATCATCAGCAAATGTGTCATTTTTATTCTTGTTATTGCGATTCAGATGAATATTAATCATCAATTATGAAAGTTATCATGAAACGGAAAATGTGAATCCAAGTATGGCATGTATCGGCCTATCTACGCCATTCATTCTAAAGTAGTGATACCACACATAAGCTAGGAGACACCAAGTTACATTCAAATCATCCGCTTCCTACAGTAGCACTTGCCAAAATGCAGGAGGACTCACCTGCCCATATAATTTAGTTGGATAGTCGGAGTACATATCAGCAATCTGAGAACTACAAAGTAAGTACTAAGACAATTACACATCTAAGAGGTCAACTTCCTGCTAAAAGTGGTAGGAAAACTATCTGCCCCATTCCAATTCTGCACCAGATCTTGGATTCACGTTGTTTGATCGACTTGCATCTTCGGCCTTCATGGTACTGGCGAAGGTGTGCCAACCTAATAAGTATGGCACTATATACTGTAGGATTTATGAGAAACCATATATTAAGTGGTGTAAATAAACACGAAACACAGATTTGAATACTTGAATCAGAATATCACTCAGAAAATAACATCTAACTAGTTGGAGGAGATGCAACTAAATGATTCTGAGCTACAGGCATCTCTTCACCAATGCAGATAATGTAAATGTATCCATTCAAGTATCATTTTGATTCATGTTCATCTATAGGTATTATTCATTTATTAGTATAGCATTGCATATTTCTTGGTTACTTTATTCATTCCATATCATTTCTAGTGAGAAAACAAGGTATCAAATATGGATGATCTAAATATGGTTATTTTTGTTCTTCTAAATAGAGGAACAAAGATGCCAGCTATATTGATGATATTTTACTGCAAGACAGCAGCAATTAACGCATATCAAAAAGCGTAATTGAGAAAAGTGACATCTTACATTGAATGCCGATGTAAGAACTGTAAACTCTTCCTTTGTAACTGGAATATAAATGTTCTCATCCACGTTTGTAAGCTTGTTCTGGACAGCTTCACAAATGACACAGGTGAAATTAGCATTTTATAAGTGTCGCATATCATAGATGTCGGACAAGAAGTTGGTTTACTGAGATTGAAGAAATGGCCTGATCCATCTGGTAGTGGCTCCACCTTGAGAACTTTTCTAACTCTTCCTTCATCACTGTAACACAAAGAGCACAAGATGTTATTCAACACATAAGCGGGCCCCTCTTTGAGTGTAAAATAAAGAATGCCCCTCCTTTATACGACTACATTCATCATAATCTTAACCTTAAAAGTTCAACTTAAAATTACACAAAAGATTACAACCCTTAATTAAAATAGTTAGGAAAGAGCCGAGTGATACAGACAACGGAGACCAAAATAAATTTGCTTATGCGCGGATAGAGTTATAAGCTTTTACGCCTTTTAATTATTTACAGATGAAAGAAGTTACAATATCAAACAAACGGTCAGCCTCACCTCTTTCCTTTATAAGGATCATGGAAAAATTCGCAAGATTCCCTTGCTCCAAGGCTGATTAGGTTTCCAATTTCAGTCGTAGACAGTGAAAATACCTGCAGATTTCCACATGTATAATTGAATATTCTCAAACATGAACTCCAAAAAATTACTTGATTACTGCAATACATGCAATAACATTAAACAGCAACGATCTTTATCAAAAGTGTGAGTCACTTGATTGTTTTAAGAGTCTATCACCAATTTGACCATTGTTGATTAAAATTGATGTATGAATCACCTGCTTCCTCATCCAATCATATTGCCGGACACCAGCTGCAGGAGCAAACTGCAGCAGCACAAATCCCTCTTTTGAAAGCTTGTAAGCGCCCGACTGCACTCTCCAACAATCAAACACAACGATATTAAGATCATCAATCAAACAAAAGTTAATTTTCAGGAAAAATACGGTAGACTAAGCGATGAACCATACATCTAAAGGTGTGAATTCTGGAGCACAGGGATTTACTGTCAAAGCAGCCTTGCCTTTATATATTGTGTACCCAACAAAAACTCTTGTAGGTCCTGTCATCAAAATGGCAATTTAGAAAAACCATTAACCCGAAATTGTTGACGAAAATACGAATAATCCTTTAAACTACATAGAAAGAGAAAGAGGATAACACAATGCAGCATTCTTAATTTAATTGAGAACTTAAGAAGGCAACGAAAATTGGGAACTTAGTGATAGTTCACACATATTTGCAAAATAAAAAATCATATATATAACCAACAAAAAGCAAATGAGAAAAGCAAATATTTTTTAGTCATATATGTTAACATTAAGTCCACATAACAGAGCCATGAAACGCTATCATAGAGTTGAGCTGATCCAATTCCACTATAATTTCAAAAAAATAAACGAGACAAAGAACATAGCTTCTCTTCAATAGCAAGAGCTAAATGAAAATTCCATACATTAGGAAAAATTAGGCTTTTTAGCATAACTAACTAAACATGCAGAGTTCACTTAAGAAATTGCGAAGCCACACGCGCCATTTGATTCTAGCTGGACACCGTCATTGCAAGTAATTCACACGAACACCCTCTTTTTACTAAAAGTTTGTTCTTTGGCATTAATTCTAGCTGGACACCGTCATTGCAAGTAATACACTCAGAACAATAGGCTAACCATAGTCATTAAGCCAATCACCCTAATTTTACTAAAAATCATGCTCTTTGTAATTTATTCTTACTTGGGCTATCGTCATTGTAATTAATAACCGTGTCCAATAGACTAACGATAGTAGTAGCCAAAACCCCTTTTTTAAACTAAAATTTCCGCTTTTATCACTCATTCTAGCTCGCCCATCGTTATTACAGTGCCAACTAGACTAACCATCGTCTAACTTAACCATGGGGGTTATGCTAAACGCCGATATTAAGCAACTCATGTAATTCTTGAAAAACATAATCAAGAAAAAGAACAAGTACAAAATATCTTAAATACCAGTTTGTGAAGACTCGGGTGGTAAGAACCTTGTTTGATGTTGTTGGTTATGTCCAAAATACTCAGAATTGCGACATTTGACTTTAAAAGGGAGGTTGACTTTCGCAAATTTGGTTTTTGAAATATTTAAGGTTGTGGGGATTGGTAAAAATGGAGTCTTTGATTGAGCACAAGGGGTTTGGATGGTGAAGCTCCCGCTTGGGGAGCATGAAATTGAACAAGATAGAGAGAGGTTTAGCATGTCTTTTTCTAGCAAGTGAGTGAGTTTGATTTTTGTTAGATTTGGGTGTTGTTTGGGTTTATCCAAGGATAACACTTCTTTATGGGTTGTTTGATTTTCATTTAAAAAAAAAAAAATTTAATTTTATATGGTTAAAATTTGTACCAAATTGATATATTAAAAATATAGATTGATGTGAATCTAACAAGATTTTGCATGACTATTATCATCAAATGAGAATTTATGGTCAATTTTTTTTTAAGTTTGACTCTAAAAATAAAAATGGGCTTTCGAGAAAGGAATGGAGAGCATTATTTATATGATGACCATGAAAAGTTAAAATGTACCAATCATGTATGAACAGAGCCAGTATATGGCAAAATAAATATGTATGAATAAGTATGATAACAGAATAATAAGTTATATACAAAATACAGTAACAGTAGAATAAGTTACAACAGTATGCACAACATATTTGGTATATCAAGAGTTTTATTGAATCAATTTATTTCTATATCAGTCAAAAAATAATGATGAGATTTACGATGAAAAATATACAAATAGCCAGTGACAATTTACTATTGTGCTTCTCATCCTACTTGGTGATCATCTAGTCCTGGCCTGGACATCAACATTTTGGCTCCTTAATAAGTATATCAAAACGGCAAAATATAGTAATGGTAATAATAAAAAATGTCCAAAAGGGGCTTATATATAATAATATTATATACTTGTGATGATCTGATTTGGTTCTTGTTTTAGCATGGACGATTGAGTCTGCATGTGATTGGACCAGCATGACGAGTTAGGACACCCACGAAACTTCCTGGTTGATATTGAATTTTGTTGTCCTTTGAGAATGGTGTTTTCTTCAAGTTTGGTCCTGATTCTTTAAAGAATGCTCCATTCAAAAACAAATCACCCTCTGACTTCCATTGCCATTTACTCCATTCGTTCTCGTTTGCGTAATCTCTATGAGTCACCTATATATATATACATACATGTTCACCCGTTAGTCCATGTTCGGATATTACTAGTAATGACGAGATAGATTCTCGATTTTATCTTATTACCTGCTTGAGTTCACCATTATCTGAGGCTCTGAATCTGTTGCCTTGACTAATAATAGTGGGATGAGCACTTCCACCAATGGCGTACTTCTCCCAATGATTGTAGTCGTTGTTGACAACATGGAAAAAACCATATCTACACCTGGGCATCCTCTGGATCAGGTTTTTACCGAATCTGTTGAATGCTACTGTAACTTGCATGATCTCATCTGGTGAATAATCATCATTTGCCCCCAAAAGCATAACCTACAAAACATAAATGCATTCATTATTTATCCGCGTAATGACAGGGAGACTGTTTCCGACAATAATATATAGAGATATAGTTACATACATCATTGTGGTGATTGAACTTGCAGTTGGAGATAGTGATAGCAGTGGACCCCATGATAGCATCAACAAGACCATCAGAACATCGAGCAAATGAAACATGATCAATCCAAACTCTACTACCAGTGAAGATAGAGATACCATCACCATCACTAATTGTCCTGAGACCAATATGATCAGGAGAGTCCATTATCATACCACCTGCTCCTCGTACAATATCATGAATCCTAATGTTGTGGATGATCACATTTTGTACTGATTGAATAGTTAAACCAGCTCCGTATGCTATACGAACTGTAACACCTCTCCCATCAATAGTCTTGTTACTGTTAATCATTAGCTCTTGTTGCAGTCTAATAACCATGGAGTGCTTGAACACAACCCATAGTGGCTCTTCCCTTGTCAACGCGTGGCGAAGAGTTCCCTCCTTTGGATTCGTCAGACTGTCGTCTGAAGGATCTGTAACAATATAGTACTCTCCATCCTTTCCACCCGTCACACCACGTGCGAAACCTCTTGCACAATTTGCTAGCTTCTTCCTGTTTGCTGCCCAGTTTTTGTCGCACCTCCAACATTTGTCGATAGGGTTAGATGCAACGCATTCTCCTTCACTCATTTTTCTCCTCACTAGATCTTGCTTCACCAATAGCCTGTCCATATGTAAATTTTAGATAAATCGAGTATATAGGGACACGACGGATATTAAAATGTCGCAGTGTCTATAAATATAAAGACTCTTGCTTAAGCGGGATAAGGACATATAATGTGCTTACTTGCCAACGGCTTTATTAAATCTTCGTGTGACCTTTTCAGGGTTATTGTTATATGACTTTAAGGATTCGGCAACAGCATTTGCTGTTTTTTCAATGGTATAATCATCTGGTTCAACCCAATTTGCATGCAAGCATGATAATGTAGCGGCACATGTTAGAAAGAAAAACACTAAACAATATGAATTACGGTTGCTCATTGTTGCCATTTTGCGAAAATAATACACTTGAAAATTATTGTTTTCTTTCTGTGTGTTAGAATTTCCCTTTCAAAAACTTCGCAAATCACTGGCGATCAGTGATCCACCAAGTAGGAAAGGGATTGTGAGAGGACGTCTCGAACATGCATTCAGACGAATGATGTTCGAAGTCCTCTTGAAAATTTAACTTTCTATGAAGATACTAGATTTCTTTTTATATTACTACATGAAGGAAAATGGAGAGAAATAATTGTGCCGAATTGTTTGGAAAACCATTCTTTTTATCCTTTGAAGTCAACAAGAGAAGCACGACCATTCTTTTATTGGAGGTTGAAATTATATGTGAGTTTCAACTTCCAATAATTGGACAATTTTTTTTCATCATCATTGAGATTTATTAAACATAAAAGAAAACATAATCATTTTTTGATATTATATAATTGCGTGTTATGCATGAAACATAATTTCAAACAACTGTCATAACGTTTACAAATTTATCACTGCTTTCTTATTACAAATATACATGTTCAATTTCAGTACAATCCAATTTATCACTGCTTTCTTATTAAAGCAGAAAAAAATAACTGGCTCTATATAGATCACACAGATAGATAGATCCCTATGCATATTCTCAGTATGTATGCATACAAATTGTATAATAATAACAACGAAGCAACCCCTCCTACAGTCCTTTGTTGGGCGTCGCCTTTGGTTTGCAATGCCATGTTACAGACGATTACTCAGCTAAAGAAATCTGTATGTGCGTACTGATATTAGAAGTGGTTTATTTCAACAACATATTGTACTTGTGGAAATTTCTTTATTGGTGGATCATATAGCTGAAAGTAACAATGAATAACTCGCCTCAGAAGCCAACTTTGTTTACTTCTATTTAGCTTGCCATACTTTGTACTCGTTCCCCTCGACTACCAAGGACCATTTCTGATTATCATGTGGGGGTTCGTAGTGGCCTTGTCCAATCTTCATGGCCACCTTGTTATCAATAATTGCAGCATAAACATCTCTTTCCGCCTTGGTTATTTGAATCTGAAACACATAGATATAGCACAACAAGTATTAGGTATAAGTTTATTATGCGTAGAAAAGTGACTAATTTGAACAAGAAGAGAAGAGCACAATATCTGAAATTCCAATGAAACAAAAGGCTCTACTTATTAAAGAAGTAGTCAAGTAGATGATGGCACTTACTGGACTACGACAGCTGATCTTGTTCCTTTTCCTGACGGAAATAAGTTGAGATATTTCAGATTGGTGATGAGAGAATAGGTGATCGTAGAACACTGATGGCGTTCCAGGGTGAGTCAGGATATAGGCGTAACCTTGCATTTCCTTTCCACCTGGAAATCTCCAATGACCCTTCAAAGAGAAATAAAATAAGTAGACAAGTGACAAACAGGTCGAAGTCTTATAAGTAACCATATAAGATAGTGTATGCACCTGTGTTGATCCAGTATCATGATTTTCGATAAATGTAACACCACGAGATGGCCACCACCCAATAACACCAGGAGGTTTTCCTGTTGGATCTACTAGTCGCCAGTACTCACATCTCTCTAGTGCCTATATAGTGCAGAAAGTTGTGTGAGTGTCGCATTGAAAATGACAATTGAAGCTTCAATGATGCGTGAACGAAAAAGAAGGAAAATGATTTATTATTACAGAATGAAGAATTCCTTTAGTCGTAACATCAAATGCACCAGCAAATCCATTAGTAGTATTAATCCAATCAACAATCCTCTGCCTGTGTGCATCTTGATTGTAGTCCATCTCACCGTACGAGTAGCTAAGTGAATCCCAGTTCTCACCTACAGCAAAATAAGGCTCAGTTGCATCCAAGTAGTCCTTTACATAACCACCCCAAAATCCCCGAACAAAGTCAAGCCTCCATCCGTCATAGCCAATATCTTTCCTGCAGGTCAATATTACCCAAAGAGAATTATATTTCAGATATTAAATGACTAATACAAACATCTAAAAGAGTATGTTTTATGCATATACATGCATTCTTTGATCTTGATATAAAATGACAGAACATACAATGATTAATTCAATTGCTTACACTAATTTGATGAGCAGAAAGAGGACTATAAGAACTACCTAAATGTGCCTGAAAGAAACTAACCTCAGCCACCTTAACCAGTCCTTGATATCCCTCCTCACAAATTCCTGGGAGTGATCAATATTTGGAGCGGCATGGAAATTATCACCACTGCTCTTATTGCCTCTCCCCTAAACAAGATAATAAAGAACGAACATAACAAACCGCACTCTAATATTGCATTAGAAAAACATTGGTGCTTAGTATTAAATCAATATAAGCAAAAAAAACACCATCCAATATAATGAGATTGAGAAAAATGGTCTAGTACTCGGAAACTTGACAAAGATACCAGCAAAGGTTGCTGGGTTTAAATAGCGGGATAGAAGTTTACAGGTTACCATGTGCCGGTTATCAGCAATAAGTAGCAGCAACCGGTTTACAGTCTACCAAGTTATCTGACATTGATGCATGATGCAGGAATAAACTTAATACTGAACTCACTGAATCATACAGATGCAAAGATCAATACAATTTAATTTTTCAAGGGCAAGTTAGCAACAAGCCCAGGAGACACTTGTCAATGTGTCTAAACAAGACCATATGCATGTAGGGTTAGAAGAAATACTATGTATATGCTCTTTCAGTAGCTTAATAATACCATTTAATGTCAGATTCCTTGGTGTGAAAAGTGCTCAACAACCCTTGAATAGAAATTCAACATTTATCCAAAGATTTTCAACTGATATCATAACTAGGAATTTGGTATAAATAAAAACATACAGAGGCATTTCAAGACGCCAAGAAAAATTCATATCAACTATTTTCGATACCTGAAAATGTGGATCATCAGAAACAATTGCCCGATCGTCCCAGTTCAATTTACCCCCAAACATATTCCAGACACCATTCTGATTTTGATATTGTGCACATCGATGGTTCAACACAACATCCCCAAGAACTCGTATACCAACTTCATGGAATTTATTCACAAGGCTCTTCAACTCATCAATATTTCCATACCTGTCAAGAATATCTGATCATAAGGACAATATGTCGGAGATTTCATAATAGTCCAATCATATCTCAATAATACATGAAAAATACGAATCCAAATATTAACAATCCACATATCCCATCTTTACCTGGAATTCAAGTTATACAAATCTCTTGGCATGTAACCTTCAGGTGATACAGAATCTGTTGGTGGAGGTAACCATATCACCGTAAAACCAAGTGACGCTAACTCAGAAGCCTTCTCTTGGAGCTCCATGTACCATCTTCCAGTCTTTTGAGACTCCCAATTAAATCCTTGGCATAATATCTCATAGCCTGACCCAGTTCCTGAAGAAAATACCTCAGGAGGTTTCAGCTCCTCCATTTCTGGCAAATCAGTTTCTGAAAATGCTGGAACAGAACCCCTGAAGATACTGTAGGCTTCTGCAGCAAGCTTCTCAATCTCTTGAAGAATGATCTCTTGAGCTTCTTTGGTTTTGTTTTTCCTTGTCTTTACAGAGGAAATGCCACTTACCAAATTCCTTATCTCGGTTATAATTTCATCAGTATATGCCGTATCTTCTTGATTTAGTTTTGAACCGTTGCTAGAAGCTGCTGAAGGACTTATTATCTTGGTTTCGGCGGCTGTATCCTCAGACTGAGTATGCTGTCCCTTGGAATTCGGGATTGATATGAGAAAATCTTCACCAGAACAATTTAACCAAGTAGTTTCATTTAGTTTCAGCACAAAGACGAAGCCTGAATATCCTTTACTGATTGAAAATAAAGCTTCAGAACCATGCCCACCCATTTTTTGCTGCAAATTAAAAGTTATCTCCACAATAGTGAACAACTGAACAATTTTTAAATACATAGAAATATAAAAACAGGACAAAATTGGTTCTGAGAGCAAGTGAGACTACGCAGAAATCCATGTCGTCTCTTGCAAATGCACAACTTTGCACTGGAATAAGCTGTTATAGATCTCCTTCTCCCTATCTATAGCAGGCTTACTTAAGGGAGACTAAGATATGTGTTTTATAGCTTAATGTAGACATTCAGATGCTGTAACTACCTACCTATGGGACACTGATATATGACGACAAACCTAGAAACGAATTGTTTGAATGCACAACGACAACAAGGTATCATTAATTTCAAGTGTACCTGCAAGAGAGTCCTCAATGCGCTGCTCTTAAATACAGTTGTTTCAGCTGGATATGGCTTGTCCGGAATTTCCCACTTCTTATCATCATCTTTGTAAACTCCCCAATGAACAACTACATCTCCAGGTAAATCAGTTTCCATATGCAAAAGATTCTTGGCTGTTTCTGGACATTCTTTTACCGAAACAGTCACTGAATTATCAACATGAGTTACTTTCAAAAGGTTGTGTTCTTCATAGAACCTGTCAAGGACCATTTTTTGCTTGTTACCCTCTCTTGATTCGTTCTTCGTATCTTCTCCTGGTATGTAATAGAAACACATACACATACTTAGTGTCCTCTATTAACTGCACACATCCATACAAATATATACTGTCAATTTAGTCCACTTCATAACAACCTCAAGCAGGCGCCCGGTAAAGACAAAACCACAAGGCCAACATGCCTAAGAGGTATCTAATAAGCCTGACTGTATTAGTAATTGCAGACAATGTGGCTACCTGGTGAAATACCAAAGCCCTCTTCAGCTCCGACTACATTTCCATTATCAATAAGGTAATCGGAAAGAGGCACCCTGAAGTCTTTCCCCTGATGTTGATACCATGCTCCATTTTCTTCGTCCTGCAAAACAAAAATTTACCACAAAGGCGGGAGGAGAATCAACTTGAATCTCCCTCCAAACATCATACATGAATGCAAACAAAAGAAAAGAAAGATATGAAGAGTTGCAGTTGGGTAGTTAACTAATGAAGAGCCTTAATGACAGAAACAAAATGGTCTACCTTTAAGACGAAATTTATGGCAGAGATTGAACTGTTAGTTTTGAAGTCAATCTTCACTTCACCAGATGTTTCTCCTTCGGATTCTGAAGATGATGGTTCCAATGGAGTCTCAATGGCATAATCCTATTACAATGATTGGAACATGGATTGGAAAAGACCAATTAGACACATACTCAATACACAAAATCAGTAACACATACCTTAATGAAAACTGATCCCGGGGGTATCATCTCTGGAGGCGGTTGATCCCAATCACTGCAAACGATAGTAGATAAAAGCTGAACCATATTTCTACACCACAAATCCTAACTGATCTTAGTCTGCCGACTCCGCTCCATGGGCGGAGCCAAGTCGGATTTTGTGGCGTCCCAGGACCGGCAGTACACACTAAATTTTTAATCTCTAAGCATATATGAAGAACAAAATATAAATGTAGGTTCTGCTTCAGTAGTTTAGTACTTAGTTCTACAATTAGGACAACATTACTCAAATCTGGTTCGGAGCAGAATTCTCCTTTTTTTCTACTTATAACATTAAATGTGATGTCTACTTTCTAGGACATGTGCCTTCAGAATTCTGGCAACGCCACTACATTCTGCTCCAATATCATATAACAGAACTTAATAGTACGAAAATAGATTCATAAATTTACTGCTAACCTTCCACTATCGCCCACATAACTAACTCCCCAATGAAGAATCCACTTCCCAGGTAAAGTACAACCCACAGTAAGCTGCCAATTTTCACCATCTTTATCTTTATCTAAATGAATGTTTATCTTCCCTTCTACCTGCAATGCCAAAAATGCAACCATTTTTTACTTTTGCTACTATTCATTTAGGAGTAAGGCGTATAATAACGTAACGTAACTAATCATGTCAGCTCAATTGCTCAAACGTCCCAGAACACACACATTGTTACACTCTTCCAGTGATGCACACATCATGTATCCTTCGTTTGCATTTGAATTCCTAGTTCATTTTTATTTGTTCGCCATATACGATTGAAACATAAAAAAAAGCATAATTTCATATAGATTGTTTAGGAACCCAGTTCTTCCACAATGAAATATGCTTGAAATATCAACCCATTGTACACTTTTCATGCTAGAATATTGTACACTTTTTATTATTACCATGGCTCATTAATTCAACTGTTTATTATAAATCATATGATTCATTAATCCTACTATTCATGAACAGTCGTACTTGATAAATACTTATACACTATTTATCATTGGTCGTTGTTTTGATACATTATAGGTAATACATATCATTTCCGCTAAAAAGAAGTTATTAATATCAATTACATCATTTTAATTTTACCTTTTAAGTAATATAAGTACCAATTTGCTTAGTGATATATGGTACATACTAATTGTATATATAATGTTACTTTTTCAGTTATTTTTAATTTGTACCATCTGAGAATAATTTATTTGGCTATGTATCATTTTTACATTAAAATTTACACGTTTTGAGGAAGTAGGAAAAATATGAACAGTTGATTAATGCACCTTTTGTGGCCATTTAATCTGAAAAGTTTCTTGTAAAACGACATCGGATACATTGGAGGTTTCAACAACTGCAGTTGTGTCTGTAGCTTGAAGGCTGATATCCCTCAACTTCCTCTTCAATTCCCATTTGGCGCCACTTTTATAATGTACGGAAATGGTAGGGGTACTTATGCTATTTACAACAACTTTAGGGACCTGTTTAAAGAGGTTGTAGCTAAAGAATGGTTTAATAGTAACAGTTGACATTGCATTTGAGCCTTCAAAAATGATAAATGATAAATGATTATGAATTTGGTAAGAAAACGAGCCAGTTGGGGAGGGAGGGGGAGGGAGGGGGGTAGAAAAAGATTTTTTGTGGGTGGGTGGATATTTTATGAGGCTACTATTTAAGGAATGATTCTAAATGTCATTTTTTAAGTTGTTTTGGTCCCTCGAGATTTTTGAGTCTCAACTCTCAAGTCACGATGTCGACCATAAAGCAACAAATATCATATTGGCTCTTGTAAGAAGAATCAATCGACTCGAAATGAAAACAGATTGAGGAATATCCAAAATTAAGGACAGTTGGTTCAGATTTTCACTATAAACCTAGATGATGATGACAAGCTGATAAAAAATAATTATCTAACCCAAAGTAAAAGGAGGAACTTTTGTGATCGAAATGCGAAAGAGAAATCGTCTATTCATGCGGATGTTAAATATGGATTAATATTTTTTATCGTGATAACTGTTTGGGTATTTTGTGTGAGAATTTTTCCCAAACTTTGACATTTACATCTACTTATTTTTACTTTCAAAGTATATCCATTATGAATGTTTTTGTCAAACTCTGTTCAGTGCAGTGTCTTTCAATTATATAGGTGTGACTGTAATTTGTATAAATCGTAATTATATTCAATAAAATGAATTATCAAAAAAAACATTTGTTTTTGCAATTATATTCAATGAATATAAGTTTTCTTTATCTAAGATTCATTTACTTCTACATAAAGTTTTATAAAGAATCTTCCAAGTACAATTTTTTCTCTATACTATTCAACTTCATTTAGAAAAAAATTGAAAAAAAGTATTTTTATTTTAAAACGTAAAGGTTTTAATTTAATGAAGCTCAATTGATAGACTAGCAACAATGGGCTTGTTTTTGTAAAGTGACATTGAAAATGAAAAATGGACCGAGCTGGTACTGGGCCAAAGTAGACGACCCTGCAACCTTTGGTGGGTTGCCCACTTGCTCAGGTCAGTCCTTGTTGGGTGACCCACCACCAATGAACACTATGTCTATCAGTCTATCAGATTTGATTAAATGGATTCATAAATGTGAATATTCTTTCTTATCTGCCAGTAGGAGTAATTTAAATGGTAGAATTGTTGTGTTTTACTATAATTTTTTCTAGGAGATTATCAAATTTGATGAATTTAACTTACAAAACGCCAATATTTATATATTGTGAAAGCATTATTTAATAAAGTTAATTAATTGATAATTAAATAGTGTAACTCAATATTAATACTTCAATGATAACAAATTCATATTATTTATTGTTACATAGAGCTTGATATTATCCTTAAATCGATTATTCTGCATTTGTTAGATATTAATATACAAAAATGTCAACAACAAATTATTAAAATTAAAGGTACATGAATTAAAAATGTATTGTGTGGCAACTTAAAAACAACATTAACTATCTAAATCAGTAAATTGAAGTAAACATATCCAGAAATTGATACTATTTAATTATTTATAACTAGATTAGGACATATATAAATATAACTAGAAGTGTCTATATTATTAAAAGGTTCTTACTAGTGACCAGAAGGTCCTGGGTTCGATACTCATCTCACCGCTAATTTACAAAAAAAAAAAAGTGTCTATATTATTCGTTCTTCCTCATTTTACTTCACCAGGTACCAATACAAATTTAATACTCTCTTTATTTTAATATTTTTTAACTTATAAATTTTCGTTTTCAAAATACTTATCTTTTAACATGAAAATTGAAATTTTATATTTTCAATATACTCTTTAACTACTTTTTATTGTTAAGTCTCAATTAACCAATTATAATATTATATCATTCTAGTTCATTATCAATCTACATTTTAAATATATTTTCGAGTAGTGAAAAATCTTCGCCTATAAAAAATGGCATATTGTACCACCCAAAGTTCCAAAGTATTTGTCTTGGAAGACATAAATGAAAATGAGAATATGCTACCTGTTGGAAGAAGCACAAAGTATATTCTCAACAAATAATCCACTTTTATTATTTTTTGTGATGAAGTAAGCCTTATGAGGAAGAAACAAAAAGTTTTTGCTCCTCCAATATCTAGTCAAGTACATAATTTCTTTCTCAAATTCAGAAAAAATATAATCAATAAAGCTACTTATAAATGGCTTTTGTTAATATTTATATAGCTCCTCAATTAACTTAAAAAATAAAAAATAACGCATTTTTAATTTTTAATACTGTGTTTTTAATCTTTATTATCTTTAACGTCTTTCTTATTATGTTAATGTATTTCTCGATTTTCTAGATTTCCTTTTAAAATTCTAAATAATCGTATATTAATATCATATTACCTGTTATTTAATTATACAATTTTATATTTATTTCGTTTTTCACGCAGCCTTTTGATATATACATAATCTGATCCAAGAACACAAAGTACACAACATACCATCATTGTTCTTCACCTGCCCCCCCCCCCCCCCCCCCCCCCCTGCTGCAATTCTTGAATCTTTCTTCCTCCTCAACAATCCAAAATGGTGAAGGGTCCAGGATTATACGCAGAAATAGGCAAAAAAGCCAGAGGTCAATTTTCCTTCTCTTCATGTTATTATTATGTAAAAAACAAAAAGTGGATTTTTTGTATGTATGCATGTGGAAATTTGTGAATTCGATTTAGTATGTGTTAAATCTTAGATTTAAATGATTTGGGGTCTGATGATTTGGTGTTCTGATTTGTTTTTCATGGTTCAGATCTTTTGTACAAGGATTATCAGAGTGATCACAAGTTCACTGTTACCACTAATACTTCAGCTGGAGTGGTAATTTATACCATTTTTTTTTATTAACCTGTAATTGTATGCAGTGACGGAACTAGGATTTTTATATCGCGAACGAAAGCAATTACATTTAATAAATGATTAGTAGAATCTCATTTCTTAGAACAATATTAAAAGGTAAATATGTTCGATGGATATTATGGTGAAAGGTAAACAATACTGAAAGTGTTACAGGTGATCTAAACTCGTATATTATTGATTGTCTGCCCGCCCTCAATTCTTTGATTTCTGTACGGTCTTGTACTTTTGTCATGAGGACATTCTCGTTACATTCTATATTTGTTTTGAAACTCTGTAGACGTGAAAGGTAAATATGTTCGATGTATTGAGTCAAAATTTCCATTCACTTCCTACACTGCTGTTCAACTGGTGTAATTTTCAATTATTTTACCTAATTGTGTAGGAGAAATTACATCTGCATACATGAAGCTCGAGGCTTCGGACCTGTATATGTTGCAAATTTGCAATTGAGTTTTGATATCTATTGAGCCTTTTCCATCGAAAAACAAATTATTTTCGTTTCTTTTATTCCTTGCTCGAGTTAGATATTCAAGTAGAAAGCTTTGATACTACTACATATTTAACATTCTGTGTTCATGCTATTCTCATATCTGTACATATCCAGCAGTAATCACCTAATTCTCACATGGAATACTTGGTAGTTCTGATAAAATCACTAGTTAGGAAGTCTTGACTAGTTAATAATCCACTGTATTTCAGGCCATCACTTCGACAGGAACAAGAAAGGGTGACTTGTTTTTGGTTGATGTGGGCACTAAGTTGACGAACAAGAATATTACAACCGATGTAAAAGTTGACACCCTCTCCAATGTAAGTAATTACATTCCTTCAGTTTGATTATTATTGTTTCTAGAAATTTTGCTTAGTTTTAAACTTCTTCAGAAGTTCAATTCCCTCTCCAGGGATCTTCCGGGCTCTGGGATTAAGATTGAGTTTCGTGATCTGGACAGTTACCTAATTACATTCATTTACTGATGTTGATATCAGGTTTACACAACCATCACCGTTGATGAACCTGCTCCAGGTTTGAAGTCAATTTTCAGCTTTGTGATGCCTGACCAGGCATCTGGCAAGGTCGGACCATCTGATTGTTGTCAAATTTTATTTCAATAATAAATCTGAAGCATTGAATAGTCTAGTGATGCGCTCCTCGTGATTTTGGTTACAGATGGAACTCCAGTACTTACATGAGCATGCTGGTATCAGTACTAGCATCAGGCTCACTGCTAGCCCAATCGTCAATTTCGCAGGTGTTGTTGGAAATGACATGCTTGCTCTTGGAACAGATGTGACATTTGACACCGCCTCTGGATACTTCACCAGGCTTAATGCTGGGCTTAGTTATACCAATTCTGACCTTATTGCATCGTTAATGTTGTGAGTAATAAGAACTTGTTGTAGATACCTCGTTCTATACATATATTCAATATGGCAAGGGAGCAATGTTACTCGTTTTATGATAACTGGTTATTATCAGTTTTAGATTCTTATTTTGTCATCTTCACCTATTATATACCAGTTGATGCATCACTTTTCTTGTTACTCATCTGATGAGGTGGTCTTTCATATGTGCAGGAATAGCAAGGGTGACAAACTCACCGCTTCCTATTACCACCTAGTTAGTCCCTTGACAAACACTGCTGTGGGTGCAGAGCTGTCGCACACCTTCTCCAGCAACGAAAATACCCTCACTGTTGGCACACAGCATGCATTGGATCCACTCACCAGTGTGAAGGCCCGAGTGAACAACAATGGCACTGCTAGCGCTCTCATCCAGCATGAGTGGCGTCCAAAGTCCACTTTCACCATCTCAGGTGAAGTTGACACCAGAGCAATTGAAAAAAGCGCGAAGGTCGGTTTGGCCATTGCTCTAAAGCCATGAATGCAGCAATGTGCCCATGTCAAGACAGCATTACCTGTTCTGACAGAGAAATCAAATAAAGTAGGTCAAAAAAATTGAGAAATATTAAGCTCTCCCTTTTTGAGGAATTTATGGTATTTGATTCAGTACTGCCTGTCTTTATACTTCTGTTTGTGGAATGTTATTGGATTCTTTGAAGCTGGTGAATACTACCATTGTTGATCTGTTGCAAGAAGCTAGGTAATAATAAGCAAACAATACTAACTCAATTGGTAAGAACAAAATGAAAAACACACCAACAAGAACCAACCTACAAAACATGTTCCTAGTCATTATTATCTATATCCTCGCTCTTTTTGTGCCTCAATGCATGAATGTTGTTGTACAATTAGTATATTTATTGAAATTCATGAGTCCTTTTATAATATAATGAATGTCTATTATATGAGTCGAACCTTATTAATTCTTAATTAGATGTGTTTGTCTCTCGAACAAATACAGTAAAATATCTACAAATTAATACTCTATAAATTAATAAATTCTCTAGGATAATAAATTTATCCGGTCTTAGAGCACTCACATCAGTTGCCTTAAAAGCTATTTTAGGGAGTGAAAAAATTAATAATATCCGAAAATGCACTTTATCAGCTCACCTATAATTAGGCCTGTGAACAAACGTTAATATTCGAAACGGTTCGACGTATTTGGCTCGAAAAAGCTTGATTTGAAGTGCGATTCGACATGTCAAACCTCAAACCAAATATAAAAAGTGGATATTCGTCAAATCGAGCCAAACGGTGCGAAAAAGCTTGGCTCGATTCATTTATGTCATCTCTTTTATATATATATATTATATAATATAATTATATATGTAGTAAAACGTCTATAAATTAATATTCTATAAATTAATAATCTCTTTAAGATAATAAATTCATCCGGTCCCGACTTGGGCTAGTTAAAAAATTGTTGTCTATTTAATTATCAAGCCGCACATTTTCAAACGGTTTTGGGAACTATTAAATTCTGCTATGGTTATAACTTGTCATTCTATTGTTATGTTTTAACGTTTAAAATTGTTGTCTATTTAATTATCAAGCCGCACATTTTCAAACGGTTTGGCTCGAATCAAGCCAAATCAAGCCAAATATCTTATTAAAATTTCCTTCAAACCTCAAGCCAAACTAATTTTTCAGATATTTGACCAAATCAAGCCAAATCAAACCTTAGGTCAAAATAAATCAAGCCAAACTCAAATATTTCAACTGTTTGGCTTGATTCGGCTCGATTACAGGCCTACCTATAATACACTAACTCCCAAAAATATTATTCACACAATGTAAAATGGTGAATATATTCACACGGTATATTGAGCGGTTATTTTACATTTCCCTCCTTTTTCTCTCCAACTTGCATTGTCTTTATCATATTTTGCCTCCATTTTTTTCCTCTTTTTTTATCATATTATTATTAATTAATTTTATGCTAAAAAAATTAATGTTATAAAACTTACATAATTTGATAGAGAATTTTGTTTAGATTCATCTAATTTTTTTTTAAAAAAAGATAATGAAATTTAATCACAACTTATTTAAATCAGTATGTACTTTAAAAAAATATAATTGTTGAAAATTTAAAAAGTATTGATATATTTAAAAATTTAACTTTTGAAGTTTGGGTGAATAATAGGGAAGCTGATAAAGTAGATGTATAAAAAATTAATGCCAAAAATAGAAAATTGACAGTTACAAGTGAATTATTGGGAAATTATTGGGAAACTGATGTGAGTGCTCTTATATTAGGTCCCACAAAAATTATAAATTAATCATTCTTAGAAATTGAAACAATATTATTACAATTTAGTTAAAATATGACTCTATAGTAGTTTTTTTCTTCTTCTTAAAGTTCAAATCATTTTGGAGTTCAAATATACTTATTTGAATCCAATGTCTCAATAGCATACGTATAGTACGTTGAATATATATTAGTTATATCATTAAACTCTTCATGTCATTAAACTCTACATATAGTTATACAGAAACTCAACTCTTCGTCTCATGCAAAAACTCTTTAAATTAATTAATTATTAATTTATCAATAAATTAATAACTCTCTAAATTACAGTAATAAATTTTGTTAGTCTCGCTATTATTACTTATATATAGATTTTATTGTATTTCGATTTACAGTAAAACGTCTACAAATTGATATTCTATAAATTAATAATCTCTCTAAGATAATAAATTTGTCCGGTCCCGACTTGGGCTAGTTAAAAAAATTAACGAAAACGATAAAATAATAAGATAATACTTTTTAAAAAAATTCCTTTGTAATATAAGGTCCCACAAAAATTATAAATTAATAATCCTTGGAAATTGAAATAATATAATTACAATTTATTTAAAATATGACTCTATAATAGTTTGTTTTTTCTTAAAGTTCAAATAACATTCGAGTTCATCTCTAATTTTTCTTATTGCATCCATTAGTTCCGGCGTTGTGTTTTCGAATCGTAACATAAATTTGTGAAGAGTTCTATACGCCAAAAGTGCTTCATTTAGGGTAACAAGTTCCGAAGACACGGTATCATCTTTATCTTCATCATCTACATTGTTCTCAATGATAGTAGTAATATCATTAAACTTTACATATATTTATGCAAAAACTTTTTAAATTAATAAATTATTAATTTATAGATAAATTAATAACTCTCTAAATTAATAAATTTGACCGGTCCCAGACGTTTAACTGTATAAATGACCTGACTGAGAGGTCAACTCTATTGATAGAGGAGTTGACCATAGTTACCCTCCCACAAAAAGACCAACATAAAAACAGGGTGAAAAGATTGGTCTCTTCCTAATTTGTTGATCAAGAACTCAACTAGCTAAACTACTTGCAAAAGCTTTCAACATTTCCTTCTAGCTTTCAATCCCCACATCACAAAAAACCTCAAAACATCCAAAAACAAGAAAACCTTAATGATAAAAATTGAACCTTTCCTTTAATTCCAATTGCCAAATCCAATAAGTTGGCATTTTTATTTGATTATTTTCTTATATCTTAAGTGTTGTTTGTACTCAGTGCTGAAAGATCAGTACTTTCTTGAAGAAAAAAAAAACACCGTAGTAATAAAACTCGAATTTTTCCCTTATTTCCAATTGAAATTGCCAAATTCAAGAAGTTGGTATTTCGATTTTGATTGTTTTCTTGTATCCTAAGTATTGTTTGTACTCAGTGCTGAAAGATCAGTACTTTACTGAAAAAATGGCGTCAACTGAGGGTTTAGTGCCAATTACGAAGGCATTCTTGGCTTCCTATTATGATAAATACCCTTTTCCTCAACTCTCTTCTGACGTCTCTCGTCTTCGTGAGGAGCTGGATTCAATTGCTTCTGATCTGCAAAAGGACTCTCCTTTAACCTCAGGTGATAAACTATAGAACCTATTAAGAGTCCGAAAATTAGTGCAAGAAATTTAATTTTAGGTTTTATTGTTTGAATGTATTGATTTATTGATCCAAATATTGTAGGCAATTTGACTTCCGTGTTATATAGAGTTAGGTATTATACATTTGTGGTTGTTGGATAAAATGTAATATATCAAAATGGCTCGTTACACTAGCTACACATCTTTCTACTGTGAAATACTAGATATTGTTTGCACTACGTTCTTGGTTCAATTGGGGAACAACCTCCTTGAACCCTTAGCCCTGTTTGGCGTCAGCCTGTTCACAGACATTGGGGCATGTTAATGCATGCTTTTGGAAGTCTGGATTATGTATATACTACTGCCTTTATTTCGAAAATATAGTCTAGTTTGATTTTCAACATTAAAATTATCATGTAAATTGTAAAGTAGGTTTGAGAATGCTATCATTTGATTTTTGTTCACTAAATATCCTACAACCATAAAAAATCTTTGGATACAAATTTTAAAAGGCAACCATCAAATATCAAAATGGACAATCTTGAAATCATATGAGTGTTTGTTTAGTCTATAGTTGAGGTGAATTTAGAATATTTATCTCACCTTTGGTTGGTAGTTTATCAAATGTTCAAACTTGTGGTAGTGAGTTTTCAAAAAAGTGCATATTTTTACGGCTCATTGGATTATTCTGCAATGATACATCAGGACTCCAGGATAAATTGTGTTTGGTTGGTAGTTGAGGACTGTGCTAGTGGGTTTTCACAAAGTAAGTCTTGTTTCTTACCATTTTCTATGGCTCATTCATGAATTTCTAATGTTACTTCAGGAGAGATTGAATTAGCACATGAAGTAAATCGTGAGGCACCCTATAAAATTGATGAGAATCTATGGAAGAACAGAGAGCAGATTGAGGAGATAATCAACTTGTTAGAATCTTCGCATTTGCCAGAAGGGGTGAGAAACTGACCTGTCTTCCAAGTATTAATTTTTTGTTTGAGTGTGGCACACAAGATTTTTAATATGTTGGGGGTCTTATTATTTTAGTACTTTATATGATTTTTTTATGAATTTGTTCTGATTTGTCATTATGAACCATATACGTCCCAAAGAGTTATCTAAGTATTTATATTTGTTTCTAAAAACACAGCTTCAGCAACCGAAGACACCCGAGGATGCTGAATTTGCTTCTCATATTAGCAGTTTTAGAGAAAAATTTCAAAATACTTTGAAAACTCTTGAAAATGTCCAAAGCAAAAATTCTGAAAATATATTTAATACTGGTAAGTCCTTGACCATTTGATTTATTTATATACATACTATTGTATACCTTAGTATTTTGTCAGCCCTGATTTTCAGAAATAAGCTCCTTCTGTTTCCTGTTATTGTTGTTACGTGTCATTATTTTTTACCGAGCAGGTGATATGATCTTTTTGTGGTCATGGTGTTAATAGCACCTGAATAAGGATCGAACAACTAATATATAGTGGCCTGAGATATATAGTAAAACCATCTCCTTGAGCTAGGAGTCATAGCTATTAGAATAAGCAATTTTGTGATCTGTGTAAATTATTGAAACCTTATGTATGTATTCTGATGGATGGGAGTTTGATAAAATGGATGTAGCGATAGATGATAATTTTTCTTATATCTAAAGCGATGTATGGCCGGTTCATCTTTCATAGACTTTGGAGTTTGTCTCATTATTGTGAGTCCAATGTAGAGTTTTGGATGGTCATTCACCCTTATAATCTACCTAGTTACATGAGAGAACTTTTGAAATGACTGAACTATTGATCGAAATAGTAATTAGGTTGGCATTATTCTGTCCCTTTGGTAGCAATTTTTTACTCGTATGCATACTAACATGATATTCTAGACCTGTATTCAATTACTTCTTTTACATTGATTTGCTTCCTTCTTATTAGGCATGACTGAATTTCTTTGTAGTTATGACATACATGCCTCAAGATTTTCGAGGTTCACTGATCAGGCAGCAAAGAGAGAGATCTGAGAGAAATAAGCAGGCTGAACTCGATACATTAGTTAACTCTGGTGGAAGTATACGTGATCGATATGCTCTTCTCTGGAAGCAACAGATGGAAAGGTAGGTTCATGTATGGCAGTTTTCATTGCGGTTTGACGGTATATTAGTTACTGGGTATGTACTTCTGACAACCCTTGTTCATACAGGAGGAGACAGCTAGCTCAGCTTGGCTCTGCAACAGGCATCTACAAGACACTAGTTAAATATTTAGTTGGCGTCCCACAGGTATAGCACTCAAATAATAACAATTTTCTGCGTATTATTATTATTATTTTTGTTGCTCTTTCGACACTGCTATTTTTGTCACGTCTACTAGAATTGGCTGCATATTTTACATGTTTGTTGTCCCTGTAATTTGTTATCTAGTTTCTCTGTATATGCTAATGTATGTTAGGAGTGATTTTTATATGCAGGTTCTACTGGATTTTATCAAGCAAATTAATGATGATCAAGGGTATCTATTTTTTCCTTTTCAACCAAAAAAACGTTCTAAAATATGACTTCTTTATTTCAGTCTGACAAAAGATTGATATGTCAGTTAAACTGTATAAACATTACCAGGCCTATGGAGGAGCAGCGACACCGTTATGGGCCACCTCTGTATAGCCTTACCAAAATGGCTCTCAGCATTCGATTTGTCGTTTCTTTATTGTGGAGTCGTTTTAAAGTTATCAAGCTGTGAGTATAGAACATCTATGAAGTTGTTTGAACTGATCCTGAAGCTGTTTTTGTCTAATCTATTTTTGTAATCATCTGCACTAATCAGAGAGAAGAATCAAATTGCTATTTTGGAAGAAGCCGTGGGCATCTATAACTCTGAGTTTGATAGATATATCAAATTTATGGGGTAAATAAGCCTCTCCCTACTTATAAAACATTCTGCTGCTGATATATCACTTCAATGTGAATTCATAATTTTACTCCGTGTTTCTGCACTATTCTTTAGTATTATTGTCTTCGTGGCCGTACATATTGGTTTAGTTTGCTTGTGTTGCTCTTTGAGATATTTTAGACTTCATTAACCAGCTGTTTCTTCTTCACGTGGAGAATGTATATTTATCTTCCTTGTTTACTACTTTTTGCAGTGATGTATTCACAAATTCTCCATTCTTTATAACGGCAGCCGAAGCTGGTGCACTAGAAGACAGGTTTGTGATTGTCAGTGAGTTCATGATGAGTGTTTACTTTTTATATAATTTGATTAAATCTGAACTTTTTTTTACATTGCGAATTTGCATTCGCGCATGAATTGCAGGAGTTATGATGATTATAAGGAATTCACTGTGGCACCAGGGCAAATCTTTGAGGTTTGTTTTCTCTGCCTTCTATTTGATTCTGTGGCTTATCCAGTTCTTTATCAACTAGGAGTACAAGTGAGATGTACATTTTCAGTGGCTAATATCATCTATTTCTGAAATTTTGAGACAGATAACCATCTACTTACGCAGACTATCTTCAAAGTTTTCTAATATTAATAAAAAATGCATTTCAATTTTTTTGAGGTCCATCTAATACTCTCCAAATTTTGTAGAAGGCTTGTGGTATGATCTGACTGTAGCCGTAGCATCTCTATTCAGTATCAGTTAGATTTAGATCATTTTTATCTATATTCTTCTTGGGCATAATATGTTGGGTTTTCACTATGGTTCTAAGTTCTCCTTTTAATTCCTTTTCGTGATTAGAAATAACCTCGTTATATTTTATTTTATTAACCTTTTTCCATGATGTATATATAACTTCGCTCTGCCTCTTGAGTTTATATATCAAATATCATATGAATCTCACAGCCACTTAATCTTTCGCTATGCTATTTTAGCTAGTCTGATTCATGGCCTAGTGTGACTCATGACATATACTAGTATTATGTTTCATATACTCATTGAACAAACTGTTGCTTATACAGGTTGCATTGGTTGCGGAATCTGTAAATGCATTCATCGCTTGGGATTTCTCCATTGTGCAAGGGAAAATGAGTACGGTATGGCCCTACTTTTTTTATACGACAACATATAGTTGCAGAAACTCTAAATTAGAAGAGTTGATTATAATCCAATTGTTATGTAGATTCCGCGTAGTTTGAGTGCCAATGGATTGTTTTTTGCACAAGGTCTCTTCCAGAGTATTTGTTGGTTTGAGTAGTTATTTTTCTATATGTTTCAGGTGCTGATGACTTGTGTTAATTGGTTATGAGCCCATTTTTGTGGTGTTTATGTTGTAACATGTCTCTACTCTTCTTTATAACACCCTATCATGCTTCTGTTCTATTATGGTCCCTCCTCTATGCTATCAAATCTTAAAGGTTGTTCACCGATACTTGAAAGGCTTGTCACCTGTTGAGAATGACAACCCACCAGTTATACATTGGTTATGCACTCCAATCATTTTGCGCTCAAACCAACCCTTTTTTTTTGGGAACTTTTAGTTTTCACAAACTTCAGAAAAACTAAACCCTTCTCCGATTCTTGCCCACAAAGTAATATCTCTTAAGATTTTCGGATGTATGTAGTAATTTATTTTCCCTTTTCATTGCGGATTTTATGAGATATGCTGAAGTGGCCGCTGATCCCTCTCTCATAGGTAGAAAGCTTTGTTATTTGTGGAGTAGAATGTTAGATACAATGCCAAGTTAGATACGATAACTTCACATATTTTGATCTGTTATCTCATTCAAGTTGTGTGAAATATCTGGCACTGGCATTTGCATGGTGTTTCTCTCTGTTGGTTTTACTGTTTGAAATGCGTGGAAGCGATTTTTCAAACGTAACTTCTTGATAGCCTGACTTTAAAAGCATCATGACACAGGATATTGGATTTAATGTAGAGTTCATGGATCCTTCTGGACAAAAAGTAGTAAGTAACTGCAATGCCTGTGACTGTTTGTTCTCACTGATATTGATATGCAGTTCTAATGTGATTTTCCTTTCTTCTTTTGCAATCTTGTTGGTACTGCTTTTCTAGCCAATCTTACCATCTCGGCGCTATGAATCGAACCAAGTGAGTTCCTCTATGACGGTTAATTTTGGATTCATTTGATGTAGTGCGCGCATCCTTACAGTATTTATTCCAGGGTAACTTCTCCACTTTGCAAGCTGGAAACTACAAACTTATTTGGGACAACTCGTATTCTACCTTTTTTAAGAAGGTATTATCTAATTTTGTCGATTCTTGATAAGTTTCCTTACTGCATTTCTGTTCATTGGCTTCTCTAGTTGCTCGTAGTTTTAACAATAACAAGAAGCTTGCTTGGATATGGTGGAAGATAAACAGAATTGTTTAGACTCAGTTTTTAATTAAATAGATACTCTAGTAGACTTTACAATTTAGAGATTGCTGTCTACCTCCCAACTTAAAAATATATTGAAAAAATAAAACTACCATTGAAGTTCTCTTCGCCACACGAATTTTAAGCAAACTTTTGCTTAAGTTTCCTTTATCACGCTATTATCGTGGAAAGTGTTCATGTTCTCGAATTATGTAGGTTATCCGATACAAGGTTGACTGTATACTCCCTGTCGCTGAACCAGCATCCCCCGCTGGTGAAAAAAATGAAGATGCTGCAGATTCATAATATTTGGCTAGAGATGGAAGGAGATTGCCAACCTCGACTCCGGTAAATCTGGTATTGACTATGGTGACGATGCAGAGATGGCCAACCCCTGGTTCTGGTAAAAGGTCTCGTTATTAGCTAAGGAAACGAAGTGGCTTCCTAGATGGTACTTTCATGACATGCTCGGTTACATGTTACTGTATTTTTCATTCCCTGACATGGCCCTTAGGAATCCAAGTGTGGAATGCTTAATTCTATGATGCCGCATTCATTTCTTTGTTGTATTACTAGTTTGAGAAAGAGTTCTTGATCTTACAAGTACTGGACACTAATGAATTGGTGAGCAAGAAATGGAACATGTTGAACTAGCAACCATCGTTCAAAATTTCTTTTTCGAACAAAATTTCTGAATAATAAAAGTAAAAAGGGTTTATGGTACATTGGCACCAAAGCTTATTGAACGTTGCTACATTTTCCACTTCAATCACCCTTTTTTCTAAGTGCATGTTTTCGATCACTTGAATTGAAAGCGTATTAAGAAAAATAGCCCCTCCCTCTTCCCCACCCAAGCCACCCCCACCTCACCATCATCTTTATTTTTTAATTTAGAAGAATAATTCATGAGCTTAGGACAATTTTGGTGAGTTGGTTTAATGTCAACAAGATGTTGAGGGTAAGAGGAGTAATGCCCACATGCAACCTTTCAATTATCTATGTCGTGGTCTGTGTGGAATATTGCATGGCTACTTGCCCATGCTTGAAAATATCAATAATCAATTTGATTAAGTTTTGTTAGATTCTATACATTTTCAAACTAGGCTTCTTGAGTTAATCGAATAGCCTAGCGAAGGTTCTGGGTTCGAAACTCATCTCATCGCTAATTTACAAAAAAATTCGAGTTAATTGAATAGCCTAAGGGAAAAGGCTCTTACCAGTGACCAGAAGGTCATGGGTTCGTTCGATTCTCACCTCATCGTTAATTTACAAAAAAAAATATTTTTATTTTCACGATTCACGTTTGATATCGAAAAAAATAAAAATTTCAATACATGCTTTTTATATCGGCGTAAAAATAAACCGTAAAAATATATTTCCCTAACAAAATGACCTGAAATTCGGTATGAACACTAGCACCAAAGAACACACATATAGGAAATAAATTACAATAGTAAATAACTGGGGTATGTTTTTCGAAGATGAGGTTTGTGGTAAATGTGCAATACATGTCCTCATAATGAGCACATAATTGGTTATGCTATATTACCAACGACTTGTATGTATGAAAGAAACTTCTGGTGTCATTTTAAAGTTTTGCAATAACTTCTTTTTGCTAAATAAAGAAAGCTATACGTTTGTCCTCATCACTATCGAATAGAGACATGCATTATGATGAGTGTATTCAATGGTCTAGTGACATTTGATTCAATTTTTTATTTTGGAGGATTTGAGTGCAAGTTTCGTTGGACATATAATTGCCTTATATTTCATTTTAAATATATTAGTTAGTAATTTATGTATTCGTTACTTACAATACTAGTGTACTCATACTTTCATCTATGCCTGTGTACGGTTCGGTTTGGTTTAGTTTTGGACAAAAAAAGGAACCAAACCGACATAATCGGTTCTACGGCAGACGAAACCGAAATCACTTCGTTCCAAACGGTTCGGTTAATATCAATTTCAGGTCGGTTTCCGGTTCGGTTCATGTTTTGGACCTAAATTTGAGCAGACTTTCAGCCTTGAAATTTTGGGCCTAGCTAATATTATTACATTATTTTTTGGACTCAAATCTAATTGTGATTAGTAATGTTTTATACTAATTGTAGCTCATAACTAAGTTCAAAAAATATATCTACTCTATATAAGTTTAACGAGCTCCTTTTAAAACTAATTTCGAAATTTGTATACACATTCGTCACACGGTACCACTTTTAAAATATATATATGTATCCATATATTATTAGCTTAAAACATATTCACTTATCAATTACTATATCATACTAATAATGAACAATGTTAAATATTCTGGTCAAGTATCCTTTACTAAGCTTAATTTTTCAATATAAGTTAGTCATTGGTTCGGTTCGATTTTGATCGGTTCTCCCGTAAGCCGAACCTTATTGGTCCGGTTCCCTCAAAGGAGGAACCAAAATCGGTTCCGATCAGTTCCAAAAAAATCGATTTTTTTTCGATTTGATTCCGATTTTACTCCACACCCCTACTTCCATCGCTAATTTAAAAAAACGAAAATGAAAGAAGACCAGCTGATTAATAGCTTCTGCCTCTTTCAGGACCATTTATAGATTTTTAAGTAGATGCTATAAGAATTAATTAATACTCCGGGACATTACTTTGCTTCTGATAGATATATTTGATGAATGGTTTGTTGTCAAATGTGGAAAAAATAAAGCTGGAAATAATATATTGGTCACAAACATTATTTTCAAAAATTGTCCGAGGGGCCAGAGGCAGAAAATTCATTTTTTTCGTGAAACAGTTTAAAGTAAAGTTGACTTATTATATTGACTATAAATAGTTCAACATATGGTTTTAAAAGAGTTAATTATCGAATTTTTGGTTCATGATTTTCATTGAGAATCAATATATATAACGCATATTTTTAAATGGAAATTATAATTCAAAATAAGTTTTGACGTACCGTATATATATATATATATGTTATTTTTTTATGATACAAAGGTTGTATATATATCTATACTTGCATGTTGCTATCATTATCGTAAAAAATATAGTTTGGATAGCTCCTATAATCAAACCGTTCAAATTGGTTAAAAATAGGACATATATGATATAAATCAATTACATAAAGTTATGTACTCTTAGCTTACTTTTAAATGATTTTTTCTACGACATTCAATTGGAAATCGTAAGGTGTACGTAGCTATCTTATTATGAGGTATATATATCCAAGTAACATTTCCTTATTTTCTTTTACTTGTAACTCTATTTTATCAAAATAATTTGATGTTTTTTAATTATATTATTGTTGATATCCCAAGACATTAAATGTATATGAGTCATTTTTTTAACTTGACTATTATTTTGTATAAGAATCTAACATATATCATTTTAATATTTTACTCTTTTAAAATAAGATATAATAATAGTATGAAAACGATCATTTTTTATTATTATTCTGTTGAAATCAACAATTGGCATGTAGAAACTTTTATTAATCACACATGTGTTGCACCATATGAGGAAAGAATACGTTGATATCACACCAATTAATTTTAATATGGAAACTAGAAAATGGTAACTCTGAATGTGATCTCATGAGTCAACTATGTGGTTAAAATCACCTTTAAATTTCATATATATATAATGTCTAAGTCAGATTAAATGGACCACATTATATGTGTAAGTCGATATTGACGAACTCATCAATCCCATATTGTAAGTTTGTAACTAAACATCATCCGATATCTAAACCAATCCACAAAAAGTTGTTGTAAAATTGCAACTTGCATGTAGGCCTGTAAATGAACCCGAAAGCTCGAAAAGCTTGTCGTATTCGATTTAAAAAGCTCGGCTCATGGTTCGATTCGAGAAATTAAGAGTAGATAATTTAAATATATTTATACTATAAATTCTTGGAGGCAGCACCAATCAAATCTTCACAGATCATACGTGTAATCTCATGCCGTGAAATGGTGAAAACAAGAACTTTAAACTGTAACCCCGCTCATCTCCTCATCCTCTTGCTTGTTTTCGTTTTCAACTGAAGATTTGATGCTTGTTTTCAATTGAAGATTGGATGTTGATGCATCTCCAATAGTTATGTATTTAATTAATTTTTTGGTTCAATTATGTACTCAAGTTTGGATTTGGGGTTTAATTAGGTACCCGAAAGCTCGTCGGCCCGGGGACATTCGGCTCATGGTTCGATTCGAGAAATCAAACAGAGCCGAGCCTTCATTTTTAGTATTCGGCCGAATCGAGTCGAGCATATCCTTGAGGTCCAAAACAACCGAGCCAAATCGAACTTCAGATATTCGGCTCGTTGACAGGCCTACTGGGTTGTTCCCATTGTATTGCTTGGAAACAAAACCTAGAGACGGCTCATTGCATGCGGTAGTTTAAAGCCCATTGAAGAATATCCTTTCATTCACTACGTGCCAATTTTGTGATCCTCTCTTCTCGTTCCCCTCCTCTATAAAACCTCCACTCGACACACATTAATTGCATGAGTATTAAAATAACAAACAATTTCGATCAAACATATGAGAACATATTATTCATATACTAATAAATAATAAGACCTTGGAAATAAAATCAAATATGCCTCCTTCTAATGTTTCCTCTTCCAACGACGGCAACCTTGATAAGAATGTCACAACCATTGATCCCAAAAAGAATGTCCCTATTTCGGCCATGGCTGCAGCCTTAGCTAAGCCTGATGAGTCTCCTTACTACATTGGCTTCGAGAAGGTTCGTGCTGACGCCTACGATGAACTCATCAATCCTAATGGGATTATTCAACTTGGATTAGCAGAAAATACGGTACTCATTATATGTAATTTTTCGTTAATATTATTTCCGTCTCTTAAAGATAATCAAGTAACTTTGTTTTTCGAGGATGATGAATATTTACCACGCACATACATATCCATATATATACACAATTGTATGGTTAGGTAATAATGTAATATTGTCACCTATACGATGTTGTCACTTATGTCCCGAATTTTGGGTACTTAAGTTGACTATAATAATGGAAATAATTCCCTTTTTTGTCGGGTGGATTGAAGTTGTCTTTGGACTTGATTAAAGAGTGGCTCATGAAGAATTTGAATGATTCATTAAGTCGAGGAAGCGATTTTGGATATAACATTGATAAATTGGCTCCATACCAAGTGTTTGATGGGACGAAAGAGCTTAAAGAGGTATTTTTAATTTTTATTTTCTATTTCCTTTTAATTATAATAGGAATTACTCGATTTTCAGTATTTTTGCACTAACTTTATTAGTCATATCACATGAATGTTAGCGCCTTTAAATTTAGCTGAAGTTGTGTACTAGTCAATTAAAAAAACAATTTTATGGTATAATGTTATTGTTAGAAAATCACATTAATATTTATATGAATATGATTCAATGATTTTGTCATCAACCATACAACATGTTTAAATTTGCTTAAATAAATTTATCCACCAACATGCTCGTAGCTCCAAAATAAGGCTATAAATCAAAACTACCCAACAAATTGAGTTTGTCCTTATTGACTATCTTCTTTCTTACATTCACGTGTGATTTGGGATATAACACCAATCAAATTCAAGTGTGAATTTATGAAAGTGACCATATTTAACCACAATATGAAAATGATAATTTTAGTGGTCCAATTAATTTTTAATTACACGTTTTATTCTCCAGGTCATGGCAAGTTTCATGTCCCAGGTTCTAGGAAAAAACACAGAGTTTGTCCCGTCCCAGATTGTATTAACTTGTGGGGCAAATCCAGCTAATGAGATACTCTGCAATTGTGTTGCTGATCCAGGGGATGCATTTCTTGTTCCTGCCCCTTATTACCCTGGGTAATCTCAACTATCCATTCCAGTTTTTAGAGGTAAATGTCGAAATAGTCCTAATAATTAGGTGATTGGTGTATTTTGGTTCCTGACTCTCGTAAGTAACACCGATGCGCAAATAGTCCCAAAAGTGTGCAACTGATGGACAAATGGTTCCTAAATTAACACTTCATTGAATCTCTTAATTTTCAAAAGTAAAAGTTCGTTGAACTTTTTTTATCAAAATTGTAAAATTGACCCAAAAGTAAACTATACCGTAAATAATTGATGAAACTGTTAATTTAGAGACTATTTGTGCACCCTTACACATTCTTGGGACCATTTGCGCATTGTTGCCACTTACAATGACCAAAATACAACATTCACCCTGAGACCATTTCGACAACTACCTCGAGTTTTTACACGAAATTCAATATTTGATCCATGCCGCTTAACGTGCATAAGCGGGAGGCTCTTTAGAGATATCGAACGAGGTATATATATTCAATATATGCTCGTTCAGTACAAACGTTGCTATGTGGGTATGCTCAAGAGGCGAGTCCCTCTGCAACTCAGTTTACAGGAGACGAACAACAAGTGGAGCGAGAAAATTTGCAAATAAATTTAATTTAGTTATGGTTAAACTTACAAGATAAAAGTGAAATTAGATATCTAGAAAATAAATTAATCCTGGGATATTTCTCGTTTTCGTTAATACTTGTCGTTTTACAGTTTCAACCGCGACATGAAAATTCGAACAACTGTGGAGCTCATCCCTGTCCACACTAAAAGCTCAGACAACTTTATAGTGACGATTGATGCTCTGGATGAAGCATATAATCAAGCTATTACGCAAGGGAAACGAGTCAAAGGCGTACTCTTCGCCAATCCTTCTAACCCGGTAGGGAACATGTTTAGCAAAGAGATGCTTCTCAATCTGCTAGATTTTGCAAGGGAGAAAAACATCCACATTATATCAGATGAGATTTACGCGGGTTCCAGGTATGGAGACGAGCAATTCGTGAGCATGGCTGAGATAATCGACGCTGGAAGTATGGACAAAGATCGTGTCCACATTGTATATGGCCTGTCGAAAGACCTCTGTATTCCAGGTTTCAGGGTAGGGGTAGTCTATACATGGAACCAAGATGTCCTGAGTGCGTCGAAGAAATTCACAAGATTTTGCTCAGTCCCTCTCCCAATCCAGCAAATTATAATTTCCATGTTATCTGACACAAGATTCACTCACAATTTCATGAAGGTGAATCAAGAAAGGTTGAGGAAGAGGTACGATCTGTTTGTCGAAGGAGTCGAGAAGTTGGGGCTTGGGTATACAAAGGGAAGTGCAGGTTTGTATTGCTGGGTGAATATGGGGAGATTGATGAGTTCAAATGATGAAAAGGGTGAGCTTGAATTGTGGGAAAAACTAATGAATATTGGTAAGATCAGTGTGACACCAGGAGCAGCTTGCCATTGTGAAGAGCCTGGATGGTTTAGATGTTGTTTTGCAAGATTAAGTGAAAATGATGTTTCTCTTACAATTGATCGTATAAAAAAAGTTGTAGAAATTTGTAATAATGTATCTTGTTGAGATCTTTGGTATTATCAATTATGTCACTCTATGTATGTATTCCAACAATAAAAGTTATTATGTTGTTTTGTTGAATTATACTTAATGAGTTTAGTATACTAATTTTAAATGGAAGTTATTATTGGGATATTGTTTGTGGAATAATAATGGCGAACGAAATATCTGAATTGAGTTAATCCAAAGACAATAATAGGTTGAGAATTATTTTAATGTGAAGCATGTCCAAAATGGAAGAAGGCTGAATTCTAAATTCTAATATCCTTGGAGGAAAATAAAGTCGAAAAAATAATTGATTTATATCTATATATCATACTCATCTATATAATATATAGAAATCAATCACAAGTTGTTTAAAAGTTGTTCTTGTTGTGGACAAAAACAATTTTAGTGAAAGAGAAAATTTAAATCTCATTAAATTTTATAAATGATCCTGATCTTCATAAATAAATATCCTAAAAAGGACAAAAGGTAATATACACTAATATAAAAACACATTTTCGAAGCTTTGTTGTCACATTAATTTTATTCCATAACCTAATAACATAAACTTGATAATATTATATAGATTTTCTAAAATGAAATTTTTCTCATATAATAGCGATTTTCAAGAATTGTTAAGAGTGTACGGGTTCCACTCTAAAACCAATTAACTATCGATGGAGTAATTTAAGATCTTATATATTGACCCGGATGGACACCGACTTCCGATGTGGGATATGTATCTTAACACTTTGCCTCACGTGAAACCAATCATCAGAGAAATTTTTTTCATCGGTATTATTTGCCGTAACAACATCGGTGAGGTCACACGTGCCTCATTAACTCGGGTTGGCTTTGATATCATGTTAAGAGTCTATGAGGTTCCACTCTAAAACCAATTGGCAATAGAGTGAGTGGTCCAAGATCTTATATATTGACCCGTGAAGACACCAACTTCCGTTGTGGGATGTGCATCTTAACAAGAATGCAATTTTATTCCATTTGCATAATAATTTTATTCAGACCAAATTTCAAATGCAATTTTTCTATGAATTTCTTTTTCTTATCAACATCTTAACATGTACGTACCTTAATCTATAGATTTTCATTAATCGATAAAAAATAATATAGCTATATAAAATCTTGTTAAATTCGTCTCAATATATATTTTTGAAATATAAACTTTTTATAAATTTTCGCCATAAAATAAGAGATATTTACATTTTAAATCGTGTTTTGTTGACCACGAGAAGTCAAAATGTTTTAATCATTTAGGGACGGCAGGAGTAATATTTATTCAAATTTGGAAATTAATTATAAAACCCCAAGAGTTATTTTGTTTTGATTATTTTCATTAATTGATTGATAATATTGATCGGACGAATTAAGTCATATTCCAATCATTTTTTAGTTGTCATTCTAGCTCTTTTCACGTCAATTAAGAAACATTAGCACTTTACACGAATACTTACTAATAGGCTAAGGGATTTCGCCAGAAGACTTGTAGGCCTGCTCCTATTCACAAGAAGGCTAGCCCCAGCAGACAGGCAGGCTTGACCCGCAGGCGAAGGTACTTTTGGCGCTGCTTATTTTTAACAGGATTTGATACCGCTTACTTGGAACAACAAGAGAGACTATTTAATAAATAATTAACAATTACATTCATGTATTGGTATTCTACATTAAAAACACTAAATAGGGCTTAAGAGGAAAAAGTCATTAGTAATGGCTTTTTTAATATTTTTTTCATGTCGAAATTTAGCAAAAAAAGTTGAAATGTAAAAATAAACTCAAAACCGACATTTAATTTCGACATGAAAAAATCCTTAATAATGGTCATCACAGGCGTTGATCAGACGGATAAACAACTAATAGACCATCTGAGACAAATTTTAAAAGGTAATTGATCAACTGGTGATATTGGGGAAAGGTAAGTGATGTCCTCGACCACTAACCCTATATATAATTAATTTAATAAAGCCTAAATCATTTATAGAATGAAGGCTGTATTTCTTTAATTAAGTTTTATTATTAAATTATATATTTACAATGACATTAACACATTTACATATTACCTTAATTGTATTATCCTTTTCCATATAATTCATTACTTTTTATTATTAATATGTACTTACAATGACATTAAAACATTTATATATTACCTTAATTGTATTATCCTATCCATATACTTCATTACTTTAATTAATTACTTACATTTAAATAAATTTGTTTCCCTAATCAGTACGTATATTTACATGCATGACTGTGTGTGACGAGTTGCAAGAATTTGAGCCATCAACACTATAAATTGATATAATTTCTTCACAAATTTCAATTTTATCTTCTTGTTTCAAAATAAGACTCATCTCAGAATGGAAATATTAAACAAAATTTTATCTCCATCACTCTTCCTTCTGATCCTAGTATCGTTTCACTATGTTGTAGAGGGTAGATCCTTAATAGAAAACAAGAGGCGGTCTGTTCTCAGTCCAGATGTCGATCATCAAGAGTTCGTGGAGATCAAGAGGGCTCTTCTAAGTCCCGACGTCAACAACCAAAAGTTCGGGGAGATCAAGAGGTCTCTTCTTAGTCCCGACGTCGACCACCAAATGTTCGCAGAGATCAAGAGGTCTCTCCTTAGTCCTGACGTCGACCACCAAAAATTCGCGGAGATCAAGAGGTCTCTCCTTAGTCCCGACGTCGACCACCAAAAGTTTGCTGAGATCAAGAGGTCTCTCCTCAGTCCCGACGTCGACCACCAAAAGTTCGCGGAGATCAAGAGGTCTCTCCTCAGTCCCGACGTCGACCACCAAAAGTTCGCGGAGATCAAGAGGTCTCTCCTCAGTCCCGACGTCGACCACCAAAAGTTCACGGAGATCAAGAGGTCTCTCCTCAGTCCCGACGTCGACCACCAAAAGTTCGCGGAGATCAAGAGGTCTCTCCTTAGTCCTGACGTCGACCACCAAAAGTTCGCGGAGATCAAGAGGTCTCTCCTCAGTCCGGATGTCGACCACAAGAAGTTCAGGGAGATCAAGAGGTCTCTTCTTAGTCCCGATGTCGACCATAACAAGTTCGCGGAGATCAAGAGGTCTCTCCTAAGTCCTGATGTCGACCATAACAAGTTCGCGGAGATCATCAAGAGGTCTCTTCTCAGTCCCGATGTCGACCATCAAAAGTTTGCGGAGATCAAGAGGTCTCTTCTCAGTCCTGATGTAGACCACAACAAGTTCGCGGAGATCAAGAGGTCTCTTCTCAGTCCCGATGTCGATCACCAAAAGTTCGCGGAGATTAAGAGGTCTCTTCTCAGTCCCGATGTCGACCACCAAAAGTTCGCGGAGATCAAGAGGTCTCTTCTCAGTCCCGACGTCGACCACCAAAAGTTTGTGGAGATCAAGAGGTCTCTTCTTAGTCCCGATGTGGACCACCAAAAGTTTGAAGAAATCAAGAAGTCTCTCCTAAGTTGGGATGTTGATAATAAAAAGTTTACGGTGGACGACAAAAAATTTGTTTCAAGCTTCGGGGAAGACAATAGCAAGTTCTTTTATATGATGAAATCTGCTCATATATAAATAGTGTGAGCTTTTTATTAAGAGCTTAAAGAAAATTTAAGCAGTTATCTTAAATCATTATTTTATCGTTGGATTAATGTTTGAGAGAAATAACGGTTTACATAATAAAATGGTTTTTTTGTCACCTATTCAATCAAGCATGCAATGAAATAAAATTAATGCTTCTTAATTTATCTCCTTCCGATTATTTTACTTTCCTTGTAATTAATGTCTTGATGGTTTTGAGTTAATTGTGTCATTAGTGAATATTTTATCATCCTTCATTTCCTTGTGGTTTTTTTTCAGATTCCAAATTGCCTCCTACAATGTTTTGGCATTGGTGTGTTACTAATATTCTGAATCTACACTATATGTAATTGGGGAAGGGGGGAATTAGTTTTTTTTTTGTGAAGCCCCATGTTCTATTTTTCCTAGATTTTAGCTAACTACCCATCACATTCATTTTTTCACTTTTTTAGATTATACAAAAAATAAGATGAAAATTTTTAATATTTTTTATCATATATAAATATAAATTAAAAAGATCTTCCATTTAATATCCATATTTAGTACTCTTATGTTAATTTGTATTTTTAAAAATTCAACTATATCTTAGATTTTTAGTGAGACATATGAATTTTTTTTCTCTATGTTTTTTGTATGTAATAATATTTTTTTATATATTTTTTATTTTTTTGTGCATGAGCAACGAATAAATAAAATATTAATTCGCACATACATTGACAGTGCATCGATTTTACTAATTTTAATAGTTCATAAAGAATATTTTATCAAGAATTTTGTATAAAAATTAATCTAAATCATATATATCATAAATATGATGAATAAATTTACACAGGCTAGACTGTGTACAAATAGCTAGTATCTTTAAAACATCAAAAAAGTTTGATGTTTTTGTTGTGCAAGATTTGTTCGAATTTTTTAAAATTTCAAAGTTCATATTTAAAAGTCAAAATTTACATAGAAAGTATTCTCTATTTTATTTAACAGCTTATCTTTATAGCCTTGTTAGTTTTATTTTTATTTTGTCCAAGTTCTATCTCTATGGATGCTTCGAGATCTGCTAATGGTTTGATTTTTTCGTTTTGTTACACAATCGTTACAAATATACTCATCTGTTTTACATTTTTTATTTGTGTGGTTTAATATCAGACGTGTTGAAAAATTACATGAATAACGAACGTACATAGCAATAGTGAGTTAAATTTGGTTATTTCAGTAGCACCTACATACTAATTTATCCAAATAAAATGATGCTGAAATAGCCAATTAGAATTACTATTTGCTATTTATATAAATTTACAGATAATTCATAATTGACATGTTTTGGAAGTTGGAAGGGAGAATGTGTGAAAGTTTTGGATTAGGAATTAATGTGTCTATTATTCATACTTTCCATCTTCGCTAGAGATAGGACAAATTGATAAAATTATCCATTTTTTAATAATGATCTTAAACTAATCCTTAAGATGCTAAACCAACCTCAAATGTAGTAGTTTAAAATATTAAATAATTTGCATGTTGAATGGGCAAGCCAAATAAAGAAACTGTATTACATCTGCTTTTTTGATCCGTATCCCCTTCAATTACCTGGCGAAATTGTCCAAAACAATGCCTCAACATAACTTTGAAGATGGTTAACTAGGACGTTAGAGGTTAATGACAAATTTAAACGGGGATAACCGATAATGTGAGGTAAATCACAAGCGGAAAAGATCAAAGGTTTGAGTTACATAATTATTTGTTAGAAATTAATTAAATCATCTAACTGACTACTCAAAAATATTATGTAATTTGAGTTAATCGAATAGCCTAGTGAAAAAGGCTCTTGCCAGTGATCAGAAGGTCCAGGGTTCGATACTCACCTTATCGCTAATTTACAAAAAAAAAAAGATATTATGTAATTTAACGATGTGAAAATTTATAATTCAATGAAGAATCCATTATTAGAGCATAAAGAGCAATAATAATTGATGAGAAAACCAAGTGAAAATTATGAGCTTGAGCAATGAGCATGGTTAAGGAATTCATTAAGCATAATGTTTAACTGGATAATGAATTATTAGACTTAGGGCTGCAATTGACCCGGTTTTCGGTTTTTCGAGCTTAATAGAGAAATCGGTCCACGATTTTCGATTTTCAGACGGTTTTCAAAGGGAGTACGTACTTACGGTAGATACAATACGTATAATATTAAAATATTATATAATCAGTAAATATATAAATGTACTAACTAAATTAATATTAATTTTTATTAAATATATTAATATATGCAATTTTTAATTTAGTCATTTAATGAATATATATATATATAATATAAAAATTTAATATATTAACATTAATTGCTTTGACTTTTCTAGATGTCTTCAAAGTAATATAATTAATTTATAATATTATATTAAAATAACTATATTGTAATACTAATTTAATATTAATTTACTACATATTAATTCAAATTTATATAATATTACGTACAATATAATAGTGCAATTAATACTAATGATTTTCAAAGTTTATAATTAAATGTTTAAAATATTCATAATTTTTCTATTAGATTATTTTATAATAAGATTTTATTAATATATTAAATATTTATCAATTTTTTTATCATGTATTTAATTTGTAACTTAAATTATTCCATTGCATGCCAAACTAAGTATTAATGAAATGATTCAAACAATTACTTTTCCATTTTGTCCGTATTTACATGCATGCATCTGACCAGTTGCAAGTATTTGAACCATGAACACTATATATTGGAGAGAGTTTCTTCACAAAATTGATATTATATCTCCCTGTTTCAAAATAAGAAGTTCATCGCAGAATGAAAATATTCAACAAAATTTTATGTGCATCACTCTTCCTTCTCATCCTATTTACAGGATCGTTTCACTATGTTGTAGAGGCTAGATCCTTAATAGAAAACAATGAAATGTTTCTGCATATGAAAAGATCTGTTCCTAGTCCTGGTGATGGAAATAAGATGTTTTCGTATATGAAAAGATCTGTTCCTAGTCCTGGTGATGGAAATAAGATGTTTCCGCATATGAAAAGATCTGTTCCTAGTCCTGGTGATGGAAATAAGATGTTTTCGCATATGAAGAGATCTGTTCCTAGTCCTGGCGATGGAAATAAAATGATTCAGAATGTCAATAAATCTCTTCTCATTCCTGATGTTGATCACAAAAAGTTCATGGAGATCAAGAGGTCTCTTCTCAGTCCTGATGTCGACCACAGAAAGATCATGGAGATCAATGAAGTTGTGTCAAGCCTTGCGAAGGGATCGAATAGCAAGTTTTTCGATATGATGAAATCTGCTCAAATGAAAATGTAATGTACTCCGTAGTTATATGGAGTATATAATATAATAATAAATCAAATTTGCATATATACCGAACTAGCGAAATCGTCCAAAACAATTTCTCAACATGATTTTGAAGCATATTGATGAAATTATGCTTGACTAAGACGTTAGTAAACTTCTATTCTTTGAGTGGAGAAAAATTACGTTAGAGGTTAATTATCACAAATTTAAACGGGTATGTGAGTTAAATTACAAATGGAAAATATTAAAGGTTTTAATTACACTATAAAAATTGAATTATAACAGATAACTCAAAAAATATTATCAATTATTAACTGTATGGTTAATGTTCGTGAAGCATTGAGAGCAACCAGCTTCGAAAATTCTCTCTAGGAAATTTATTTCGTTTTCAAGCTTCAAGCCGCAAACAAATTTATTCCACAAATTTCCACACACAGCACCACCAAATTGAATATTACATTCAGTTAACCAACAAAAAGACATTCTCATTCCCTCAATATATTCAAAAAATTAAATAGCATTTAAGGTTTTTCTTGGAAGTATGATGCATGCGTGCCATGTGTCCAATTCTACCTAGAGCTGTCACAAAAGCTCCTTGATTCCACCGAAAACCTTTCACTATCCTCCAACCTTCTCAGCTACTCATCATCAATCTTTTTCACACATCCTTCACACACAAACAGCCAAAATCCACTTTCTATGTCATAAAATATTACAATTTCAAACTAAACTTTCTTCCACAAAGTCAAACAATATAGAAAAATAATTATGAGTCTTACATCAACAGATTCAAACCTTCGAGTTGTACCAGGTTTGGATAGAAGGGGATGGGTACTACCTATGGAGAGAAACAGAGTTCTACAAAATCGAGTCAATCTCTCAAGATCATTAATGGGATATTTCTTGGACGACATGAACTTCTCATTAAATGTTGTCCAACAGTATGTAAATAGGTGCTGGAAGTTGCAGGGGGCAGTAGAGGTTAGTAAGTTTGATAAAATTTTCCTCTTCCAGTTCGAATATGGAGATGACATGGATCTGGTCATGCAACATCATCCTTTAAACATGCAAGGAGCTTTACTGCTTCTTAGCTATTGGAGACCTAACACCTGCTTCTCCACCTTCCGGATTCCCTTTGCTAACCTATGGGTTCAAGTCCATCTGGTACCTGATGACTATTTTGATAGAATAAATATACAGAGGGTCATAAATGCTTTAGGAGATGTCTAAAGTGTCCAGTAAAACTCCACCTCAGTCTCAAACAGACAATACATAAGAGTCTTATTACAGACTCCGATGTATGAACCACTGTTAGCTGGAACATACATAGAGACCCTGGAACACACGTCACACTGGGTGGAGTTACGATATGAGAAAGTGTTTCTTGTGTGTTATCGATGTGGACAAATTGTACACACGAATGGAAGATGCACAGTTGAAGAACCCCAAAATCTGGCAGCCTATCAAGCAAGACTTCAATCTACCATATATGTCAATTCATATTGCAGTGGACACACCTATGTTCACGGGCCATATTAGAGCTTTTTCTAATACGGATGGTCATAGGCACACCCAAATCATCTCACCTCTTTACTCTCCTCCTGTCCCACATCATTCCACAACCCCACCTTCATCAGACCATTCCACAGGTTACTCAGCAGCAAACCCCTCATCCTCCTCTGAATCCCAGCCCAAATCAGTGACTCACAGGATAACTCGACTGATTACTCTTCACCAATGGAATCTGACCCTGAACCAACCATCCCCTGTAGCCAGTTAGCCTTAGTACCTTATGCCCCTATAAATCAAATTTGCATATATACCGAACTAGCGAAATCGTCCAAAACAATTTCTCAACATGATTTTGAAGCATATTGATGAAATTATGCTTGACTAAGACGTTAGTAAACTTCTATTCTTTGAGTGGACAAAAATTACGTTAGAGGTTAATTATCACAAATTTAAACGGGTATGTGAGTTAAATTACAAATGGAAAATATCAAAGGTTTTAATTACACTATAAAAATTGAATTATAACAGATAACTCAAAAAATATTATGTAATTAAACGATGTGAAAATTTATAATTCAATTAAAGACATATTAAGTAATTAAACTATATATAAAGAGCAATAATTGAAAAAATCAAGTGAAAATTAATTAGTAATCAGGTAAAGATTACATCTATACCAGAAGGAATAAGAAACTGCATAATGATATTACTTTCAGTAATGCATTTCTTTTGTGAATTGTGATGGGGCCGCAGTTACTCGTAAAGTGTTCACCGAGAGGTAAATAATAACTATGCAAGATATTTGTGATAGGTTCGGCCAAGAAAGTGTTGGTAGGAGAAATCGAACTCATGATCTTACGGTCACAAGCTCATATACTCCACCAACTTGATCATCCTTACGCGTAACATTTATGCAATTTGATTCTATGATTGGAGTCGAAGTTCTATATGGTTACATCAATTGCACAACTGAGAGATATACAACTTCTCTTGTTGGATTTAAAACAAAAGTCATGCATGCAAACCCCCTTACAAATCATTGGACATATTTACAACAATAATTCTGTATGTTAACCTCTACCTGTGTCTCGGTTAAGAATCCGAATAATAAATAATCGCACGTCGTTTTATAAGATCCTGATAACTCCCGTATTTTCAATTGATTTTAAGATAGAACTGCATGGATTCTTAACGATCTCGAAATTCACGGCAATTTTGCAAATTCCGTTTACAGATTCTTCCACTGAATATATACTGTATTTGCTTGTTTATCCCCTTGCTGATCTATTGTATTTGTAACGCACAGCCCAGAAGAGATAGTGCAAGAAATTCACTGTGCTCAAACCACACATCAACCAGTAGAACAAATCGAGGCGATAATGGTTCAAGTTTTCCCCAGAAAGCCAAGCTTTGTTGTTGGAATCCCCTGTAGCACTATTCACAATTGAAACAATTACTGTGCTTAGATAATATCCCATTGCCAAAGATGCCCAAGAAAGTGAAGTTGCCAATGATCTCATACTACTTGGTGCTTCTGTGAAGAAAAACTCCAATAGTCCAGCTAATGTGAAAAGATCAGCTGACCCAAGAAACAGATACTGCAAAGCAATCCAGAAAAATGTTAATGGCAATGGTTTCGTTGAATCGAGTCCAGAGTCATTAGCTACGTTCTTGCGTTTGATCTCAACCAGGGCTGCTATTCCCATGGCTACAATGGACATGATTAGGCCGACTCCTATACGTTGCAAATGAGATATTCCCATTTCGGACTTTGTCACTTTGCGTGCGAAGGGGATGATGAAATGGTCATAAAGAGGGGCCAAGATCATGATGAAGACGACGGGGAAAATGGGGAGTGAAGCTGGTGGGACTTTGAGTGATCCTAGCTTTGTATCCATAGTTGCAGCTTGTTCAACTGAATATGTTGAGAGTTGAGCTAAACAACAGTTGAGCATGATTGTGCAACCGAATATTGGGAGGATCTTGATCACAATCTTGACATCTTCTACTTGATTCACAGAACATTGCAATGCTCTAAATGCTGGTTCATCTGTTATTGCCCTGTTGAGAAATTTGAGGCTGTCTGAAGGAGGTTCAACTGCTTCAATCTCTTTCTTCTTCTCGGCTTTTCTTTCTTTTTGAATCGAAGGAAACTGAGGCGAAGAGCTTGTAGCCATGACGGCTACAACATTGGTAGGACTTCTGGAAGTGCACGAATTGAGTAAGGCAGCAACAAGAACCTGTGTAACAACAATACACATAAAACAGAGATGTCGTCATATCAACTATTTACTAAACATCGTCTCAATTTAACTGCGAGGTTTGGCTAGTCGCTTATTTGTTCACCTTTAATATTATGGTAAGCGGACTTCCAGTTGGAATCTTGTTTCTGTAAAATCTTGAACCAGCAAGAAAAACCGGAATCGACAAGAAAATGGTGATGGTGGAGATTCCAAACCCCCATTCCCAGCCTTTGTTGTCTTCAATCCACACAACAAAAGTTACTGCAATAAGAGCACCACAAGCAAGGCAGAAAACATAGTAGTTGAAGAAAGTTGATCTTTGCTTCCTCCCTTTTGGTGTATTTTCATCAAACTGTTCAGCTCCATGTGGTGCCAGTGACCCTTTTATTCCTCCCACTCCTAGAGCCACTAGATATAGTCCAGTAAATAACATTGCAGCTTTTGCACCATGGACTTGATCACAAGGCAAGTTAGGATCAACATTGTTACAGTGTGGTGGCTTTAAGGACTTTGATCTAGCTTGCACTGTTAGAACCACTAGCCCCTGATTACAAACAAAACCTTTTTAGAATTCAACCCAAGTCCGCTGACCCTCTCAGACACATCCCGTAATTTACCTCATCGTAAAGATCCAGGACACAATGCGGCAGGGCCCTTAAGACGAGGGTATCATCTTTTTTGCCACCCATAGTATATATTTCGTAATTGGTATATATCTAAGAACATGATTTCCAACTTGATATTTAAAGATAAAATATTCCTAATGGTAGGGCAACTAAAGGCCTAAAGCAACTTCAAAAGAGGGATCTCTTTAAACAATAATGGATTAGTCATTGATTAAGAACACACACCAATTTAAGCACTATACTTAACCATATAATCTAAGCCAAATTATGCCACCAAAACGAAAAAGGAATGTTATGTGGGTTCTACAAAGCTTTAAGTGGAAATCTATAGTAAAAGTTTGTTACCTACCAAAATCTATGCCAACCACACAGGTGGCCTAAGGGCTAAGGGCTTGCCGAAAGATACCATTGTTTATTAAACTACCAGATATCACCTATAGCCTATACCTTGTTAAGTTTTCTTCATTCTTTCAATAAATAGAGATAAGTATTACAAATAACGAATATAAAAATTCTTTAACTCATGTAAAAGTAGGATATATCATATATGCTTCAAACAAAATATAAAGTAAAATTATTCTATCCAACAAGAATTGAACCCGAAACCACGTGATATAAGTAATTGTCAAATACAACTAAGCCATTATGCATAGGTCCCTTATGTAAGCTTAAGAAGCAAAAAGTATTCTAGTACCGTCTTTCTCTTAAAGGAAACATGAGGTATTTGTTTATAGATAGATATGGTCCCCAATATATAATTGTCCACCTCCTAGTGCGACAAAATTAGGGGAGGATTTGTTGATTTATAAGATTTTGTCACTGTAACTTGTGAAGCTCATTGTTCCAACTACCAAGCACCAATAATAAACTACAAGGTTTTTACTGCCTCATCATATGAGTTGTGACCATTATTATTAATAATATTTATTTAATTTCATTACATGAATAAAGATCTCAACAATATTCCAATATGTATTGGATTACATTATTTTTGGGCAACATGTATGTTCTTGAAAAAATCAACTATAGTAATTAATTAGTAACATGTTGCGTTATGTTTTCATGATTTTTTTCCGGCAAAATAGTCACATTTACACTAACTCAGCCTATAGTGAACAGTAGTCTCCATTAAGGGTTAATGGCTGGGGACATCACTTACTTTTCCCCAATATCACCAGTTGATCACTTACCTTTTAAAGGGTATCAGCTCATCACTTACCTTTTAAAATTTGTCTCAATTGGTCTATCGATCATTTTATCGTTTGGTCGACGCCCGATCAACGCACATAATGACCATTAGTAAGGGCTTTTTTGTGTTCGTTCATGTCGAAATTAAGCAAAAAAATAAAAAATTAGAAATAAACTCAAAATCGACCCTTAATTTCGACATGAAAAGGTGAAAAATCCCTTAATAATAGTCATCACAGGCGTTAATTAGCCGGAAAAATAGTCAATAGACCAATTGAGACAATTTTTAAAATGTGAGTGATCAACTAGGAACCTTTAAAAGGTAAGTGATCAACTGGTGATATTGAGGAAAGGTAAATGATGTCCCCCGCCATTAACCCCTCCATTAATTCCTAAACTACAACAAACTTTTTAATTTAGAATTTGAACTTCCAAAAATTTTGACCTTAATAAATATTTTAGATTATTTCATAATAAAAAAATGAGATATATATTATTTTCGTCTAAATATATTAATAATATTAAATTTTTATTTGAAAATGATTTGATTTAAATATCAATATTATTAATTTTAGTTATTAAAAAGTTAAATTGGACGATCTTTTTACGAAATGAAAGACAATTAATATATGGTCACTTTTGTACGCCGACAGGCGACAACGAACAGAGGAGGTATATATATGATATGTATGGTCACCATTAAGGACGTGGAAGAATTAGGGTTGCTTATTTTGTCAATTTTCCAAGTTGTGCAATGGTTTTTAGATAAATATCACGAACCTGTCGAAGAGACCAAGGTTAATTATATTACTTAATTTATTGCAATTATGTACCGTTTTAGTTATTAAAAACAAAATCAAGAGTTATTATGGGAAATTATGGAAGCGACTCAAACATGTGAAATTATTACCATCTATCATCATGTATGACTTGTGTGATTTAGCGACTTTATAACTAATACCTCTATTCTAAATGATTGTCACATTTTGATTTTTCTTGGTCAAATTTTACAAAATTTAACCATGAATTTTCATTCAACAATAAGATATAATATAGTCTTATGAGATCTTGTTAGATTCGTCTCAATGTATATTTTTGAAATATCAACTTTTTATAACTTTTTCGCATGTAGAATAAAAGATATTTATGTTTTAAATCTTGTTTCATTAACAGTGAAAAGTCAAAATATGACAATCATTTAGGGATGGAGGGAGTATTTAATATCCTCACATGAGCACATAACATACCTCGCTCTTTGCTGCATAAAAGGATTATATATAGTTCAGTTTAGTTGATTGACTTAGTTTGCTCGTTATATATCATTTTAATTTTTCTATTTTATATGCAACGAACAGTGGTTATGAATCTCCATTACAAAATAACTATATACAGTTGACTTTATTTAATTAGTGTGAACTAAGAGAAACTTTAGCTGCTAATAATGACTATAGTCTAGTGTGACCACCAAAAACAAAATAAAATAACCATGATAAGTTATACAATAGCAAAAATAAAGGATATGTATATTATTTAATTTGTGATCACCTTTTCCAACTCTAACAAATAAATAAAATTCAGGATATACTGCAATTTTAGCAGGCCAAAACATGGGGAGATAATCAATCAAAAACCATGTGCATTCAGATGAGTCAGCCAATGATATTGTAATAAAACCAAAATTTCATTCAAGAGTTTTTTGTTTTGTTCAATAAGTATTAAACATATAATTAATGTGCAAAAAACTAAAAATATATAGTAATAAGTAGTTACCAGGAATTCAATGGAGGCACTTATGAGGTAAATGACAAAGGTGGTGAAGAAAGCATCAGACAAAAAACCACCAAGAAGAGCAAGAAGAAAGGCTGTTCCCATGAAATTTGTTACTGAATTTGCTGCTTCTGATGGTGAAAAATGCATGTATTCTGATAAATATCTCACCAAATTGCTTGCATTTGCCAAATATGCCAAATTCTCCAATATCTCCACAACTACATGTTCTCAAACCAACTTGGACCAAAAAATTAGCAACAATTCAAACAAGTATATATATATGGTAGATTAACAAAAAATAGGACAACCAAAATGGGACACAAGAACACAAAATAATAGTTTAAAAACTCCAACTAACACTAGCAATGTTCAAAGACTTTGATCTTACCTATGATCAAGAATAATATTTCAAATGAATAAAAGGGTAATTAATCATCATAATAAAGAAAGATGGTGAAAAAAATAATTTGAAGACAATTGATCAAGGGAAGGTTAAAAAGTATACCCAAGACGAAGGAGGCGGCCGTCATGCCACCATGACGGCCTTTGATTGCCGGGCGGTTCCGGCAATCGACGTAATCATCCCAAGAACTAGGTTGGCTCTCAACTTCCTGCATAAGTTTATTGGGAAATTAAAGAGAACCATCAAGTGGTTAGGAGGGAAAAGAAGAGTTGAAAAGGTGAAATAGAAGATGAACCATGTGACCAAATTTATTGCACAACTTACCATTTCTTTCTTTCTATCTTTATTCAACCAGCAAGACAAGCTAAGGCCAAGGAATAATAAGGAGGAGGACAAGATAGATGATCAAGGTGTGAATCTAGTGAAATGGAGAAGAAGCTAAGGGTCCAATCAAACCATACCAAAATTGAGGGAATGGTCTAGGACCTTAAGAAAATGACCATGACCCTTATATATATATATAAGTTAGTAACTTAGTATAGTATCCTTTTTAAACATATTAAAACTTTCACACAAGAAAATATATGTATGTGTGACATTATTATTCGTTTAAGCACTTAGAGTTCCCACTTTATTGAGATATTCGAATAGCCTAGTGAAAATGGCTTTCGCTAATAACCAGAAAGGTCCTGGATTCGAATCTCACCTCATCGCTAATTTACATTAAAAAAAAAAAGAGTTCCCACTTTACTAAAAGAAGGATAGGTAGAATTAAGAAAGGGACGTGGAGGATGATATATAGATCTGCTTGGCTATAGAAATACGAGGGATTGTTTGTGCAAATCGAATATTTGTTGTGGCTAAAGTGCAACTTGTAAATATTATTAGTGACCATTTCAACAATTATCTCTATATAATACTCCTTCCTTTCGTGTTTAGTTGTCTTTTTAATCATTTGCACATAGATTAACTAGAAAAAATAAAGACTAAAACTACATTAAAAATTAATGTAAAATGACAATCATTTGAAATTATATAATTGATTAGTTGATAATTTCATAAGAATTAATAATCAAACATTGAAAATATAAATTTACAATTAATTATGCTAGAATTAAAAAAGAATAAGCAAAAGTATTAACAAGAGTGATTAAAAGAGAGTGTGATGTGTTCTATAGTGTTGACCAAGAGCGATAGTTGTTTTAAACCCCCTCTTCCCATTGTTGGTATGCATCTTACATAGGACTATATACCATATATGGCCATATGGCCTATGGGTAATTATTTGTTTTAGAATTTTAAAATATTAGCTCATGACCACTTACTAACAATTACACAAAATTTATTAGGAGTACTATGTTTTCACAAATTTATGTATTACTCTCTTCGTCCCTAAAAGATTGTCACATTTTGACTTTTGTTAGTCAAACATTATAAAATTTGATCATGAATTCCCATTAAACGATAAGAAATAATATAGTCTTGTGGGACCTTGTTAGATTCGTCTCAATATATATTTTTGAAATATTAACTTTTTATAATTTGTTCGCATGTAAAATAATAAATATTTATATTTTAAATCGTTTGTCGACCACCAAAAATCAAAATGTGACAATCTTTTAGGGACGGAGGGAGTATCTTTCTTAGTGTATGTAATTATGATAGTCCAATAACAAGTGAGCACATCATTATGTCTGAATGAACATGATTGTCTAATAAGTTAGATTTATTTGTGAATTGTAATCCAATAAGAAGGTGCCATAGCATAAGCAAGAAAATAAGTTGTGTTCCCTATCTATCTATCTATGAAATAACAAGAGCCTGATTGGTTAAATCAACGATTGGCTCTCTCTACTTTCAAATTGCCACGTCTAGTAGTATTCCAGAGACCATCAACCACATACAACAAAACGACTGAATATTCATATACACATAACACATGCATGTTCCCACATTTTTTAATACAACTACATAACCTAACAAATGCCATAAATACTACCACTATATTCATCCATTATCCATCCAAATTAAAGAAGATGGTGAATTTATATATTGGTAAATGGTAATTGGCCATAATTACAATCTAGCAAAAATAAGCACAATTTGTCTTTATTGTCCTACTCTCGCGTTTTTTTATAAAATGTGATTTTCTAAATTTGACAGGGGTAATTTAGTCATTTTCATACAGTTTTAACACTACTTACTCTAATTTTAATTCCAACGACAATTATTCAATTACATTTTACCCCTGTAAAAACTCAAAAATGGTATGAAAATGACTAAATTATCCCTATAAAAACTCAAAAAATCACATTTTATAAATAAAAAAAGCGAGAGTGGGTCGTTTTGTACACAATATCCAACGTCGGTGGTCGAAAACAGTCAAACTTAAAGCACATTGATCGAATGCAAAATTCTCGTAAACGTGAGTGATCGATGGTGCCATTTGCCCTAATTACTGTTGTATTCAGTATTAAACGATGTTCAAGTAATAAGATAACTTTTTTTCTCAAACGAAAAAAGTTATAAATAATCATACGATAAAAAACTAAAATTATATTGCAAACGAAACAAATGGGACAAATAAGAGAACTTGAAAGCTACCTATATTAAACTGAAAAATACTAAAGTGAATTTGGAATCTCTCGAAGATGCCCTCACTTGAAGTTAGTTGACTCTTGATTCAAGTTTTGTTTGTTAAATACGTGCTCTCCAACTATAGCTCTTTAGTTTTATTAGGATTTTGTGAAGTACATATCTGAAGAAGTGACTAGTTGAACATGGGGTTGGTTCAATACGTGTTCACCAAATTGTGTCACCATGAAAGACTTGTTTTGCCATTTTTCTGTGTGGATAATAAGCCTATGTGCTTGTTATACTATCCCAAGATGTCAACTTCTTAGATTTATCTACAAGCTAGTCATTATTTGGTTATATGAAAGAAAAAATTAAATTGTACTTTAACTTTTGAAAATTCAAGATTTGTAATTTAGTCTTATAAATCGATTATCATACAAGTAAAGAGATCTATTATTCATTGATAAGAAAAAAAAAGACGTGACCGGGGATCGGATGGAACTTGCACGCGTTTATTTGTGTCAAGGGTCTTACACAGGGTTGTGAAGGAATGTAACATGTTCGATCCAGCTCGCATTATTCGGCTTGAAATCAAACAGTTCGATTTAGTTCGACCTGCAAATTAATAGAGAATTTTTCCTTATTTATACTCTAAATTCCAGAAAAATCACTTCCACTTCATATTTATTCATTTCCTAGTCATTACTCATGAGTCATCTCCCTCTCATCCGCCCAAATGTCCAATCGCATCGACCATTTTGCCAACCAAACCGAACTTGTTCGCATAGTTTGCAATAGTTCGATCTGGTTCGACCTCCTGCGGATCGAACTCAAACGTAGTTACGTTCGATCTGTTTACTATCCTGCATATGTATATGTAACTGTCCAATACATCTTCCTACCGTCTTGTATATGAAGTAGTACTCTATTTTTATCTTCAATGATAAAAAATCGAGGTAATTGTTAAAATAGTCTGAGTGAGTGAATTGTAAATTGATCCTCAGTTGGAGAGGAAATGGATTAGAAAATATATGACTCCCTAATATGTGAAATTGTCAACTAAGAAATGTGATAAGCAAGAATGCAAGCCGGAAGAGGGGGAGAAGGCCGTTGAAAATGATGGTCGGCTTCAAATAATATCACAACAATAAGTGAGCTTGCATTGGAGTGTACAACTACAATATATTAATCCGGATACGTCCAAAATCGAGTTGAAAACTCAATATACATTAATAACAAATAAAGATGACCTCAACAATTGAGACTGGACGAAATAAATAACCTGCACTTCTTATCATAGCATAAAATATGTATATAAAATATTTAAATTGGTTGAGACACCTTTGAATAACATCCATCCTCATTATTGCTAAAATGTCAATGGAGTGTTTAGCTGTCTTTTGATTCTTCAATATTTTAGGAGCACAATTTGATAAATGGCGATAGTTATTCTTAGTATAATTGATGTGGATTGAATTAATTAATTACTCCCATTATTATCGATAAACTAATTCTTTTTTTATGATATAGCGATGAGAGTACTAATACAATAAAGAAATTTGATTCAGATGTCATCAACCTAACCTATTGAACCATCGAAAATAAAGGGAAAAATTGAGAGGAAATTTGCATAGAATTGCACTTGAGGGCATAATATATTTCAAAGGTCGTGTGTTCATCTGTTCATGTATTTTTAGAGTATCAAAAAAGATAAATGCCTTCAAGTTGAATTAAGAGACACTATATATCTTAGATACTTTACTCGTTGATTTTACACAAACCAGCATAAAGTATATAAATATTGAGTAGACTCATGCATTAATATAGTGGGTTACAATTTCTATATTTAGGTACAATTATAATTAGAGATTAAATGGTACAATATAGTGAGTAATAAACATTTTATTTCCATAATTATTCTTCTTTCAATTAATTTTTTTCTTCTGAAGGAGAAACTATAGCAGAGAAAGATGGCCTTGTTCCACAAAAGATGCAATGCAATCATCAAACATCTCTTCAATTGGCTTGAACTTCATCCCCAAACTTTTTGCTTTGGTTGTATTGAACTCATATCTTGGCCTATCAAGTTTCTTGAACCTAATATACCCAAAATAAGTTGATGGAAAATTAGTGTTATCTTTCAAGAATTACTCAAATCAATGTAAGAAAGGGTTAAAATTGTGTTTCGCTTTGTCGAATCAACTTGTACTATATGTTAAAGAAATGACAGAAACCATATTGAACATATGCAAATTAGTAGATGTTAATTCCAAGAATTATGCAGAGCGATTCAACAGACCTTTCCGGAACAGGGAGGGCCGGATAACGTGCTGATAAGAATGAGACTAGCTCGTCGTTGTCTAGGATCGTTGAGCTGCAGATGTACCTTCCTTCTGCATTTTCATTTTCATAGGCAAGGATGTGACAAAGGGCTACATCATCTATATGGACATAACCCATCCTTCCATGCCACTCAAATTTCTGTGTCTCTCCTTCATGCCCAAAAACGAATAATTCAACTCAGATGCATTTTATATATCGCCACCTAGTTAATCTATAAAATTTCGCCCCACACAACAATGCGTATTAGGCTATGTGTAACATGTTAGGAAACGAACTACCTTTAAGCAAACCAAGCACATCGGAAGCAGTACTGCATAGCTCAGGTGGTAAACTGGGACCAATAACAAATGCAGGTAGAATTGAAACCAAATCGATATCGTTTTCCTTGCAAAACTCCCAGGCAGCCTTCTCAGCTAGAACTTTTGACAAAACATACCATATCTTGCATATTCAATATCAATGAATGAATTATTAATCCTATTAGTATTCTTTCTTCATGCAACTAAAAAAGTTCCACAATCGTTAGACAACTTTAACATGCATGTCATAGAGAATCCAAATAGGCTTCCACCTAAATGGGGAAAGGAGGGTCAGGTAGTATGCAGTCTTACCCGTGTGAAAACTGGAGGCTAATTCGGGACCATAGAAATAAAAACTTAACAGAAACTGAAACTGCTAATGATTTTTTGTATGTTTACCCCAAGTGTCTCACACAGTTCCTCAGAGCTCCAGGATGACTCATCAAGAGGTATGTTCGGGTCAATGTCCTCTCTAGCTCTTATAGTTGACGATGAAGATGTCAGAACCACACGCTTCAGTGAAGGATTTCTTTTACATGAACGTAAAACATTCAAAGTACCATCTACAGCTGGTTTCACAATTTCCATCTGTGGACATTAGAAGTTAGACATCATGTTGATAGTGGTCGATATTAGTTAAATCCATTGTTATCAGTATACTGATGTTTGTAGCTTATTAACATGTAAGCGGAAACTGTTGGATTTCCTCGCTTATGGGAAATTCACGTGAAGGCCATGCATGTATGTATGGGGCATAGAGCATAATCAAAGTCTAGTTCTAATCGAAGTAGGAGACACTAATATAAGATAAGATTGAAGTGTATAATTGTAGATGATTAAGGATTGTAATCATAGTACAATTAGGACATTCAAAGCATCTATAAATAGGGGGTCAAATAGTCGATTAGATTAGTGCTTTCGATATTTACTTTACAAGAGTTAACTTTGTAGTTTGAGTTTGAGTGATTGTAATCTTCAACTTAGTAATCAATAAAGTTATTCTTAGTGGTGCTTGGTGAAGCCAAAGCCACAACCAATTCGATTGTGCAATTTACTTTATTGTTATTCAATTTGAAATTAGATCTTGACAATAGTGATTTAGTCATACATTCAATTGTTTGATTGAAGTAATTAGGGTAGAATCTAGTGTTTATATTCAACAATTGGTATCAGTAGCTTCGGTTGCCATCATGGGCAGCTCTGATAAACAAAAGATGATACTCTTAAATTCAACAAACTACCACATATGGAAGACGAAGATGATGGATCGACTATATGTGAAAGATCTAGCCAGGCCAGTAGAACAAGAAGGTGTTAGACCTGCTGGTGCTGACATTCATGACTGGAGTACACTAGATCGAAAGTGCCTTGGATTCATAAGAGATCACATAAGTGATGGATCAATTCATCATGTGGAGAGTGTTACTACTGCATATGGTTGCTGGAAGAAACTCCAAGGACTATATGAGAGAAATAACTCAACTCAAAGGGTCTCACTAATTAGACAATTGGGGAAACTAAGGTATGTAGATGGTTCATCACTAACAGAACATCTAAATAAACTAGAACATATATTCAACCAATTAAACACAATGGGATTCGAATTCAATGATGAATCACAAGCAATATGGACTCTGGGATCTCTGCCGGAATCATGGGACACACTCTCTGTGTCACTAAGTTCATCTGTAACAGATGGAAATTTATCCAAGGAAGTGGTCTTCAATGCAATTCTCAATGAAGATGAGAGAAGATGCAGTGGTGAAGAACATAAGGGAGGTTCTTTGGGAGGAGATGCACTAACCTATGAGAAGAAGAAGTGGATGAAAAAGAAAGGGAAGCCAGCCTTATCTAAATTCAAAAGCAAAGACAGAAAAGAAGATAAGTGCCACTACTGTGACAAAGTTGGACATTGGAAATCTGAATGTCACTCATTCAGAAGAGATTTGGCTAATGGAACAGTCAAAAAAGAAATCAGAAAACAATGTGGCAGTTGTCAATCAAGAAAGTGATTTAATTGTAGTAGCTGGTGATATCTGTTGTGCAAGCTGTGATGATGAATGGATTGTAGACTCAGGAGCTTCTTTTCATGTCACACCACACAAGAAACTGTTTCATACATACGAACCAGGTGAACATGGTGAAGCCAGAATGGGAAATCAAGGCACCTCCAAGATTATGGGAATAGGGGATGTTCATCTAAAATCAACTAATGGAAAAAGGTTAGTTTTACATAATGTAAGGCATATTCCAGACTTTAGGATGAGTTTAATATCCTCTGGTAAGCTTGATGATGAAGGATACATGAATTCCTTTGGCAATGGACAATGGATACTCAAGAAGGATGACACTGTGATTGCTAAAGGAAAGAAAAGTGGATCACTTTACAGAATCTATTTCTCAAGAGAAGGAACTATTCTTAACACTGAAATTGTATCTCCCAATATATGGCATAACAGATTAGCTCACATGAGCATAAAAGGGCTAAAGGTGTTAGCCAAGAAGGGATCAATCCCAGAATCTGATTACACTAGTGTAGATAGTTGCACCCATTGTATAATGGGAAAACAACACAGAAGTAGTTTTAATAAAATAGGTAGTAGGAAATCTGGAATACTAGACTTAGTATATTCAGATGTTTGTGGACCTATGAGAACTATGACACTAGGAGGAAGCTCATACTTTGTAACTTTCATAGATGATCACTCTAGGAAGTTATGGACATATGCAATAAGATCAAAAGACCAAGTGTTTGAATGTTTTAAGAACTTTCATGTAGCAACAGAAAGACAAACAGGGAGAGCACTAAAATGTATTAGGACTGATAATGGAGGAGAATACATTGGGGTGTTTGATCAGTATTGTAAAGAAAAAGGGATAAGGCATGAGCAGAGTGTTCCTAAAACTCCACAGCATAATGGAGTTGCAGAAAGAATGAACAGAACACTGGTAGAAAAAATCAGATGTATGCTATCTTTAGCAAAGCTATCTCCCACTTTCTGGGGGGAAGCAATGGTGGCTGCTACCCAGGTGATCAACCTATCTCCTACTCACATCCTGGAAGGAAAAGTACCAGATGAGGTGTGGTCAGGAAACAAAGCTTCCTACAAACACTTGAAGGTGTTTGGTTGCAAGGCATTCATGCATATTCCAAAAGATGAGAGAGGCAAACTGGACAAGAAATCAAAAGAATGCATCTGTTTAAATTATGGAGATGAGAAGTTTGGTTATAAATTGTATGATCCAGCTACCAAGAAGATCCACAGGAGTAGGGATGTCAAATTCTTGGAAGATCAAAACATCACAGACATTGTGAAAGACAACAACTCAGAAGTTGATCAGAGTAGTCTGATTGAATGGGAGTCAGATGATGAAATCACTGATGAACAGCCAAATCAGAGAAGAAATCAAAACACTTCTGCTGATGTTGATATAGATCAAGAAAGCCACTCTCAGGCTGAGGATAACACTGCTGAGACAACATCAAATAACACTAGTAATACTGAACAAGTGCAACCTATAAGGACTTCTACAAGGACAAGATTACCATCATCTAGATATCCAACAAGTGAATATATTTTGCTATCAGATGGAGGGGAGCCTATGTACTACAAGGAGGCAATTGAATGCAGTGATAGTAATGCATGGAAAGCTGCAATGGATGAAGAGATGAAGTCTCTTTATAAGAACAATACTTTCATACTGGTAAAAAGGATTCCAGGGAAGAAAGTATTACAAAATAAGTGGATCTATAAGTTAAAATATGAACAAGGCAGTATCAAACCTAGATATAAAGCTAGGTTAGTTGTAAAAGGTTTTGAACAAAAGTATGGAGTGGATTATGATGAAATCTTCTCTCCAGTAGTGAAGATGACATCAATTAGACTTATACTTGCCTATACTGCTAGTATGGATCTTGAATTACATCAGCTTGATGTCAAAACAGCATTCCTTCATGGTGAATTAGAGGAAGTTATCTTAATGAATCAACCAGAAGGATATGTAGTAAAAGGAAAGGAGGAGCTGGTGTGCAGATTGAAAAGGAGCTTGTATGGATTAAAACAAGCTCCCAGACAATGGTACAAAAGGTTTCACACATTCATGATGGAGCAAGGATACAAGAAGACATCAGTTGATCATTGTGTATATCAAAGGAAATTCAATGATGGAAGCTTCTTAATCTTGCTACTATATGTGGATGACATGCTGCTTGTAGGGGCTGATATAAAGAGGATAAAACAACTAAAAGAAAGTCTAAGCAACACCTTTGAGATGAAAGATTTAGGGGAAGCTACACATATATTAGGAATGCAAATTAAGAGGGACAGGGCAAGAAGATGCTTATGGTTATCTCAGGAAACTTATATCCTAAAAGTACTGGAAAGATTTTACATGGGAGAATCAAAGCCAGTAAGCTGTCCTCTTAACTCACAGGTGAAATTAAGCTTAGAAGATTGTCCTACAACAGATGAGGAGAAGGAATACATGGAGAAGGTGCCATATGCATCTGCAATTGGCAGTCTTATGTATGCAATGATCTGCACAAGGGCAGATATTGCTTATGCCCTAGGAGTTGTAAGTAGGTTCTTAGCTAATCCAGGCAGAGAACACTGGGAGAGTGTTAAATGGATTCTGAAATACTTGAAAGGCACCAGTGATTACAGCATATGTTATCATGGAAAGAACCCTACACTAGAGGCATACACTGATGCAGATTTAGCTGGGGATCAAGACACAAAGAGGTCCACATCAGGTTATGTATTTACCTATGCCAATGGAGCTGTGTCCTGGCAGTCTAAATTGCAGAAATGTGTAGCTCTGTCCACAACTGAGGCAGAGTACATAGCAATTACTGAATGTGGAAAGGAATTGTTATGGATAAAAAGGATTTTCAAGGAGCTGAGCTTGAGTCAAAAGAGGTTTGTGATGCAGAGTGATTCTCAGAGTGCTATTCACCTGAGTAAGAACCTCACCTTGCATTCAAAGTCTAAACATATAGACATGAGGTACCACTGGATCAGAGATGTGCTGGAAAAGAAGCTGATTTACATCATTAAAGTGCATACAAGTGAGAACACAGCTGACATGCTCACCAAGGTGCTTCAAAGATCTAAACATGAGGCATGTTGTGCCAAGGCTGGCCTTGGCAAACCTGATCATAATTAGTCACTCAGCAGTTATATCTTCCTGTTTCAAAGCTCGGAAAGGGGAAGATTGTTGGATTTCCTCGCTTATGGGAAATTCACGTGAAGGCCATGCATGTATGTATGGGGCATAGAGCATAATCAAAGTCTAGTTCTAATCGAAGTAGGAGACACTAATATAAGATAAGATTGAAGTGTATAATTGTAGATGATTAAGGATTGTAATCATAGTACAATTAGGACATTCAAAGCATCTATAAATAGGGGGTCAAATAGTCGATTAGATTAGTGCTTTCGATATTTACTTTACAAGAGTTAACTTTGTAGTTTGAGTTTGAGTGATTGTAATCTTCAACTTAGTAATCAATAAAGTTATTCTTAGTGGTGCTTGGTGAAGCCAAAGCCACAACCAATTCGATTGTGCAATTTACTTTATTGTTATTCAATTTGAAATTAGATCTTGACAATAGTGATTTAGTCATACATTCAATTGTTTGATTGAAGTAATTAGGGTAGAATCTAGTGTTTATATTCAACAGAAACATATGGTATAGGATACGAAATCATTATAGTAATCGAGAAAATTATTTAAGGAGCGTCGTTAAGTTTTAGGCTTAAGAAGCGTCCCATAGGCCATATGGAATAGAAGAATGAAATTACCTTCGCGTCTAGTTTAACAGTTACAACAGGTGAAGCAGTATGGAAAACAGCTTCACATCCATTAATGGCTTTGTCAAAGCTACCTTCCACCATTAGATCAGCCTTCACAAGACAGAGTCTCTCCTCTGCCCCTTCCAGTTTCCTAAGATGTGCTACTTTCTTTGCATTGCCTGGTTTATCAACAAAATTAAATTATCATATATTCTTTGTGGAAGTAGACCAACATTGGGGTTTCCCGGTCCACGTTCAAATACTTGTTATCTTATTAGGTCCAGCCGCTATGAGTTTATAACTGTTTGTAAAGTGTAACCCACAAACTATTCCGAGTGGAATCTTATTAGATAGGAACAGACCTGGGTCACGGACTGTCGCGGTTACATGATATCCGGAGGAGAGCAGTCGCTTGATGAGCCAAGAAGCGAGGAAGCCGGAAGCACCAGTGACACAGACCTTTCCCTTTTTGTTCATATTTTGATCCACTAAGTTTTCTTAATCCATCATGACTTGGATACAAAGTTATAAAGGAGCGCAATGTTGGTTAGGTACTAAGTAGGAAAATTGAGGAAGGTAAATCATACCAACTTTGTGATATGACTTTTTATTTTTATACGCCTTCGGAAGTTTTTGAGTTAAAAATTGCATTGTGTTAAACTTAAAGAAAATGGTAAATACCTTAATACATTGCTAATTTTACAAAAAAAAAAATGGTAAATACCTTCATGGTGGTACTATACAAAATTCTAGACATATACACTCTTCCTTATATTTGGAAAATTTAGAAAATTGACACCCAAAAACGAAGAATTTGTTAAAAAAATCACATTAACGATTTCTTTGAATTTTTCTCAAATTATAATCTCGATTTGTTAATGACGAAGAAGCTTGAGACTTATTGTGCTATTAATATTAGTCGTTTAATTGTAATAATGGAAATTGAATGATCAAACATTGATTGTTAAATTGATGAAAAAAACAGCTCCATTGATGAATTTGCTCAACTGTCCATGACGATCTCCTTTCCCATTTAAGATAGAACCTCACGGCCCTAATGAACCGGGCCATCTGTAATAGTTGGCTTTGAGCACAGTTCTTATGGAGTGGGCTGGGTCAGTCTGTTAACTGTTTAAACGAAGTCATACGGGGACCTAACATGCCTAACGAACCGGGCCGAACGTGCCCGTCACACTTAGGAGATAATTTAGGCTAATTACCATACATTTAGCATCAATATTAATCTCCACCATAACATAAATTTTCTTAGCTAAATTATCACCCTCCTCTCTTCTTTTATTGTTGGTGAAGAAGAAAGAAGGGGGTAAATTAGACTTTTCACAGAGACAAAATGGTAGTTTAACTTAGAAAATTTATGTGGTGATGAAGATTAATAATAGGTTCAAATGGGTGGTATTTAGCCAAAATTTTCCACTTAGGACTTAGGAGCTAATTGGATGGTCCTTTGGACCATGTTCGACGCCCCAACGTGTCTAACGAACCGGGCCGGACGGCCCCGGCCCACTAAGGGTCGAGTCGGACGGGCCCCCGTAACGAGTCCACCAGGCCCACGACCCTTAACGAACCGGGCCCGGGCCCGTCCATTAAGGGTTTACTGGGCCCCTGCTCGGGGGCCCAACGTGCCCACGTTGTGTTTCAACGTGGCCACGTTGAACCAATTATGTTTTTTTTTTTTTTTTTGCCCCAACGTCCCCATGTTGGGTGACCAACGTGGGCACGTTTTGACCACAAAGAAGGCACTTATTTAGATTCACTTAATTTATAATAAGAACCATAAATAATTAATGATAATTTTTATTAAAAAATCACAGTTTATACTCATATGACAAGGAGTTTACATAATTAATTAAAATTTTCAAGGCGCAATAGGTCTTTTCTCACAAGCATTAAGACCATATATGCGGACAACATAAACGATACAAATGGTGGGGATGCGAGATGACTATCAATCATGGAGGCAGGAAATGACGTCTGAGTATCAATCGTTGAGGGAGGAGATGACTCAGATGAGAACTCATATGGGAGATATTAGTACTCAAATGCAAAGTTGGAGTGCATATGGCGGACCACCATAAGCACCACCACCTCCACATGCTATGGATGATGAAGAAGCACATGAATGAATGTGTTTTATTAGTTATTGTATGAACTTTATTTGAATGTTTGAATTGTAACTTAAGTTTGAATGATTTTCTAATTTATGATTGTGTTTTGGATGATCATGTGAATTGTGATGTGTTTAATTGATTATGAATTATGTTTTCTATGAGTATGTATTGAATGGTGGTAATATATTTCAATTGCTTTGTAGAGATTGATATTTGATCATGTAAATTTGGTGCACATGCTGCTGGTATAACGTGCCCACGTTGAAACCAACGTCCACACGTTGGTTCTACACCAACGTGGCCACGTTGGTTTCAACGTGGGCACGTTGATAGGGGGCCTGAGGGGCCTCGAACCGTGCCCGGGCCGAATTCCAAGTGGGCTCGAACCGGGCCCGGGCCTGGGGCCCAAAACCTAAGCCCCGAGGTTGTTAGTGAACCGGACCATGTTGGCCCGTCAAGGGAATGTTTGGCCCACGTTCGGTTTGATGTCCACTTTTTAAGGAGTCTGATGGGCCTACCAATACCCGTTACCCTCCATCCTAAATTATTTATTTCATTTGACTTTTCACGGTATCGAGACACGATTTAAATGTAAATATTTCTAATTGTACACGCGTAAACATTAAAGTTGATATTTAAAAAATATACATTGAAACGAACCTCACATGCCTATATTACTTATTATAGACTGACGAAAATTTATGGTCAAGATTATTAAAGTTTGACTCCTAAAATAGAAATTGATTAAATAAAGTAAAGTGGAGGAAGTAATTTTTATTATCATAAAAGGTAAGCAAGGAAATTTAATTTTTTAAAATTAAAAAAAAGTGTAAATACAATAACAAAGTCATGTATCATGTATGAAATGGAGTAATAAATCTAAATAATTAATTTGTTATGAACTTTAATTAAGAAGTCAAAATATAAAAAAGGTTAAAAGCATTGATGGTGTGACACAAAAAAAAAAAGTGGCAGAGCACATAGGCCCATAACAAAAATGAGTGGCTTCACTTTTGCCAATGAAATTACGTTTACCAAGAATATTCAGGTGTTGATGCATGCATGCATGTCTGCAAACAACAAAGAGTATGTATTTGCAGATTGTAGGTCGCAGCTGCAGGGATTTCAATGGAAAAGCGTCAACATATATATTCAATTCTATCTCAAAATTAGCCTCAGCCTTTTACAGCACCTGCACGGCTGCACCTCAACTGCTAACCAATGCCCCAACATGCGAACCAGTTTCTCCCAACTGTGCACTCCTAATTAACACCAAGCCTGGGTGGGTTTCATCATCACCACACTCAAGAGCTTCATGGTTACTTACTACTCCCTCCATTCCTATTTGTTAGGCCATCTTTCCCATTATAGAAATCCCTATATTGATTCCACTTTTACCAAATATAGTAAAGAAAATTGGAGGGAAAATGTGTTTTGTGAGAGAAGTTTAAAATTTTCTAAAAGTGTGTGCAAAAGTAAATGACTCCATCAAAAAGGGATGGAGGGAGTATAAAATGGGTAAAATTGGAGTTAATCGACGTGACGTTTAATTGTTTTCATGTTAAATATATTTTGTAGGTCTTTTCGATTGTTGTTTTTTCTTACTCCGTATTATTATAGTTATATGTTAAGGAAATAAAAATTAATTAAAAAGTATATTGAAAATATAGAGTAATAATTATTTGAAATTATATGATTAATTAATTGATGAACTCATGAGCAAAATTATCAAAAAAATTATTGAGAATGTAAAAGTTGTTGTGAAAGCTTAGATTTTATCTATATAGGACTACTTCTACTTGATGGACTTTACTAGGGAAATTTTAAGAAATTTTCGAAGAACAAATACTTGAATGATTATAAAGAGATAGTAGATTGCTTGAATACTTGAAATGATTTTGTATTAATTGGGATGATTGGATTATTGGATGATCGTATAATAGATCGGATAATAGATGATTACAAATGATTCAAGAGACACATATTTATACTACACCAAACTTGATCTCCAAGAATCAAAATGCTAGGTGATTGGATGTGTTGAAACCTGATCTCTAGAAATCATGTTAGGTGTCATTCATGTGTAAAACTCAATCTCTAAAAAATGAACATGTTAGGTGTCATGTATTTGGTACTTATTGAAAAGCAAAGGAAGTGATTTGATAACAAAAAATTTAGTTTTATATATTATCTATAATAACAAGTACTAATAACAAAAGTTACATACATTATAAAGACAAGTAATAATGAAAAAATATGGAGTATATATTTAGTTGAGAGATTGAAAAATGACAGAAGTTGGTCAAGTTGAAATGATAAATGGATTCTAAAAATGATCAATTTTTTTTATACAGTAGTTTTTTTAAGTTTAAATATAATAAATTTACTATTATGAAAACACGTGATTACGTCATAATATACATAAAAAACGAAATTGATTATTAAAAAGAAATTATAAATATTATCCCAAACGAATAGGAGTGCTATTTAAATGTTTATCGGGTTGGTAGACATCTAATCCAAAATTGTATGATGGAGCGATTGGATTGATTTAGCAAGTCGAAATTGGGAAGAAAAAGACAGAAAGGAGGGGATCTTTAATTCATGAAAGAAACTGGGGTAAAGGGGTAGGGGTAGGGGGTAGGGGGTAGGATAGGGGTAGCTTGCGAAAAGGCAGGGCGGTGGTTGAGTCATCAAGCCTCGCCAAATTCCAAACCTCCTCTCCGATTGTGATTGATTCGACATACATCTTCCTTCCTTCATTCACAGAGACTACTAGCGTAAATACATTGTCATCTCAAACTTAAAATTCATCGCTACCTACATGTAGAATATATGGTATTTTCGTTTTTTCTTAAATAATTTTTATTAGTGTAATATTTAATTAGTTATAATAAAAACTTGTAACGATTTATTTCTATGAAAATATTCTTATTCATCTATATTAATTTTATTTTTTTAAATTAAAAGACAAGAAGTAATTGATGATTAAAATTTTACTCGTAAAACATAAACGTACTACATTATGAAATGGAGGAAGGACTGTCCCTTCATTAAAAAAAATCTCATTAAAAAATAAGTGAAATTGTCGTACTACCTGGCATATTTTAGTTTTTTGGATTGAAGTATTATAGTTATGTGAGATATTGTTATATTCATTTCAATATATTTTTTAAATGTTAATTTTTAGATAATTTTTATACATATAAAATTAAATATATTTATGTTTTAGATCGCGTCTCATTACAAATGAAAAATCAAATGACCACACTTTTTGGGATAAAAGGAAATTGTAAATTTGTAATGATCGATGCTGCTTATTCCTTAAATATACGACAAAATTAAATTGCGAGTCTCAATTGATAAGAAAAGTAACATTATTTTGATAACCCGCTATAGCCTGTAATATGTATGATCGAAGTTAAAACCATAATTCATAGTTCGAGCTGTACATGAGCCGATTCGAGTCCAAGCTCAATAATTTTTTGCTCGGCTCATTATTAAATGAGCCTTAGCTCATTTTGAAATTTCAAGTTTAATCGGATTAACAAAAAACTATTTTACATAAACAATTAATACAATTACTAAACAACATGTAACTAGTAATAAAATTAATTAACATGTAACAATATAAATAAAAACATTAAATTAACTATAAATTGACATTAATTATAATAATTGAAGTGACTAACATATGTTAATATAACTAACTTTATTAAAAAAATAATATTAGCATATGTACTATCGAGTTACCGAGCCGGCTTCCTGAGCTAGCTCGTCGAGCTGACGAGCCGGAATTCTAGCTCGCGGCTTGGCTCATTTAATTAAGAGTCAAGCTTTGAACCTCGACTTTCCGAGCTGTCGAGCCGAACCGAGCGAGCTATTTGATTTAGTTCGGCTTATGTATAACACTATTCATAGTATATTAGTATATCAAATTGACACTTCATTGAAATTAACAAAAGTAGTTAATAGCAGTACTTCTTCGAAATTTAGGAAGTAGGCTATGTTGATATATGAAGAAGCTTCGCAAATATGTTGTTTTATCTTTTTCACAAATAAACAAAATATCAGAAGTTGTAATTTGGCTGGATATTTAAATATTATCTTAATTTTCCTTTTCATGAACATAAATTTGGAAAATTATATGGAGACACATATATATGTAAAAAAGAAAAAGAGAAATGGGTTTCACTTTAATATCTTAGAATTTTGAGGCTTAAAATTTATACACGTAACAAGGAGTGGCACATTATTGTCAACTATACAATGAGGAGATAAAGTTTTTAATGTTAAAATGCAGGGTATGGCAACACGTACATATGATTATAATGGTCTGTTCTTTATAGCTACAGTACTTATTAATTGCCCATTTTAATTTCATAGGCTTTTCCTTATATGTCCAATCACTTTTTTAGTGTTTGTTATCCTCTCAAACAAGGTGCAGATTAAAGTTAACAGGATCAACTGATCAGGCCGTTGCTATAATAATTACGTGTTCAAATTTGGTGCATCATAGCTTCAATTTATATATTGATCCGAAAGAATACCGATTTTTGATGTGGGATGTGCATCGTAACAGTAAATACAAATAAATTGCTTCCTATATTCAAGACCTTTGAACTTGTTAGAAAATTTAATCAGATGTTATTCAATTATTGAATTATTTGGCAATGCATCGCAGGTCTTATCTTTAAATTTCTATCTACTGTGTAGAAGAATTTATTCAAAACAAGCGGAAGCCAAACATCCTCTTGGAACAAAATAATTAACTTGCCTGGTATTGGTGGTTGGTGCAATCGTGTAATTTTATGCATCAAAAGCTCGAAAATTATTACTACTCCATCATAATCATTGGGGATAAGAAAGATGAGATATCTTAACACTTAAGAACTACTCCTAGAAGAAACTACGGAATATATTTGAAAGAAGTTCGTTATGATTAAAGATGTTGCTTTTTTGTTTTCATCTAATGTTACCTCAAGAGTATAATTTTGGTTCCACTTTTCTTTTTTTGATGCAACTTAGGCCATGAAGAGTGTTCTGTGTAAAGTTTTATTTATTTATTTATTCTTTTTTTCTGTGTGAAGTTAATATAGTCTTTTTTTGATCCTCATATTAAAATTTTTTGAACTGAGGGATTAATGAGTCGAGATCCTCTTAATCCATATAGATACAAATGATTCAATACAAATCAACATTTTAAAAACTTTTGGTTTATGAGCAGATAACCGTTTTCAAGTGGTGCTTGATCGGATTATGTATTAATCAATATTTGATTGATTAATAGAGCTTAAGTTTTTATTACTATAAATTGATGAAACAATAGCAGCTTCAACGGGTGCAATAACTATCGGTCTATCACATAGATATAAAAAATGTCTCTTTTAATTGACTATCATAAAAAAATGTTACTCCGTATAAAATTGAATTAGCCGCATTTAATATGACTTCAAACACATATAAGGGATCTAACCATATATTGACTTGTAGAACGATTTTTTTTTTTTTTTTTTTTTGATAATTAGCGATGAATTGTGATTACAATGATATTACAAACATGAATACAGAAATTGCTAACTAATAGAAAGTTAGAGTATAATATGAGACAAATATGTCTCCAACAAGGTTCGAACCCATGACCTCTTACATGAAAGGCTGGGCCGGATGCCACTAGGCTATTGAGCCATCGGCACTTGTAGAACGATTTCTAATTATCAAAATTAATACTCCCTCCGTTCCTAAAAGATTGTCACATTTTGACTTTTGTTAGTCAAATATTATGAAATTTGATCACGAATTTCCACTAAACGATAAGAAATAATATAGTCTTGTGGGACCTTGTTAGATTCGTCTCAATATATATTTTTGAAATATTAACTTTTTATAATTTTTTCGCATATAGAATAATAAATATTTATGTTTTAAATCATGTTTTGTTGACTACCAATAGTTAAAATATGACAATCTTTTAGGGAGGGAGGAGTATAAATAATCCTATGACTTCAAGTTTGAATTCACATCATCATGCTAATATAGTTTACTATATATATTAAAGGTATTATTCTGAATGTATTTATATTCTAAACAAACACTAAGTACTAAGGAGTACTAGTCTTTTGTAATGAAAGGCATATAAATTCATTATTGATTTTATTAATATAATTCATAAGACTAAGCTAGTAAGCAAGGTGCTTCCTATAGTGGAACATCTCAAATAAACAAAATTGATAATTGGAAACCATGATATTCATTTCCTTTACAAATTGTGAACCAAAATTAATTTCGATAGTGACCACTTATCTAGCTCCATATTGAAAATTAGAAAAAATGGCAATGGAACATCCTTGTTGACCGTTGACCATTCGGGTCTGCATCGAGCCACCGATTTTCATGAGACGCTATAGAAATGGTTAAATGAAGGGCTGGACGGTTTAGTCAAACATATATAGAATCCAATGAGTCGAAGTTCTGTTCAAATTCTGAAGATAGTACTCTCTGTCTCTCTCTTTCCCATTTTATTATTTAGTCGACAATTGTATACTCCCTCCGTTTCTTTTTACTTGATTGTTTGAGCATTTTTTCTATGTTTCTTTTTATTTGATTGTTTACAATTTCAATGCACCTTTTACAATCCCAATGCACCTTTTTACAATTTCAATGCACCTTTTTACAATTCTAATACACATTTTTACAATCCCAATGTAATTTTTCACAATCTCTTAATAAAGTACTTTTTCCCCAAACAATCAAATAAAAAGAAACGGAGGGAGTATAATTTAACTTGTGTAAATTTATTTAGGAGTATCATATTTATAATACTCCTATATATGATTTCAGTTAATTTTTATATAAAATTATAATGATAAAATATTTTGTATGAACTATTAAAAGACTTGTGCATGAATAGCTGATCTCTACACAATTCTATTTAATTTATCTTAATCATATGTCAATTTAATGAACAAAATAGTAGTATTTCTTTGTAAAATCACTCTTTTAACAAAAAAATAAAAATAATTAATTCCCCCTTAATTATAGGAGATTATTTGGCTTCAATATTAACCTTCAATTCCTCCTTTCCCATATTATATATATATGGACTTTTCTCGGTCATCGACGAGAAACGAGTTAACACGTAAAGATATCTTACTTCTACATGGAGAAAATTATAGGAAGTTGGTATCTATAAAACAAACACTAATATGAATCTAACAATATCTCATACGACTATATTACTTATTATCGATTAGTGAAAAAATTTTGTCAAAATTTTCAAGATTTAATTTCCAAAATATAAGGTGGTCAAATAAATTAGGATGGAGAGAGTAATTTTGATAGGAGAGAACAGTATACATTTCATTCAAACGATATAAGTTACAGATAGCCATGTCGGGCATACGATATCAAAGTAATATGGCAATTTCGTCCAATCCTGAAGATAAATAGTTCGCTGAAGCCAGTGCAAGTTTAAAATCCCCATCAAAGTCGTCTTCTCTACAAAGAATCTCTCTGCCCCCCCCCCCCCCCCCCCCCTCTCTCTCTCATTCAGCATTTTCTACATTTCTTCATACTGTTCATTCATCATCTCTGTCTCTCTTCTGCTGAGATTCTGCAATCCTCTTCTGGTGCTTCCGACTGATGTGTGTGAGCCCTTGTTATTCCCATGCCTTTCACCTCACCATTATGCTCATCACTACATTTATTCACCACTTCTAACAAAGTTAACAGAACCCATTGAGTTGTTTCACTTTTAAGTCACTAAAAAGAAGTGCAAAAAGCTCAAAAAGACAATAACAAAGTTGTAGTAACTTAGAAAGAGTGTTTTTGTAAGTGTAAGAAAGCAAACAGAGAAGATTAAGACAAGAAATGTCTATGGAGAAAAATCAAGTGCTTCAATGTTCTTCTGAAGTTCTTGATTCCCTCTGGATGACTAATGCTCAACATTCTTTTCATGGTAATTTTGATTCATTTTTCTTGTTCTTGAAATACCCTTTCATTAGTTCATGTAAACATACTTTGTTGTATATGCTCTATATATAGCTAGTCTAGTACATACAAATTTTTCTATCATTCCATCTTTGGTTTGTTTAATGATCCTCTGTTGAATTTTGGTCTTAACCTGTTTGGTTACTTTCATACTTTCTTTTGTTCTGTTTTAATAATGTTCAGAATTTACTTTGGTATTTAACCCAATAAATGTTGTAGTCACAGCTGATTAATCATATATATAGTTACTATAGAAAATAGAATTTTTTGTGTGTTATGGTCAATTTACTGAATATTTTGGCAACCCTTTTCATAACTAGACATAATGCAGGACTTGATTGAGCTAAATTATAGTAACCTAAAGAATTTTGATCATAAAGATTAAGAAACATGGCTTTTATTGAGCAGGCTCTTCTTCAACCATGGTGATAAATTATGAAGAGAATTCATGTGAGAGATCATTGTTTTCCCATGATGATAAAGAAGAGAATGTGAATGAAGAGTTTCTTGATGCATGCTTACATCAACCTGAGAAGAAAAGGAGGTTGTCTTCTGGGCAAGTTCAGTTTCTTGAGAAAAGTTTTGAGGTAGAGAACAAGCTTGAACCAGAGAGGAAAGTTCAGCTTGCTAAAGAACTTGGCTTGGAGCCTAGACAAGTTGCAATTTGGTTCCAAAATCGAAGGGCTCGATACAAGAACAAGCAGCTCGAAAAAGATTTTGATGTGTTGAAATCAAACTATGATAAACTCAAGTTAGAGTATGATCATATCTTCCAAGAGAACGAAAAGTTGAAAAATGAGGTAGCTTTTTAGAAATTTTAACTATGTTGAGACTTGAGAGTCACATTCTTGTATACGACTAGGACAATTCGATGATTAACGTGATCGATTTTTGTTAATTTTGCAGGTTCATTTGCTCACGGAGAAAATGCGCCTCAGGGGAAAAGGAAGTGTGAAATCAGAAACAAGTGATGATGATCAAATTAAGAAACAAGTGAAATCAAATGTAGTTTTTGAGAATGTTGCTTCAAATGTTGTGATGTGTAACAAGCAAGAAGATGCAAGTTCTGCTAAAAGCGATATATTCGATTCAGATAGCCCACATTACACAGATGATTCTTCCAATATTTTCCAGGAGGATGAAACTTATAATAGTCTATGTAATAGTCTTCTCAATAATGCACCTAGTTTATTGAAACTTGAAGATGATTGCTATTGTGATCTTCAACCAAATCAATTCATTTGGGGACTCAATGTTGAAGAGCAAGGGACTTGGTCTTGGAATTATTGAGGTTTTCTTTTTTACCAATTGGATTATGTTTCCAAATTTCTTAGTTGTCTTGTTCCATGTTTGAGTATCAACAATGATGTTTTGTAAATTAAGGTAGTAGAGCCTATATATTGATCCTTTTGTTTTATTGGCCTATGTATTGTTGCCTATTCCTTACTTTTTGGCTTTGTAGATCTTAATTAGTGTATGTTGCCATTAACATACATGATACATATAAATTTCTAGATTAAATATACTCCAACTTCTTTAATTTGCAAGAAAATCTTTTTAACATATTATAAAGTTCATTTTGTAATTTGTTTAATTTGAGGAAGTTTATCATCATAAGTCACTTTTGAATGGCATATCAATCATGGATTAAGACTGATGAGCAACTAAATATTTGTTCCTTTTTTTTAATTGTCTAAATTTGTTTTATCCTTAGTTTATTACACCTTCTTGAGTTCTACAAATGGTTGGTTAACCAATTAAATAAAACAATTGTAACCTCAAATTAATAATTATTATTTTGTCTTTGTATTCATGCTATAAATACCTAAATTGTTATACACACCTGAATAGTTTCCAAACAATTTTTTTATAATGAAATGACTATTTTATCATCTACTTGTAAATTTATTGTTTTAAGGAAATTTGATAAGAGCAAAATAGTAATTTCATACGTATTATTTTCATTGTATGTATAGTGTCTCACTTGAAGTACTAAAGGCGAGCGTATGTTTTTTTTATGTAATTGGTTTATACTCCTCATTGTCCAATGAGAAGACAAAATACTTAATGTACAATTTATAGTTCATACTGAGATTAACTAGAGGTGTGCATAAATTTTGACTTATACAGCAAAAATATGGATAAATTATACTAGTGGTACAGAACACATTAAATTTGAAAACTAGCAAGGTAATTAGTTGACAATAAGAAGTTCCAAAAGGAAAGAACAGCTTCAAAGTTATTATACCACTTAAGTCAAATTACTAGAACGGCTTAATGTCAATATATTCTTCAACAAGACGTGACTTTTAACTCAACTTGGACAACTGTTAGATGTTGACAATACATTAAAAAAAATTAGGGATAAATTGAATTTCGAGTCCATGACTTTCTGATCACTAGCAAAATCATTTTTTATTAGGTTATTCGATGGACTCCGTGTTGACAATCCAATTAAATTTTGCAAAAATATTGCTTCTTTAGCTTTCATTAGTCGATGTTTTTATTTTTAGGTGGGAGTTTTAATGATAAATTAATTATTATTATTATTATTATTATTATACTCTTTTCATCCCTAAATGATTGGTATATTTTGACTTTCATGGTTAATAAAACATGATTTAAACGTAAGTATCTTTTAGTTTACATGCGAAAAAAATTATAAAAAGTTGATATTTCAAAAATATATGTTGAGACAAATAAAATAATATCCCACATGACTACATTATTTCTTATTGTTTAAGAAGAATTCTTGATCAAATTTTTTAAAATTTGGCTACAAAAGTAAAAATGTACCAATCATTTAGGGACAGAGGAAATTATTAAATATTAAAATTATCATCATCATAATTAAATTCATATTTAAAAAATTTAAATAAAGTTATTATTATTTTTATAATATAAGTACAAAATAATTCAGGTTAGGTTCGTCTCATCCAAAATATGTATCTTTCAAATAAATACGAAAATTGCAATGAGTTCGATTTAGTAACTATCTTTATAAGGTCAAAAGAGTAGGCCGATGAAAGGAAGACTCTATGTAACTCTTGTCTCCACCTTTTTCTAGATGTTCCAATGTACTTTTTTGCCATACATTGTAATCTATTTATTTTTGTGTAATCCAATTGAAAAATAAAAAAATGTCATGAGCGATTTTCGTTAGACATATTATTGTTATCAGAATCCCATCAAAATTTACGACATGTCTTAGCGTGTATTTATATTTATCTCTGTTCAACAAGTAATTTATTTCTACCAAGTGATCTTTTTAGCTTGCCTATCGAAGTTCTCATGTGAAGTTTTAGCAAAATCGAAAAACATTAATTAAAAAAAGTGAATTTGCCCGTCAATATCATAATATGTAAACTTTGACATATTTATGTTGAGTCAGTGGCGGATGTATTTGGATTCAAGCCCTTTCAGTCTAACATACATTTAAAAAAAAAATATTATACTCCAAAAGTATTTTAAACATACACTTCAAAAGTTACAATTTCAAATAGTCACTTTGATATTATTAGATCCGTCATCCGTTCCAATATATTGAATAGATGAGAGTTTACGTTAGCTAAATTGCAAACTAGCTAACTAGAATCACTATTATTATGTAAGCAATAATACATTTTAATATCCAATTACAAGTATAGAACAAACGAATGTAAAAAATTAACAATAAAAACTTTGAAATATTTAAAATAAGGATTCCAATAAATTCCTGTTTTGAGGATTGATATAAGAGGTTAACATAAAATATGTCTTAGTGGTCATAAATATCTTAATTTTCGTGTACACCACTTTAATTTGAGAATCAATTTTAAAAAAAATCAAAACTAATTCAAATAAAAAGGTAAGAAAATCATCACAATAACAAAACTCTTTAGTATTGAGCTACGCTACCGGACAAACAATAAACAACAAGATTGGAAGGAAGGGGGTTGCTGTGAAGAAAGTACTGTAAATTTGGAAGTTAACCATTTTGGGAAGATGCCAAGGTGCAGCTATATATAGCTGGACTTATATTGAAATGAAAGAGAATAAAATAATGGATGATCTCTAGGGAATCACAATCCTCAGATTCTCCTACCAATTGGATAAGCCAAACCCACTCTAATCATTTCATACACTACCACAGTACCTTCAACCTATTACCTATTGCTGTCTCTCAGTTTTCTTCAAATACTAGTACTCCTAAATTAGTGATATATAGAAACCTAAATTAGTTCGATTTTCTTCTTATTATTCTCTATGAAAATGCTATTAAAAAACTTATCAATTTATATCACATAATAATACAAATAAATCTATTTTGCTTTGCTATACTATTTTTTCAGAGAACAATAAACTAATTATTTCATGAGAAATTAGGGTTGCTCCAACTAATAAAAAAAATTAGAAAGAGGACCATTTGAAATGTTATTATTAAGTGAGAATTGAGAAAACATCTAATAAATATATCAATTAGAAGATGTGAAATTATAATAATCACGATTCATAAATGAACGAAATGACATATACAAATCGATTAAAAATTAGATTTAAACATAGTACTGAAATGTTACACGAGTCATTTCAATCATGGGTCATTGGTAGGCATTTGTCAATATCACATTCACTCCACAAACGTCAAACAACAAAAGAAGTAGGATTGCGTGTAATATTGAATCAGTGAGTCCATGGCCCACTATAAAGCCCATTTGATGTTGATTGTCAAGCTACGTGGCGATCCACACACGAAGACGAAGGCTCATATTCATATTGCCCAACACAGCACTTGATAACAACAGTCATCGGATTCGGACATACTACAGTATAAAATAGTCCAAAGTCGCTTCAGTTTTAGGAGTTAACGTACTTTTTTACCCCTCATGCCCCCCATATTTGTAAGTTGTAGTGTGGTGAACACCCATTTCACATTTTGCAATATACTTTTAAGTGATAATTCAAACACCTACCCGATAAAATAAATCTCTCACACTTCTCATTTCTCGCTCACCAATCAATATATAACATTCATTAACATCATGACAATTGACATACGATGTATTGACACACATGTTAAGCTTTTACGAAGTTTGAACATATTGAGAATTTTCACTAAATTCAATTAATATATTGTTTTAGACAAATCAGTTCAGAAATTCAATATTTGTTTTTATGTTTAGATACAAACATTACACATGATTGAAGTATAACGTTTAAAGGAAGTTTCAATTAAAGTAGGTGCAATATAATTGTTTAATTCATTTTGTTTTTATATTTTAGTATATATAGTTCTACCAACGACTTAAACTTTATTTTTAAAGTTAAATAGAGTAAAATTTGGGTTTTTCATTTTAAATTTGAAACCGTTGAAATTGAACTTCAAATCTTTTAATTAAATTAAGCTTTGTCTTTTCGATTGGTTTGAATATTGAGTTAAACACAATGACGAATATTTTCTTAACGTAAATCGAATATCAGATCACATTAGCAATTTACTACCCAATATGATTTAATACTCCATCAATATTTTTCAATTGTCCTTTTAGGGTTCTTACCTTTGAAATAGTTGGTGTTCTAGTACAATAAATCACACTCTTATATTTTTAATGTGTTTTTGATTATTTTTTAAATTGAAAATATCAATCAAGCAACTAGTGATATATTTTTCAGCTAATTATCACTTTATATTTTGTTACTATCTAATCATTTTTAGTAGTACTAGTTTATTTTACAAATGACTAAACCCATGTCTGAAAAACAAAAGAGTACTTAATATAGTACTAATGAAAAGGTTTATATGACATCGAACACTAAAAATGATAAACTAATTTACAGAAGCACCCCTTTGGGGACTTAAAACTACAAAGTAGCCCCAAAATACCAACCCTATATAAACCTCTCACACTATCCGACCTCCCTATATAAACAGTATCACTCACACTAGAGCTTCTGAAAACCTCTGAAATGGACACGTCAACATCCCTAACCTCGCCAACTCAGCTCGCGGTGGCGGCGCTCTTTGGCGCCTCCGTGATGGCCGTCTCCGCCTTCTTCCTCCACAAACGCAGCGTCAGCCACGTCCTTGACCGCCTCCTCCATCACCACAACCACCGCCACGTCACCACCACCCCCTCCAATAATATTAATACTGCTACTATTAATAATACTGATAATAATAACGATGAGGATCATGTTTACGATAGTTACTATTATCGGCACGAGTTGATTAACTCGTTTGATCAACACAGTCGAAATGTGATTGATGATGACGATGATGATGAGGTTCACGATGACGTGTTCAGGAGGGTTGTGACGTCAGCATCGTTGCCGAATGTCAGGATATTATCAAAGGGGGAGAGTGAGAGTGATAGTGAGAAGGTGTTGGGGAATGGGGAGAATCGAGGATTGTTGTCGAAGTCGTTGGATAATACGATGAGTTTGATTCCTCCGGGGTTGTCGAAGCTGCGAACTGCGCAAAGAGACGGTATGTTATCGATTAGCTTTCGTGTTTGTCGTTTTGAACTGCGTGTATGAAATATGTGTTTGATAGTGGTTGACTTGTTGAAGTATATTTGTTTCGGAAGTGTTTAGTTGCTTTGGCGTTTGATACATTATGAAGTATTGGGAATTTGTGATTGTTAGTGAGTATATGAAAATCTTTGTTTCACTGTGTTTACTTAATTGAAGTGGATTAATTTCAGAAGTGTTTATGTTTGTTGATTTTTTATACATTGCGTAATATTGTGATTAAAAGTGTATATGCTTAATCAAGGCGCATTACAAAGTTGCGAACAGTGATTATAGATGGAATATTACGAATTCTGTGTCGTGATTGTTGATTTGGAATGTGCGTTTGGTTTGGCTTGTTGATGGATATATGATATATGTGTTTAGTAGTTAATTTGTTGAAGTAGATTGGTGTTAGTAGTGTATATGTGCACTGGAGTATGATTACATTGGGTAGTGTTATGATTTTTAGTGTAAATTATGAAGTCGCTGTCATTCGTGGGAGTGGAAATGTGTTGTGTTTGTTAGTGTATATTCTGAGTTCTAGAAATATGTATGTGTGTGGATTTTTATATGTTGTGTCGTATTGTAAGTAAATTTGTATAAGCTTAATCTGAAGGGAAGCTAGGTTTTGTATTTTCAATTTAAATGCATGTAGCATATAATAGGTTCTGTGCAACCTCAGTGAAATGAAACTCGGTTATTTGCTTGGTAAACTGATTTAATATTTAAATTCAGATAAATGGTTAGTAAGATGAATAAGTGATCTTGACTGTGGTCATCATGGGTAACAGAAACGGAGTCTTCATGGTTGTGACCGGCATTCTATATCTTTAATCTCTAGAAGTTTGTGGTCTAAATTATAAATAATGTTAAAGAGATATATCTGGTCAAAGAGTTGGTGTTTTGAGTGCTTCCTTTATAAGAAAAAAAAATCGATGTTCTTTCTTAATAAATTAAGTGTATTGTTACTGTATGTTTTACTACGTGATTTGTGTCACTAGAGGAGAATATGAAGTCATTAATAAGATGTGGCAATTTGATTTTGATTTATAGTAGGTAATATATTGCCATTTATCTTCCTCCCTCCAGTCAGTTCATTATGTTTGGCCAATTCAGGTTCATGTCTTAATTATGTTCACAATATTTTAGGTCAATATCTGCTCGTTGGACCTGGTAGTCGGAGTCTAACTCCAAAATATTCAAATGCTTATCATATAGGAGGAGATTCTGACAATGACGAAACTGAACTTGAAACAGACCAAGATGTTGGTCTCGCTGACGATAATGTAAGTCTCACAAATGTATACTTCTTCAAGCTAGTTAAGTTTATTTCTTCTCTTATAATCCATATTTCAATGTTATTCGCAGTTGTGTGATTAACAACTACAATCGAATAAATAACTATGGAAAACAGATGTCTATAGAACTCTAGGCCTTACAATCACTTATCCTTGTAACCGAGGTAAATATAACATTTGCTGGCTACTGAAGATCATGATAACATTGAAGTTTATGAAAAGAATGCTGCTTTCAAGGGACAATGTAAACTTGGTCTGGTTGTCATAGTAGAAAGATGTTAAACATTGTCACGACTAAACCTGTAACTACAACAGACAAGGATAGGTTTTCTGACTAAAAATGCCTGTTCATAAGATTTTAAATCCTCTACACGACTTCCTCTCTCGCCCATGAATGAAGTCCTGTCAACTTGTAACAGAGAATGTGGATAGTTGACTCATCTTAGATTTGTACTATTACCTTTATGTGTTAACAGGCCAGCTAATTATGCACCTGCTAGTTATCGTTGGCCCTAGACAGTTCTTTAATTTCTAGTTAGCAATGGCTAAAAAAGTTGTTGCGTTCCAGATCAATTCTCTGAAGACTGAAGTAAGCAACTTTCCAATCTCTTTAGGCATCCACGTTCTTCATTCTCCAATTTTAATTTGATTCTTGTTCTATGATGATCTTTCTCAGCATTGCAATCACGAGAATAATTATTTTCTCCTAGCTGTCTTTGCAGGAATTGAACCAAGAAGTTCAAAATCACATTGTTCACATAACAAAAGATAGGAATGACAATTTTGTCCAAGTTCAACACAAATCTATCCAAAATGAAATAGCTTGTAACCATGCTGGTGAAGGAAAAGAAGACGTAGTTCCAGTGCCAATCCTTGGCAACAATGCCTTATATGGCGACAGCATGTTGTCTTTGTCTAGTGCATTGCACGGTATACCTTACGCTATTTGATTTGATTTTTTTTATACTAGTTGATGTATATTGAATTTATATTTACGAAGGTGTAAGTCAATATTTGTGAATGCATGCTACTTTTGCCTCTTGCATGTTGCTCAGCAATCATCTCTTGGAGGTCTTCTATCAGACTGTTGTTTTTATTAATAAAATTACAATAAAATATTTACTGAGCAAGTGTTTATCGGAAAAATGAACAAATACTGTCCTTACATTATTTTATAGAGACAGTTGATCCTTTTAACTGATTGTGTTTGAATTATTTTGAACTAGAGGCGGCAACCATTGAAGATGAAGAAGTAGTGAAAATGATACGTGATTGCTTAGATTTGAGGGAGAAGTATGTTTTTAGGGAGAAACATGCACCATGGGTAATGGGAACTGCTGGAGAATGTGACACATCGAGTGCTAAGTTTGATCCATTTAACTTTGTCCCTGTCAAAGCCACTTCCGTGAGTTACACTTTACCCCTCTTAGCAACATATGAGCCTGGCAAAACTGTTCTTGTCAGGCCATTCGTAAGCTTGTTTATCTGACTCTCATTTATTTTCTATTCATTGTAACAGCACCATTTTAAGATGGTAGATGGAGTTGTTCGTGTTTATGCCGACAAGAGTGGTAAGCTGAACAACACCAATATACTTCAAATAGTGTATTTCAATATTCTTATACTCAACTTATAACCTTAAAGCATCTCTTTCTGTGTATTGGCTAGATTAGAACGTAGGATGGAAATACCTTTGGAAATTTGTCTTCACTGTTCTTTAGATGAAATGTATATTAAATTATATCTGCTGTGTTATAGAGAGTGAAGAACTTTTTCCTGTTGCGAGTTCAACTACTTTCTTTACGGATATGCATTATCTCTTAAAGGTGATGTCCTTTGGAAATGCTCGCTCTATGTGTCATCACCGGTTGCGATTTCTTGAGGAGGTAATAGTTTCTTCTCTATGCCATCCTTGAATATATTCAATTGAATAGACTGATTGCTTATATCTGAATACTATACAGAAATTTCGACTTCACCTTTTAATTAATGCTGACCGGGAGTTTTTAGCTCAAAAGAGTGCACCTCATCGTGATTTTTACAACATCAGAAAAGTTGATACACATGTGCACCACTCTGCTTGCATGAACCAGAAGCATCTTCTAAGATTCATCAAGTCAAAATTGAGAAAAGAACCAGATGAGGTATGTTTGCAGTATTTTTTCACCGATCGACTTAAACAATCAGGAGAACTGCTTTGAGTCATCAGCAGCCAAACCCCTGAAATGCTTGAACGATTAAATATTTCTATGATGCAGGTTGTCATTTTTCGTGATGGGCAATATCTTACACTCAAGGAAGTATTTGAGAGTTTGGATTTAACAGGGTTTGTACAATTTACTTACTGATCTATCTTCTGTTGCGGGCCTTTCTCTTGAACTTACAAATAACTTTTTTATGCCGCAGCTATGATCTAAATGTTGATTTACTGGATGTACATGCTGACAAAAGTACATTTCATCGTTTTGACAAGTTCAATCTTAAATATAATCCTTGTGGGCAAAGTAGGTTAAGGGAAATTTTTCTGAAGCAAGACAATCTTATCCAAGGTGGGTTGTGAAGTGAGGCATATCTGTTATTTAACATGTTACCATGTCACCTTTTAAAGTATGCATACAAGCATTCGCCAAAGCACATATGAGCTTACGTAATGGTTCTCATCTATAACATATCAATGTGCATGGGCCATGGGGTACGTAGTTGTTAAAATTAGTCAATCTCTTATAGATTCCCTCTCACTTCTACAACTGCAGGGCGTTTCCTTGCTGAAGTGACGAAGGAGGTCCTGTCAGATCTTGAAGCAAGTAAATATCAGGTACAGCCTGCAAGGAAGTTACCAGTGACTGTTCCTTATTTATCATATTTTATGTCTCACACTCAACAGCAAGGCTTTTTGTCATGTTGGCGTACTAATCAGCACAGACTCCCTTTTTTCTTTTATTGACCCCATGTATTCAGATTTGTCCATAAACAAACATTTTTCTGTCTTACCTGTCAGATGGCAGAATACAGGATCTCAATTTATGGTAGGAAACAAAGCGAATGGGATCAGTTAGCTAGTTGGTTTGTAAACAATTCTATTTATAGTGAAACCGCTGTTTGGTTGATTCAGGTATTTTTTTCTCTTTCCTTTTCCTCAATTTCATATTAAGTGTTTTCTTTTATCTTTAGCATAAATTTAAGTACTCATAGATCTGCTATTATAGGATCTTCACATACTTGCACACTCTGTCGAATGGCATTGTCATATTAGGACAGCATCACAGTTAGATGATATATTAATTTGTAAATAGACTTGAAAATCACTTACTTTTGAGTGAACCCAACCTTGTATTTGTTAGATTATGAACATATTAGAATGTTGACCGGAGAGGTATTCTAGATGGTGTTGCCTAGAAAAATTCATATTTCTGTTTAGTCTATATTTGACTTTATAATAATCTGAGCATATTATATCTTGATTTGCAGCTTCCAAGGTTGTATAATGTATACCGGAGCATGGGAACTGTTACATCATTTCAAAATATTCTGGATAATGTATTCATTCCATTATTTGAAGTTTCGGTTGATCCTAGTTCTCACCCTCACTTACATTTGTTCCTAATGCAGGTATAGTTCTCTGATCTGATTACTAGATGTTGGTTTACCTTAATGCATTGAATTTACTTTTCTATATGAACTGCATCAGCATTCATCTTATCAACTAGTACTATATATTCTGACCTTTTGCTATTTCTCAATGCAGGTTGTGGGATTTGACATGGTAGATGATGAAAGTAAACCAGAGAGGCGCCCTACTAAGCACATGCCAAAACCTGCCGAGTGGACTAACGTGTTCAACCCTGCATTCTCTTACTATGCTTACTACTGTTACGCAAATTTATATACTCTTAATAAGGTTGAGACAATTACTTTCATACATTATTTGACCCGGTACATCTATAAGCATAAGAAATGTCTCTCTCTCTTTTACTAATTTTGTTTTTGTATTGATTGCCTTTTAAATTTGTGACCTGCGTGGGTTAGATGAGCGAAAGAATGATTCAAGGTGAAAATAATGAACAGAGGAAGAGCAGATTTGTTATTACTTGTTAGGCTTGTTCAGATTGTTAATATTACCGACTAGGATTTACTGTCTAGTGACACTGCTGTATTCAGAAGAGGAATGTAGATCCCCTTGCTATAATCCACTTGGTTGGGCAAATAGGACCCTGTTTGCTATTGAATTTATGTGAACGGCTATGCTCGTGTGGAAATGCCTGCACACTGGGGAAAAGAGCAGATTGTCAGCTATATTATATTAACTCTTACATTTTATGTCTTCCCATTCAGTTATTGAGTCTTATGTCATCGATGCTTTGATCTCAGCTTCGGGAATCAAAAGGACTGCGTACCATTCGATTACGACCTCATTGTGGAGAGGTTGTCTTCTCTCTGAAGTTACTTCACCTTTAATCTGTGCATCGAAGTTTGGATTGCATATAATATCGATGCTTGTGCAGGCAGGAGATATTGATCATCTGGCTGCTGGATTTCTTTTATGCCATAATATATCTCATGGGATCAATTTGCGGAAGTCTCCTGTCTTGCAATATCTTTACTATCTTGCTCAGGTTTATAACTGTACCATAATTGCCCATGTTAAAGTATACATATAAAATGATTTCAGTCGATATACAAAGGAATTTTTATAGTTACCTACTCTTTCAGTGTTGTAATGTGAGATTTTGCATCTTCATTCCTAAGCAATCAACTCGGTGTTAGATATTAGGACAGTTCTAATACTAGCTTCGCTTAGTAAAGCTGTAGTTGAGCGAGCCATTTTAGATGGCTTCAATCAACTATATTCTGGAGTGAAAAATCGGTTCCTTTTATAGTGGTCATATTGCTTAGCTTCATATATCCATTATTGAATGGTGTCTTACGTAATAATGCAACTAATATTTATCTATCAGATTGGATTAGCTATGTCTCCACTGAGTAACAATTCTCTTTTCCTGGACTACCACCGTAACCCTTTCCCAATGTTTTTCCAACGTGGTATGAATGTTTCACTATCATCTGACGATCCTCTCCAAATCCATATGACCAAAGAGGCTCTTGTTGAAGAATATAGTGTGGCGGCGAAGGTGAGCCTGTTCCTTTTATATGGACAATACCGACATGATCATGTTCTTACATTAACTTAAATTCTTAGGTGTGGAAGCTTAGTCCGTGTGATCTCTGCGAGATAGCTAGAAATTCTGTTTACCAATCAGGGTTTTCGCATACTGCCAAGGTGAGACTTCTGCTGGTGTTTCCTTTTATAATACAAATTTATCATTGTGCTTCGTGCTGGAAATAATATGCATTTGCTGCCATTTTAAATATTCCATGCCACATCAAACTGAGTTGGTATTATTACATTCTTACTTTTGTTGAAAACATCTTATTATGCGTTCGGTGATGTAAGTTTGTATGTCAGATAGCATCAAACCAGGAGAGACAAGTTTCTGGTCTTACGCCATGGGGGTCTAATACAATTAGGAAGGGCAATCTTAACCCAACCCTACCACCATGGTTCGGGTTTTTTGTCGGTTTTTGGGGTGTCTGTCCGGTTCCATTTGTAAACCTGCTTGGTTAAGAGTAGGGTAGCGGATATAGGGTAAACCCCACCCGAACCCTACTCATATATATAATGTGTAAAATAATAACACATATACTGGTAGGTACTAGTGGGCATCTTTTTGAGTTCTGCTATAGTTGATTTCTGCTGAAACTTTTTCACGAATGTTGTCTTTTCTAGGCGCATTGGCTTGGGAGTACGTATTTCAAAAGAGGTCCTGAAGGAAACGATATACACAAGTCAAATGTGCCCAACATAAGGACAGCTTTCAGACACGAGGTAACAATCTTTGCGTGTATAGCTTAACTCGTTTTTATGTTTCCCACTTGTATCCAGCCTCTAGCATTTGCGCTCCCTGACTAATCCCCTTGTGATCTTGGCTGTACGTTGTTAGAGATGGAAGACTTTGTCTTAATTTCTTGTTTGTGTATAGAAACCGAGACCACTTGTTGTAGAGCAATATTAAACAATCACAGTCTTGTATGCAGGATGTTAAGAATCTATGGTTTCTTATCTTAAAACCAATTTGTTATAGACGCATAAAGGTCATAACCTTCGTGTTAATATAGTTAATGCACTTGTATGCAATATCAATTGATCAACTTCAATTATGCAGACATGGGCAGACGAAATGCAGTTCGTCTATAGCGGAAAAGCAAGGCTTCCGCAGGATGTAGAACATTAAACACGAATGCGAGAACTGTTGCAGCTAACCCTTCAATTTCTCTGCTTGGTAGTTCTCTGGAGCACTGGAGGCATCCCTTTGATGAGGTTGCATGTTAAGAGACGGAAATTGTTAGGATCCCTCTTCTTGAAGCTTCCACTATCGCTGTTTTGAGTAGGAGGAATAGAGGCATAGAATGTTGAGATGGTATAACCTATCATTTTCATAATGTATTCTGGTCTTAATACTACCCTCCAAGAACCTTTGATACTTTTCTCCACTGAAGTTTTTTAACAGAACAAACACACATAACGACCACATCAATATATCACTGCTGCTTCTGCGGGGTTGAGGATCCTATTGATTTCGATACCAACGCAGTTGGCTTCTCCTTGGAATGGTAGGCAGTAAATTGACCCAAAACAATATTAAAACAAATACTGTATTTTACAAAAATGATATGATTTTTTTTGTCAAGTATGAATCGTCAAATTCATGAATAATAAAATTAATGAACCGTTGTCGTTCTTCTATTTACTACTACATCAAATTTTCATCCTAGTTGGGAACAAAGGTTAGTTTAGTTGTTGAACTGGCAAACTAGTAATTAATTGTTGAGGTTTTGAATTCGATTTTTACTATGAGAGGAGGCAGTGACTTGTACTTAAAAGTACTAAAAAGTAACATCTTCATCCTAAATTTGCAGTAGTAGTCTTCTTTATTGGAAAAAAATTTGTACTTTCGAGTTTTGTATACAAAATTTTAATATTATTTTAGAGAAAATAAAATTCATGTTAATGAAATTTTTTTTTTATAGATATTAATGGTAATTTTGAATTTAATTGAAATTGTATGGTAGTTAAGCCTCGAAACTTCTTGATTAGTTAAAGCCTTCAAACTTTTTGACTTTAACTCATTCAATAAAATATGATGATTTAAGATCTTATAACTTAGTAAATTGGATTATTAAAAGACAAATGTGTTATCTTACATGTAATTGTAATTGTAAATGTCAAAGTTACAACTAACAACTAAATCCATTAAATTTCTACATCATTTTCACATCAGTCAATTAGTAAGTTAGTGATATTTTCAATGTAAAAGGTATGTGGTTTAACCTCCACCCACTTATTCCTCCTTTTGCAAAGATTGAGTACAATTATTTATTCAAATTGTACCCAGTTTATCATTTGTGATGTTATTTCATGACACATTTATTGAGCTTTAACTATGTATAATTGACATCATATCTAAACAAAAATGTTGATGTATAATTAAAAGAAAACGAAGTTATTTATTGTGAGATTGATTTTTTAATCCATAATAATCTAATATTTTATTTATAATTTCAAATATTATTATATGACAACAAATTAAGGTATATAAAAAGTTAACCAACCAAATAGATGATTTTATATCACAATCCAAAATTTGTAACTCAATTATGAAGAATTTAATTTTGCAAGTAAAAAATTACAAATGTTAAAATGCATTGAACGAAAACTATTAAAACTGACAATATAATCTAAAATAATACTTCCTCCGTCCCTAAAAGATTGTCACATTTTTACTTTTGGTAGTCAACAATATACGATTTAAAACATAGATATCTATTATTCTACATGCAAAAAAAATTATAAAATGTTAATATTTCAAAAATATATATTGAGACAAATCTAACAAGGTCCCACAAAACTATATTATTTATTATCGTTTAGTGGAAATTCATGATCAAATTTTGTAATATTTGACTAACAAAAGTCAAAATGTAGTCAAAATGTGATAACTTTTAGGGACGGAGAAATTAATAAAAGTAAAGATCTCCATTAAATTCATTTATATTTTGGTGGGTCAAGTCAACTACACATATATTGCACTTATCCTTAACATTCGACTCAACTCTCACCCCACCCTACAGTACACCCCTCCCCCAAAACCCTTCCACTCCCCCCCACCCACCCCACCCACCCTGCTCAACCCCTCCACCGCCACCCACCCGCAAACCCACCTCCAGTACTCCTCCCCACCGCCTTTCCTAACCCAAAAATGGCTTCAATTTCAGCTTCAGAAGTTTCTGAGGGTCCAGTGTTGAGCTTAATCAGCAAACGCCTTAGAGCGCTCCAGAAGAAGATTAATCGGATCCTGCAAATGGAAGAATCAGTTGCCAAAGGAAAAACTCTCAACAAAGAGCAAGAAGAAACCCTAAAAACCAAGCAATCTGTGCTTGGTGCTATTGAAGAGCTCAAGAAAATCAAGGAACCACTTTCTCTTGCCATTTCTGAAGAAATTCAAGCAAATAAATCCAATCTCGATGATACCCAATTGAGAAAAACGGAAAACAATGAAGGGGATTCCAAAAAATTGAATTTGGATGATACCCAAGTGAGGGAAATTGAAAAGGATCAAGGCGATGCAACAAAATTGATCTTTGATGGGACTCAGATGAGGGAAAAGGAAACAGATTTGGTTGATGCAAAGAAATTGAATCTTGACGAGACCCAGACGAGGGAAATGGAAAAAGATGAAGTTGCGAAAATATTGAATCTTGATGGGACCCAGGTGAGTGCAATGGTAGAAAATGAGGATGATGGTGAGAAGGGAGGAAATGGGGTTTTGTTAGATGAGGTCGTTGTTGAGGATTTGTTGAAGTTGTTATATTTCGGGAGCATGTTTGATGTGAGTGTGAAGTCTCACAGTGATTTTGTTGCTAATATGTATAGGAAGATCCATGAGAGAGGGTGTTGTTTGACTTATGACTATGTGACTGATGATGATGCTTCTGGGGATTTGCTTGGGGAGAAGGATTTGGACTTGATCTCTATGCTTGGGGAGTTGGTTATTTCCAGGCCTGTTGATTCGAGTTTGTCTCACAAGGATGCATTGCGCAGGTGTATTGAGCATGCTAAGTTATGGATTGCCAATTCTGAGCAGCCTCTTGCGCATGATTCCAACATCACTTGTATGTAGATAACTTTCGTGTTTTGTATCCATTTGCTAGATCAATGTGGTTATGTTGTATAAAGTTAATTTTTATTATTTTCTCATATAGTCGATTGCGTGTTTCTGTAGGTATTTCTTATTGCTATAGTGAACTTAGAAGCATATAGCTTATATACTTGTTCTGCATATATACAATTTAGGTATAAGTAGACATTGATTCATGTTGGTTTTGTCAGAATGGCCAATCTTCAAATTAGAATGTGGGGTGACATACATAAGATGCATTCTTTAGTTAATGGGAAGATATTGGCACTATGACGATTACTACGGCAATTTGAATTGTTTGAGCTCAACTTTGGTATCGTGTAGTGGTATATCATTGATCATTTATGACTCATTATTGATCATTTATGACTCATTGGCTTTGTGTTTGTGTTACTTTCTTGTAGATGCTTCATTAAGAGGAAAGCTGAACAAAATAATGGCTTCAGATTACTTTACAACAACACCAGAATTGAAACCTTCGGTTGAAATGGTAGCTGCTGCAGAGAATTATCAATCATTTCATGTCCCTGTTAATGAGCCAGTTGCAGCCAATGTACCTGTGGAAGTTGAGAATCCAACTGTGAAACATGATTACAAGGTGATTTCTTCGCCTAATGATAGTTCGCCTATGATTGTAGTTACATAGGTTGCATATACTTATCTTTTGTGTTCATGAAATCTTTTCTTTTATGATTTCTTTTGGCTGTTTCTTCATATATATGCTATGAAAATGACCTGTGATTTAGAATTGAGTTTGTCTACTAAGGAGTAGTTTGTAGCAATACTCTTAGACTTGTGGTCACTCAAGTAGTAGAGTTGATCCAGGTGATTCCTCTGGAGATGATGGAAGCTATGCTGTCCTTGTGTTTTTGTTAGGTGAACTCTGCTAGGAAAAATAACGGGCTTATATTACAACACTTTGAAGTATACAGTAATATCAATTGGTTAATAATAGAAATGACTATACTTGCTTTTCATGAGGAAGATTTTCACTGAGTTAGTCTAAATGATATTACTGCTGTTTGCAAGTTCAGTAGTGAGATTACAACCTTATGCTCAAAAGCTAAGTCCTATGCTAGCAGCAGAAACAGTCACCGAACGAAGTTGACTAATAATAAGGGTTGACACCTACATAATGATTTCATATAAACCACTAAAATAGTGTTTAGTGAATTTTTATTATTTCTAAAAGCATTCATATGCTGAAAGAACAACAATGATATTTTATCTTTACAAATTTCAGAAACCTCAATATAGTGGATAGAGTTTGAGTATGATTGTCACTTAGATATACTCCTGTAGTGTTATTTCATTATTCTGAAGTTCTATTTGTACTGCTTGATTCGTACTTCCTACATATTTGCAAGATCACTTCAATGGCCACACCATGACCTTATTGTTTACCTTCCAGGAACATGTTTTCGGAACTTTCCACGAGCATGAAGTTTATGTTGATCAATCAAGTTTCGAGGACCAAGTTCGCCAGGTATCCAGCTTATTAACATCTTTCTTTTAGACTGTAGTTTATACATACACCAACCATATAATGATCTTTCTGCTCTACAGGATTCGTCTGTGGTAGAAAACTTGACTGAATTCCCAGTGGAAAATAATTCAGATGTGCAACATACAGAGGAACAAAGCCAGGTCTATGTTGAGTCGAAAGAACAGCAGAATGGCGCTCAAAGGTACCACAATTACAGATATGGCCGTGGTGGTGGTCGCAGGAGAAACTCTAATGGCTATGGTGGTAGAGGCAGTGGTAGAGGGAATGGACGAGGTGGCTATGAAAATGGTCACGGTCAAGCTGGCAACTATATCTCAAGAAACAATTATAACTACAGGGGCAGGGGTGGACGAGGGGGAACTGGTGGGAACTATAGCCAGGTTCCTACACAAGATGGTCAGTGAGTGACCTAGACTTCTTTAGGGCTTATATGGGTCTAGCAGTATTATCGGTAGAATGGTCATGTGCTTTTGCTTTGCATCAAACAGTTGGGATGTCGTTTTTGTCTGTTCGTTCATGTATACCTCCAGGATGCTTCTAGTTTTACTAATTTGTGACATGGTGTTATGGGAATTCGTTATATGGAATTTACAGTGCAGTGCACTTCACAAAATATGCGCTAAAATTACAAAGCTATATATAAGTAGTGCACCTAATATATTGTCTACAAGTATAGGCTCATTACACTAAGATACTTATCTATCTATTGTGATTTTGATAGATAATGTTCGCAATTCACTCTAGGGTCAATTCAGAAACATGCGTTCTGTTATCACAGTGGATTAGGCTCCATACCATTCAACCTTTCTTATCTTGTTTATGCGGGAGCGTTTTGAAAGGCATTGGACATGTTGACTTCGTTGTACAATGCACTTGAATAGACGGCTTTCCATTGTGAGGTTACATTGTTTTGGAAGAATAAAGTGCTTCACCAATCACAGTAATGTTGACTTCGAGCAATGTCGAGCAACTCAGTTGATACCCCATATTAAGCCTTTTCTAAAGAACACTTGATTTGGTGATGTTGCATTCCAGCAAAGAAGACAAAAAAGAAAGCCATTCAGATTCTCCAGCTGGGACACACACATTAATATCACTATCTAAGATAAGTGAAGTAAGAATATCATGATGTAGGAATAAAATTTCTGCTCTTTCGAACTACTTGTACAAATTGGCTCTTGTTGCTTCCTAAAAGAAAAAAGGGTGGTCCTTGGTGATCCTTCCATTTTTGATCTGTCAAAGGTATAAAACTTCGGTATTTGTTTTTTCTCCTCGTTCTTGGTGAAATATAATAGGATACATTAAAATGGTTCGTTGCATTACCTACAATTTTAACGTATACAATCTCCCTGTTATCATAGTGGCAGGACTATGTATCATGCGACCTCCTTTTATCCAACTTAGATGAGTCTCTAAGAGACATTAGAACATGTTGATGTCGCGTAGCAAAAATAGTGAATTCGATGGATCATAATTGAAAAAAGCTGTTGTGTTTATGTTGATTACCAGCCAAGAGATATCACACACGGTGGCCGTGTGTTGAGAATCATTGAAGTTGCAGACAGCTTAGTTTAGATCCTCCTTCAGGACCACCATATATAAACAGATTTTGAGATGCATAAATTCTAAATTATTTATTGCATGAGCAGAAAGATTTTGATGTTCTTTTGAGGCCAATCATTATTGTTGTTCTAGAAATGCAGGCAAAGCCTATTTCCAAGGCAGTTATTTCCAAGGCACGAGATTCGGTCAGTTTTACCCTTTTTTTACGTGTGAAAGTAACGTAACTATTACAAAGTTACGACCACTTCACACGTAACTATGTAAACTTGAATTTTTATATTTTCATTTTTCTACGTGTGAAAGTAACGTAACTATTACAAAGTTACGACCACTTCACACGTAAACCTTATGAATCTATGATGATCTCACACGCAGATTTCTCAATTCTATGAATACTCCACGCGTTAGGGTGTAATAGCTATTCGTTAGTAGCCTTTTTTATTTTATAACTAATTTTAAAAAATGTAATTAACATTTTTAAAGACACGAGATGTTCCCAAGTAATGTAATGTTGGTGCCAAAAAATATAAATAATTTATAAATAATATTTCGACATCACATTGTACTCAATTGATATCTTGTGAATCGTGACTTCTAATATGATTACCTATGTTATGAGTTTTCACCACATCCATAAGCGTTATGTATTTTTTTATATTTTTTTATTTTTCATAATGTATTTTCCAAGATCCCTTATCATGAATCATACTTAAATATTGTCATATTATTTTTAAAATAAATCAATCGAATAGCAAGGATTTATATGGGATTATATTGAGATACGTGTGGCATGGGCGTAAACCTTATGAATCTATGATGATCTCACACGCAGATTTCTCAATTCTATGAGTACTCCACGCGTTTGGGTGTAATAGTCTATTCGTTAGTAGCCTTTTTTTATTTTATAACTAATTTAAAAAAATGTAATTAACATTTTTAAAGACACGAGATGTTCCCAAGTAATGTAATGTTGGTGCCAAAAAATATAAATAATTTTAAAATAATATTTCGACATCACATTGTACTCAATTGATATCTTGTGAATCGTGACTTCTAATATGATTACCTATGTTATGAGTTTTCACCACATCCATAAGCGTTATGTATTTTTTTATATATTTTTATTTTTCATAATGTATTTTCCAAGTTCCCTTATCATGAATCATACTTAAATATTGTCATATTATTTTTAAAATAAATCAATAGAATAGCAAGGATTTATATGGGATTATATTGAGATACGTGTGGCATGGGCGTAAACATTCGGAATCTATGATGATCTCACACGCATATTTCTCAATTCTATGAGTACTCCACGCGTTTGGGTGTAATAGTCTATTCGTTAGTAGCCTTTTTTATTTTATAACTAATTTAAAAAAATGTAATTAACATTTTTAAAGACACGAGATGTTCCCAAGTAATGTAATGTTGGTGCCAAAAAATATAAATAATTTTAAAATAATATTTCGACATCACATTGTACTCAATTGATATCTTGTGAATCGTGACTTTTAATATGATTACCTATGTTATGAGTTTTCACCACATCCATAAGCGTTATGTATTTTTTTATATTTTTTTATTTTTCATAATGTATTTTCCAAGATCCCTTATCATGAATCATACTTAAATATTGTCATATTATTTTTAAAATAAATCAATCGAATAGCAAGGATTTATATGGGATTATATTGAGATACGTGTGGCATGGGCGTAAACATTCGGAATCTATGATGATCTCACACGCATATTTCTCAATTCTATGAGTACTCCACGCGTTTGGGTGTAATAGTCTATTCGTTAGTAGCCTTTTTTATTTTATAACTAATTTAAAAAAGTGTAATTAACATTTTTAAAGACACGAGATGTTCCCAAGTAATGTAATGTTGGTGCCAAAAAATATAAATAATTTTAAAATAATATTAAACTCATGTGTTTAGAACAATTTACATATAAACTGTACAAAAACAAATGTGTGAAAGTAAAGTGTAATATTAATATTTACGTGTGAAAGTAACGTGAAGTATTTATATTTACGTGTGGTAGTGTCATGAAACTCTCCATAAACTCATTACTTTAGTACAATTATATATAAAGAAACGCGTGAAAGTAAGGTGAAAAAAAGATATTTACGTGTGAAAGTATCATGAAATGCTAAATGTCATGTATTGTTCACACGTAGGACTTTAAATGAAGAAAACTACTTCAGTTTCTAACGTGTGGAAGCGTCGTAACTATAGACAAGTTATGATACTTTCACACGTAAAAAAAGGGCATTTCTGACCAATTCTCATGCCTTGGAAATAATTGCCTTGGAAATATAGGCACCCAGAAATGCATCTTACTACATGCATCAGAGGATGTCTTGTTTCGGTCATATTCCACTCCAAAATCGAAAAGAATTTGTTAACTAATTTGGCTAGTGCCTTGTGCCATCAATATATTCAGGATTGAGAGAATCATTGTCTTTTCTTTTCTGCAACAAAATGGACGAGGAATACATTATAACATGTCAGCTATAGTGTACGAGATTGTCAGAGAAGTCGAAAGCCAGCAATACGCGCCTTAAATTGATCCTTGATAGCACTGAAATGTCACTAGGATATTAGTAATCACGACGAAATTTGTTATCATTAAAACCGAATAGTGTGAGTACATTTCACTTAACAGAGTAGGTTATGTTTGAGAGGTCAGATAAAAATAAGCAAGGTATCAATTGCACTCAACTCTTGATGGGAACATAGAAAAAACTTGTTTACAGAAAGTGGAAGAGGCCTGAAGCATCTAACTATTTGTTACATTATTGAGTGGTTCATGAAAGTTCACCTTAAGAACATATTCTGCCTCCAATTACTCGGCACTAAGAATGAATAGCTCCATCACCATTCACTATAAATTGGAGGCCTGCCCTTAGAGTCTTCACTGCAAAACGAAGAAACAACGCATTATGTATCGAAAACCACAACCATTAGTTATCAGTTGGCCAGTGCATACACTGAAGATGGCTTCTGATAACTCAACTGTGCGCGACAGATATGCATCTCCTGAGAGCTCTGAGGTTATTGTTTTCCATTCTCCATCTAAATGGAGAGTCCATTATGAAGCCTCGAAAATGACTAGCAAACTGGTTAGCATATTAAACTTAATGCTTTTTTTTTGTAATAGATAATAAGACTCATTAAAGAGCTATATACTTGTTTGCAATTAAGCTTACATTGCCATCACGACTGTAGTTCGATATATTCGTTGTCTTCTATGGTTTCTAGAAACGAAAAAACTGTAAATTATCAAAACATTCGTTATTAATGAAAAAACTTGATGTTGTCGTTATCTTTGTTATAATGTTAGCTCACATGATCTCTCTTGTTTTGTTGAAGATCGTTATCTACTTCACAGCAATATGGTGTGGCCCATGTAAATTCATGGAGCCTGTAGTTCATGACCTTGCTGATAACTTTCCAGATGTTGAATTCATCAAAATCGATGTTGATGAGTTGATGGTATGATGCACTAAAACAGCTATTTTAGTACCATAACGAATCTTAGCTAATTTAAATTTCTGATTTAGAGTTTTAAACACAATTTTTATGTTTCTTGTTTTGATTATATTGCGATATTCTAACCGGTTGTTTGTTGCAAACAGAACGTGGCCGAGGAGTTTGGGGTGCGAACAATGCCAACATTCGTACTAATAAAGAAAGGTATTGCAGTTGACAAGATTGTGGGAACTAAAAAGGAAGATCTTCAGATTAAGATTGAGAAACACAGAGCCTGATCAAATTTGAGCTTTCAAGATGCATGTAAGAACTTAGCGGGAAAAGGCTTGGTTTGGTTCGGGTTGTATAAGTTGCACTCGATACTGTTTTCGGACTTTTTAGGAGGTTTTAGCTAAGGAACTCATAAATTTTATAGTTGGGAAATTGAATTTGTCATTCTTCATTAATGTAACAGCTCTTACTATAGTATGCTCCCAATTTGTTGTTTACATTTTTCAAGTTGATGTTAATATGTCATTGGAATATATATCAGTGTGATCTCCCATGACCCATCCATACAACGCAAATTATATGAAAGAATTGAAGTTGATATAGACTAAACATTTTTTTTACCAATCGATATGATATCATTAAAAACGACAAAAGTGTGAACAATCACAAACATGAATATAACTTGAAATATCCTTGAAGAAAAGCTAGTCGTCGTATGAGTCTTCATCGACAAATCTGTATGTGTCATCATATGTATTATCATCATCCTCATCATCATCCTCATGTTTGTGTTTCTTGTGTTTGTACTTCTTTGACTTAGTGAAGTGATGAAATGTGATCTTCACAATCTTCAAACCTAGCTTTGCATCATTAATTACATTCTCAACGTCGTTCGAGTAGTATGATGATCCCGTTTTATAGTTCTCGATCTTCTCCAATACATCCTTAACATTTTCTTTTATGTTATTATAGTTACCAGACTTCCAGGCTTCCTTGGTTGCTTCGAGCTTATTAATGGCATCATGCAAGGTTTGGGAACGCGGCGAATATTCATGATAATTGTAAAATGATATTCCATTTCCATAACCATCAAGCCTCTGGCGTGCTTCTCGCAACTTTTTTAATGTCACGTCTATAGCCACTTCGGTCAGATCCTTAAGACTAACATATGAAGTGCGGTAATCAGAATTCAATAGCGTCAAACAATTTTCTTTAGCCTTCGTCTTTGAGCATATCTTCTCGAGTCTTTTTTCATTTATCGATGTCGTGGAGGAAATAAAGAACACCACAAAGACAACAAGAAAACTACATAAGATGTTCTGAATGGATCTCATGTTGACTTGATTATTTAGTACGAGTATAAACTAAAGATGAGAAGATGAATGATCCTTCCAACAATGTCCCACCATATATATACTAACTACAACTTGAACAATAACGAAACCAAAGCTATGAAAATTTACTAATATTTATGAAATGCGTTACAACATTACATTTATGAAGTGTTATCAATTATTTTACCGGTTTTTACTTATTTTATACATTTAATGTCTACATTTTTATAACATATACAAATCGAATTTAGAAAAAATCCATGATATATAACAGATCATGAAATATATAGAAGAAGAAAAGAATTTCAAAAAATTAATTACAGTAGTATAGTTTATGTACCACACACATCTCAATTTCTTCTAAACTCTCATTCCTGCTACATCTTACAAATCATTTGTTCCTGATACAACAAAAACAAGATAAAGGTAAGAAAATTATTTAAGAACACTACTAAATCAATTAAAACTTAAACACCATAATTGTTCAGATGCACATCGTCCCGGTCAATATATAAGATCTCGTAACTTACCAAGAAATGAAGATGGAACCAGAAAAACATGCATGGTTGAATTATAAGGAGGAAGCTGCAAACGAAGAGGATATAGGTTTTGATTTAGTGGACTTTTAGTACACACAACAACATTTTCAATCCCACAAACTTCCTCCAATCTCTTTGTCAACTCTGAAACATCATTTCCCTTGAACTGAATGCCAATTTCCTCTTCTTCCTCATCATATTTCCCATTTTCATCAACAATATGAAAATAGACCACTCTGCCTTCTTCGCCTTTTGGTGGCGAATCATCATAATCTCCTGTCGAATCATTTGACTGTACACGAAAGAAAGAACAAAATAAATTTAGTAACAGAAAATCAAAGTTGAAAACCTATAGTTTAGGAAATTTATTCCATTGAGGCTGGAAATTGATTTTGAGCATAAAAAACGACATGTAATAGCCGTGAAAGGGAACATTAGAGGGGTGTGACTTATACATCTTGCCTAGAGAGGTTCATACTATTTACTAATTGAAAAATACCATTCTTGAAAATAATACCTCATGCCTAGAAAAGCTAGGAGAGGTTGATGAGTATGGTGATGTAGAGCTAAGCTCAGAAGCAAAAGAATCAGAATGATCAACCGAAGCTTGAGGATTAGGAGAGCCAGAGGAGTGGATGACAATATCGACAACATCAACATTCCATAAAATCCAATCTTGAGTAGCTGTCCTATGTGGTATATCATGAGTAACCGAGTTTCTCCAAGGCGGTAACCCTCCATTTGCTCTCAAGAACTGCCCATACCTACATTGGCAGAACGCATAATTTTATACAACGGTCTTGAATGAACTAATACTAGACAAACGAATAAAAACAATATATAGTGCGCGAGGGTAGGAACAAATTAAAATTTAAATAATGTGGATGATAAAATTTTAAGAGAGACGAATGTTCCTTCTTGCGCCATATAGTGCATACCTAGTCCTGAGCTTGACTTGTCCCCCCTCTCTAATCGGTTCCCATTGAATCGATGAATCAAGCTTCTCGGGCAATGTTTGGAACACCTTTTTTCCAGTCATACCCAGAAGAAAATGCTTATTCGAAGCTGTTAAGTACTTGTTGTAACAGCTTTTCAAATGGATAATGTTATCTGCATTTTCCACAAATTCCACTATCCATTTGGCATTCTTGACAAAACCATCGCGGTCTTGTGTGACTGATTCTTCATCTTCATCCGCGGTTAAGTACTTGTTATGAACGTTCCTTAGACGAACTTGTTTAGCGTTTCTGAAAAGATCCATTGCTGAATTCTGTTGAAATTGGAATGAATAACAAGTATGAAGTATGTTATTGAATTAGAAATGGACAACGTTTTGGGACAAAAATAGTGTAGATGACTTCTGGCTGATAATGTCTGTTTCGTTTTATGTCATGATAATATATAGGCAGACCAATTAATTGGTTGAAACAAAATAAATAGAAGTTTAGTAAGTAATTAAAAACTGGCACCAGCTATATTATATGATTATTAATAGACGCGGTTCGATCAACTTGCACGTATCTCAAATGTGTAAAATCAGTGGCCCAGTTAGGCTTAATTTGTTTGGAATTATTCAATTAAGTTTTCCTTATACATGTTCTATAAATGTTAAGAATCGAGATTGAAAATAAAATATATCTACCTGAAAATAAACAGGAAACTATATTTAAATTTTTTTTCCATATACAAATAAGTTAACAAATACTGTCTTTTTATTGATATCTTTATAAAAGCACATGTTAGAAAAATTGAATTAAATCATTTAATTGATTATAATGAGATGAATTTAATATGAAATATGAATACTTCCACTTAACATAATCAATTAATTTACAAAATAAAATTAAAATAAACTAATTCAAATAAATAAGGAGGACGCTAATTCCCTCAAACTTTTTTACTTATATATTTTACCAAATTATGGTGTAGTTGTATATATATGTATAGACATTACACCTAAATTGTAGTATTTTGCCATTTGATGTCTCGTTAAACGTATAAATTATGTTTTCTCTCCTCATATGGGTGTGAGCATTGTTGTTTGCGAGGTCTCAATCATTTATGTGAGCCATATTCAATTAAAAGAAATTTACAACATTAATTGGACATTTATAGACGCACCAACTTTTTGTGATTTTGCTCTCATTTCTTTTTAGTATATTTCACTCCGAATGGCAAAAGTCATGTTGAGCTTCAACATCTAAATCAATCTCCAAAAAAGATTTAAATTAAGAATTAAATAAATTACCAATCTTAAAATACGAACGCTTTCTACTAATATGGCAGTTGATTTTAAGATCGATATCTTAATGCAATTTAGGTTACGAAAACCTCTATGTTATCAAAAGTAAATTATATATAATCTGATTTTTTTCCTTTTCGAAAATATCGAGCATGAGGCTTGTTTTACAACTAAACGGTAATCTAACAAGACGTTAGTTTAATTGGTATTATCGTAGTTTGGCCTTACATAATTAGGCCATATATATTTGACCACATGACTTCGAAATGAGTTATACATATTTTAGTAGAGAATTAAAATATTATTATCATAGTTTATTAGCCTTAGAAGAAATTATTGTTTATTTTCTGATTAGTATCTTAACAGAAAATTAGATGAGAAGATTTCTTTAATAGTACTATTATTATTTTTGTAAGATCAAGTGTTATATAGTTTATGACACTTTATATAGTATTGTATAAACTAGAGGGATCATTAGATTAACTCAATGTTAATTGCGCAAATAAACCTTCACTTGTCTTATAACAAAGTAAAAATTTTATGTTACATTTTACATTGTCTGTTATACTTTAAATTTCATCACATTGACTTTAAGACCGTGACACGTTATAATCTTAATCGAATATAATAATAAAATATCACATAAAATATAATTTACGATCTAATCTTTTCCCCTAGGTATCGACTAGAAAACTTACCTTCTTTAGGAACACCGTAGGTGAGTGAACAGAGTGCTCTGCCGCCCGGGGAGAGTCAATATCCAAGCCCGAAAGTTCACCGGAGACGGACGAAAAGCTCGAAACCATCGACCAATAATTCTTGACCACCTCATCTTGAGCAATCTCCACTGCTTCGACATCCCACAATATCCAATTATGAGTTGACCCTGTGTAAGAATCATCATGTGTAATAGAGTTTCTCCATGGTGGTGTCCCTCCATTTGCACGTAAATAAGTACCCCCAAATGCCCTTAACTTCACTAGAAACCCATCTTTTATTGGCTTCCAAACTACCCTCAAATCATCCATATTTTGTATGCTTGTTTGAAACACTTTCTTGCCTGTTCATATAACATATAAACCAAAAATTCATCGATGAATAATATAAATTTCTTGTCCGTCACATCACAACCAGAAGATATTCGTGTAACACGAATATCTTCTGAATTCATATCGATAATACCTGTCATGCCTAGAAGAAAAGACTCATTCGACGCTGTTAAGTAGTTTCCATGGCAACTTTTGAGACGTATCAATTCTTCATTTCCTTGAACAAATTCAACTATCCAACGTGCTTTTCTTGATGAGCCTTTCTTGCTTTGTCTTGTATGTTGTTGATCATCATCAGCAATTAAGTATTTATCAATATGGCTCTTTAGCTTCACTGCTTTTGTTTTGCTGAAAATTTCCATTATTAGCTTTTCTTGATGAATATTGAATTTGGAAAAGGGGATTTTGGCTAGTGGTATTTGTATTATTATCACAAGGTCATTAAGCTTTTGACTAAATTACCAAAGAGAGGGAAGGTTTTCCATTAAATTAAGCAAGGGGTTAGGATTTTTCTTTTTTTAGTACATGAAGAAGTTGAGTTGCTATAGACACCTATATATCATTTTCATAGTGAAATTATTATTTTACCACTGATACATCTAATATGTTTGGAGTTCCGATTAGGGGCAAAATAGTCTTTTTATATATTTTATTTTAGTATTGGTTTTGTATATAGTTGGTTGCACCCGTGAAGAAGTTGAATGTATTGGAGAAATGATTCACTGAATACATTTTAGTTTTGTTCATGCATTCTAGTAAAATTATTCACGTCGACTACTTATATCACAAGAAATATACAATCCATCAAGAAAAAAGAAAATTTAAAAAAATTAACTCCATAGGTATAAAAAATAATTTACAACGAAATTAATATTTATACTTATATCACAATATATTTAAGTGTTTTGAATACCCACTTTAAAATCTGTTAATTTCAAACACCACTTTAGAAAATCTAATTTCGCCCGTGCTTCGTTTTAGTCTAGAGTGTCGTTTGTCTCAATCATGTTTTGTGAACGTAAACTTGGGGGGGAGGAGAAAGAAATGTCTTTGGGGAAATGAAGGATAAAAAGGTTGACTAGGAAGTTTCTTGGGAGTTTGGAGTTTAGAGAAAATTGACATTTACGCGTAATCAGTTTGGACGTTTGTGTGAATGAGACCATCACAAGAAGATAGAAATACAGATTGAAACTTCCAGAAGGGGTGAAACTCTTGTTTTCCATCTAAATTTGGACCCCAAATTTAAGTTATCCGAGGAATGATTAAATAAAGGATTTTAATGTCTTTTTGCAATTTCAATTTCTCATTTTTATTCCTTACAAGAAGCTACATACGATCACTTATCAACAAAAATTATGGTGAGTTAGATTCTTGTCCGAGTGAAAGAAAGCATTTATGAAAGCCGGCTAATAGGTCTAGTCGCTTCGCGTTTCCATGTTGTACATTTTAATTTTCACAGTTCTGTTTAGTATTACATATCTTGCTCTTGCTTATGAAGTGAAGTAAGCACCCTCTAATTCCTTTGCCTTGGCACCTGCCTCTGCCGCCTCATTCTTTCCTGGCGGCTCTATTGTCGAATAAGCTCTTTCCTGAATAAACCAATCCGACAGAACATATAAATGTATATTTGAGCATTTCAATACTTGAATTCTACAAGAAAATGACCAAGAAAATGACCAAACGAAAGGCAAAAATGCTAACCAGGAGGCGCCATAAGAACGGGCTTCCTTCTCTCTTCTGTAATTGCTTTTGAATGAATTGGAGTGCTACAAGAAACAACATCAAATTATTTCCCTAAATGGCATGTTGCCTGATAAGGATTGAAACGGTCCTCCTACCTTGTTCAGCTCTTCCAGTGTTTAGCAATAGACTGATGTATATATCGTTGAAAACATCGAGCTGTTCATCCGATGCCCCAATTATCTAAACACAAACATAGGATGATGAACTTTCATATTCATTTCAGTTACTAGAATATTTGAATAAGTTATCATAAAATTTGTTCTGCCCGTAATACCTTGCAGTTAATGACATCAAACTCATGTCCGAATAAATCCAATGCCTGTTCATTATCTCCCTTTCCGTAGTTGTACATGGCTTCTGCAAGCTAAAACAATAACACAGATTATTAATTTCAGAAAGCCAATAAAAAACTCATCATCTAGCATGTAAAACTATGTCCTAGATGAGTAAGGAGCTTCGCATGTCTTAAACTTTTGATGAGGCATTATATAGAAATTCCTGACAAATGTGACCATATGATGATATGAATCAGGTAGAAGTCTGAGATTCCTATAGACAGCGAAACTGAATGAACTTTAAGAATCTCCGGAATTACCCAAGGAAGTCTAAGGAGTACTGTACTACACGACTTTAAATTACATGACAAAGAGGACAAAGTACAAACCGTCAGTCCTCTCTTCATAAGATCTTGCTTCTTTTGGGTCAACCTAGAGAGTCTACACAAAAAACAGCACACCCTTTAATGAATTTATTCCCAGACAATCAATAATATGTAGGATTTAAGGAAATCTTCTTGACCTTGTTTCTAAGCCCTGAAGCAGCTTTTCTGCTTTAGCAACCTCTCCAGAATAAGACAGAGCCCATAAAATCAACAAATCAAGATGCCACTCTAAAAACCAATATGCCTGAAAATTTAAGTTGCGTGAGAAGTACTCAGCTTTCTTAAATAAAGGAAGCTGTAATTAGCACGAGGGTAGTGATGTATTAGAATCACAGGATTCAAACAGAAGCTATTTTTCTGATAACAAATGATACTGTATTTGTTAAAACATAACTTCCTCGTATGTTTGACAACGTAAAAAGAAAGGAAAGGAGAGAGCACATTATGACCCACTCATAGAATAGGAAGCCTCAAGAGACTTACTAAAAAGGTTTTTAAGCATGCTTCAATTTCTCCCTTCTAATTGACTTTTCACACTCTCCACAAGATTACTCACTTTTTTGACACCTATAGCATCTACGAACATAAAATTATGTTAATGCTGTAATGATAAGTCTAGAAGGGTACAAGAGAAACTAGTTGGATTCGTTAGTCTTTATGCAAGAGGCTTCAACTGCAATTAAAATATTTGGAGGGAGTACAATTTAAGGAATCTTATTTACCCACCTCATTTGTCAGACATTTAGATAACTCCTTGAATTGATCCTTGAAGTATTTTATTTCACCCCGAACATATATCCTTAGTAACAACCCGATAGCATTCAAGTAAACCTGAATGACAGATGAGCTAATGACTACATGCACATTGATACATTGTCCAAGCACAACTTATTGATACGATACCTCTGGAGGTGTAGCATCATCCTTTTCCAATTCTTTCCAGATATATTGATCATATATATCTCGAACTCTTTCAATAGGAGAGCTACCTTCCAATAAACAAAGGGCAACATGCCACCAATTGTGAGTGCTCCTGGAAATTATTGTTATTAAGTTCATAAATTACAAAAAAAAAAAGTATCTAACAATTATAAAACATCCATCTGTTGGAAGTGTACACACATACATGAAAGACGACAGTGGTTTCCATGACTTGGAGCAGTCTTCCATGAACGCCACTGCCTCCTCGAAACGACATTCAAACTGGTATACATGGCATAGCTGCCCAAAACCCAAGACATATTAGAGTTATAAAGGGGAACACCAACATATAACTCACCATTAGCAACAATATTAATGATAAAAAAAATAAAATATTAATGATAAAATTTGGAATGATCTGTTACAAATTGAACTTACAGCATGTTGCACCCAAGGATCTTCTTTGTCAATCTCAAATCCTTTTTTTGCAGCTTTTTCGGCATCGTCAAAACGACCGAGCTCTAGTAAAGGAAATGCAAGCATGCCATATACATATTTTTCTTGTTCGTTAACTGGTAGTACCTGTAGATTGTGAACTAGATATCATTAACATAGAAATATTAAAACTTGTCTCTTTGAATCATTCATTATGGTTAGCTTACAAGGTTATGAGCGACATTCCAGAATAATGCAATTGTATTATTAAATGAAATAAAAATTAACCTCTAAGTTGGTACCTGTTGAACAAGATTTAGTGATAGGTCAGCTCGACCCATGTAGAAGCATATAATTTGAGCCCTTTTAAGAGACACCAAATCCTTTGGAAAATCTTTCAACAACTGTCAAATTAAAATTCAGGAGGTTCATAAAAGATTGAGCATTTGAGCTACATATATAGACAGGCAGAGCAAAATATGTCAGAAGAGAGAAATGAAACAATCAGCCTAGGTCAAATAATAAAGTTATGCCTACAAATGCTTAACAAATACATATGCAAAATCGATGAAATAACTACTTTTCAGCTATCTTTGAAGGTTCTTCCTTGACTAACTTTAGATGGTCTTGCATTTAACAGCAAATTTGCCACACTTAAAACAAGCATGAAAACAAAACGAAATTGAAAGACACAGTCGAAGTTACTCTGATATATGTGCAATCATTGTGTACCAAGTCGTAATGTGGAATCCAACAGAGAGAGGCACTTAGCGAGATATAATCAAATCCAGTATTCGTTATTTTAAGTAATTTATTCTGTGCATGCCAATCCTATATATCCTGCGTATGGAATTGCCGATAGTCATGCTTCAGAAAGGCAACGTTATTGCTACGCAAAATTATTGAAGTCACTAAGATAAATTCTTCACTTCCCATGTTATCAACTATGTCAAAATGACTACAACTAAACCTAATCCCAGAAAACAATGTGAAACTAACAAAAGCCAAAAGTCAAAAGCCAAAGCAAATGGTTAGTTAAAGGGAGATAATTACCTTGAAGTGAAACTCAACTGCAATATCATCATCTCTATCCGGAGACATCAAATAACTCACGGTATCGAAAACTGCCTTCTCATATAAGCTAGCATCTTCCTATAAAAAATTCCATAGTCTACTTAAAGAGGATTAAACACACAACAACCTCAGAAGAAAAGATAACAAAAAAAGATCAAGAATTCATACTAGGCAAGCCTTGGCCGCTTCAATTAGTGGAGAAGCACGGGAACTATCGACAGAGTTTAGATAATGGGCTGCCAAAATGTTCCCTAAAACGCAGGTTGGATCATGTTTAGGTGCATCCAATATTACCTTCCGCTGTCTTCCATAAGTAAGCACCTGCCAATTGCCCCACACAAAGTAGCCTAAAAATCAAAACTTTGAACTGAAACTAAAAAACAGTTTCACAAAATATACCAATAACAAATATGTTCCATAACCAACCACCTGCTCAAGCCAACACACTCAACATCTACATCAACATGCCCAACATGCCCCCAAAGAGGCTCATGCCTAAGCGGCCGGGATAAGGGGATTGGATAGTACTTAGCCTTACCCATGTGATAACAGGAGGTTGTTTCCGAATTAACACAAGAGTGAAATACTTCACAAAAGATGGAAACGAAGGTAGTGACATGCGATATTATGATTTATCTTACTATATCCAAGAATCGAAGAACATAAAATCTTTGCTTCCATATCACCATATGGCATGGAAAAATGACCATACACTCAATAAACAAAAAAAAGGTTAAAACTTCAACTTGAAAATAAAAATCCAGTCAAGAAATTTATCAATACCAAATATGTGCCATAACCACTCACCTGCCCATGCCCAAACACACAAAATTGACTAAAAAATTGAACCTTTGATGTGAAAATAAAAAACCAATCAAGGAATCTTCATTATGTAGGTCCAAATCAATCAACCAACAAAGAAATGCTATACAAACTATGAAAATAACAATTAAGCTGAAACAGATACAAAAATAGATTTTTTATTTAACCTGAAGATAGTAAGAATTGATAGCATTGATGCAAGCATCTGATGAAGTGTTGACTGCATAACCCCATTTGTCTAATTTCATTTTTTCCAGTTGTGGTTGTCTATGATCTTTGAGGAGACAGTTTGACCTTTGTGTGAGTCAGGTGTATGTGTCTCCTAATAGACAAGATAAAGTGACGCAGGTACAAGATCATAGTACTTCGTGATCTTCCTGTCATTTTATTTCTTTAACTAGTCTACATTTACATCATCATCAACTTTTGACAGGTGGTTAATCGAATAGTCTAGTGGAAAAGACTCCGATCAGAGATCAAAAGATTTTGGTTCGATATTCACCTCATCGCTAATTTATAAAAAAAACAAAAAAACTTTTGACAGGTGGAGTGTTTTTCAATTGATCTAAAACTAAAATGATAACGATATTTATGACACAACAAATAATAAATAGTTAAATATATCTCACCATTCTAATCTCTGTTCCTTCTACAAACTCGTCATAAATAAAATAGGTATCAAATATCACCCTGGTAAAATTTACAATCAATATTTGGATAGAGATTTGGAATTAGTTACACATGATAAACTATTATACTTAATAAGTTATTTAGATTTATTTTATTATAGTGAAGAGTAACGTAATATAAATATAAGTATTTCTTAATATGGCAACCCAATATATTTAAATTAAAAGAAATTTTATCATATAGAAAGAACTTTAATTTTTTAGAAAATGTGTAGAATTTCTCTTAATTCATTTTCAGTTTTAATAGAACAGCTAAAAAAACCAAAGGTTGGTAAAGGAAAGAAAATTGGTTAGCATGTAATAATATTCATAAGAGATACATAGTAGTTGAAAATCTTGGCTAAGTAATAATTTTGATTGATATATGACCTTTTGAACTCAGCAAACAAATTTGAAGTACAAGATTAGATAGAAGCATTATATTCCTTGCATCAAGATAGTTACTATTTTAAAAAGGGTCTTAATATATTTTATTTATTAAAATCAATCCAAAAATTCTAATATGTATTGAATACCTATCTTACCCTTCACTACAAGTTATGTAAACATTAAGGTGAAATCTGTAAAATTATCACTTCGGAAGACAAGTAGACCGATTTTCAAAGTTCGAAATAAACTGACCAGATCGTCAACGTTGAAGGGGCATGGATAATTTAAGCGTAGATTTTATTATTGTATTCAACCTGAAACTTGTTACATCAATCCGCAAATAACTTTCCTATAATTATGTAAAGCTGCATACTATTCGACTATCTTAGCTCTTAGGTGGAAACCTCTTTGGAAACTTTCGGGATGTAATGCAACTTGTTATTTTTATTGTAATCAGAAGAAAAAATAATAATAAAAAAGAGCATATATGAAAATTAGAGTTTCGAGCATATTTCAAATGAAGTTTTTATTATTGATAATTTGCTTGCAAATTTCTTGTTCATGTGACAACTTCACCAACCATAACAATTACAACTCAATGCTAGTTTTTAAATAGCTGAATGATCATCTCAGCAAATCCAACCAGCTTCTCAGTTTCAGGCATAAATTCCTTAACAGAGTCCTCAACAATGAAATCTGCAGCCCATTTAGAGAGAGCTGGTATTTTCTCCTCATCCAACAATTTTGCATTGCCTAGCTTCTCAGTCACTTTCACCCATGCCAAGTAGCTTCCTAGTACAATGTCCAAATATCCAATGCTTTCCCCTCCAAAGAACTTCTTCCCATTGCTGATTTTCTTGAAAGCATCTTCTAGCAGAGCCAACCCTTCGGAGACTGCCTCGATTCCAGCCTTCTTTCCCTCCTCCGGTCCAAACACTACTCCTTGCAATGATGGGTACCACTACATACAAAAATAAGATCATTTCAAATAAGTGTTAAGACAAGCAATTTTAAATCGTGTCCAAAACTTGTTTGAAAAAGAAAACTTTTGTTGTCGTTCGTAAAAATTGATTTTCGTCAGATTTGACTATAACTGTACTTTGGGACTAATTGGGCCATATATAAACTTAGATCTATGATTTGACTAGTACAACTTTATTCGGGAGCAAAACGAAATGTAGCCATCATAAATAGAAAACTTCTTTCACTCTAAGATGGAATAATGGATATGTTTAACAACTAGAGGGGCAAAATCTGAAAGAGCGATTAGCCGAAAAATAAAATATTAGTAGCTAATCGACAATCGTTATTGTGATAAAAATAATTATGTAAAACATATGGACATATTTCTAAACTTTCAAATTTTAGTGACGGGTGGCGTTTTCTCTCTAGTTCCGTCCATGTATATACTTACTAAAACTACGTACAATTCTTTTATAACGACATATTTTATCTCAATAAATAAGTCATTCATGAGGTACATACCTTGTCGTCAAGGTAAGCAGCCCAAAATCGAGCAATAGCGCGATCATAGGTATCAGAGGGAAGGATTTGGGTACCGGAGGACCAAGTCTCATCAATGTAGTTAACAATGACGAGAGATTCAGCAATTGGCTTATCATCGCCATGGAAGAGGACAGGGATTTTCTTGTGAACAGGGTTGGATTTGAGAAGTAGCTCACTTTTGGGACCAAATGGTTCCTCAATGAATTCATAGTTGATTGACTTAAGGCTGAGTGCAATTTTAACCCTCATGACAAAGGGACTAGGCCAAAATCCCAAAAGTTTCACAGTTTGATCAGTGGATCCCATTTTTCAAATCAAGAAAGAGATAAACAAGTTTTGTGCTAATGTAAATCAATGTAAAATGATTTTTTGGTGTTTTGATATTGCTTAGATGTGGCTCTATTTATAGGTGATTGGGGAAATTGTGTTAGTAGGAATTAGGAAATTAATATTATGATGATAAATGAGGTCTAGAAAACCAACATCTACCTAACTAAGTACCAACTAATTATTTAAAGAATTTAATTTTCAAATCTATTTAATTTCATTTAAATATATGCATATATAGTTAATCAACTATCTTTTTGAAATTCGAATTTAAAATTAGAATGATTACTTGAAGTTTCTAATATAAGTTTAACAAACTTATCTTTCTTGATTACATTACATTACGTTTGTTGAAGTATTAAATTTGACAAACTAAAAATGGGATCTAGATTTTTTATTTGCATTTATGGCCTACTATTTGATTAATATTTATAATCTACTATGGTAAGTTGACCTTCGTAATTAATATTTGATCAATGTTTTTGGGTTAACGGTTTCGCTTTTCGAAGAAAAGTTCGACCAAATCCATCTTTCGTGAGTTCGTGTCAATGTCTTGCAACAAAAAATGTACATCATGCATGCATTTTACTATCTCTAATTTTTTTAATTGTTGTTTTAGACTTTGACATAATAATTAAAGATATCATATAATCTACTTATATATTCTTATTTATTATATAAATAAACAATACTATCTCAATTTCAAAATAAAATATAATTCATCATCACTTAATGACAAGATCATAATAAAATTAAACTAAAAAGTGCCTTAAAAATATAAAATGATAAGTAAATAAAAATATTTTTTTACTAGAACGACAAGTAAAAAAAACGGAGGAAGTATATATCAAAACTACACATGCCACATGATATTCGCGAGTATTTTTGTAAGTAGAATCCATGAAAAAGGCATATAATTAATGGGTGGTAGAGGTTCTCGCTTAAACTTCAACACAAAATGAGAGATATACACAAATAGAGATAATCTTGATAATACAACTTGCTTCGGAGCTCATCTACTAGCCGTTAATCTCATTAAATGAAGATATCACTACCTAATACTAGAGTCCGGTTTCGGTGCATCAATAATTCGGTGCACCCGGTGCATCAGGTATCCATTTAATGGTTTTACGTGGGTACTGTACCCACTTGAAACTTCATCATTGGTACTTGTACCCAAATTGTACTATAACAATGGTACAATACCACATATTTATTTTGGATTGATAAATATGTGGTATTGTATCATTGTTATAGTACAATTTGGGTACAAGTACCAATGATGAAGTTTTAAGTGGGTACAGTACCCACGTAAAACCTTTAAATGGGTACCTGATGCACCTGATGCATGGAAGTATTGATGCACCGAATCTTTTCACCTAATAGTAGTATTTATTATCACTACCTAATACTAGTATTTATTAGATAAGACATTAGACATTTAGACACACATGTATAAATATATATATATATATATATATATATTATATATATATATATATATATATATATTATATATATATATATATATATATATATATAAGAATTATATATTTTCTCCCTTTATTCATTTGTCATTGTAATTAAAATTTTATTATTTATTTTTCAGTTATCATTTTACATTTTCAATATATTTTTACTTTAAAAAAAGATTCAATTTTTACATATATATTTATAGGGTTTTTCTAAAATGTGCCCTTAGGGCACAGGTTAAGAAACTAATAAGGGAACATAATTGCTAATTAATTGTATTTGAAATTTGAATGTTACCTTATATGCTTATGAATGTTACTTTATATGTTTACGGATATTAAATTGTACTATTATCATATTAAGTGCTTAACATGTGCCCTTATGGCACTATTTAGAAAGACCCATATTTATAAAGTACTAAGAAATAAGGAGAGATGGATATTACTATTAAATTAACTCTTTTATTAATTAATACAAAATATATAAAATGACCAATAACAAAAAACGAATGGAGTAATTCGTTAATGTCTAACTACTCTCATTTACTACTCCCTCCGTTATTGTTTGTGTGCTTTTTAGAGTTTTAGTTTTGGTTTTTTTTATTTGACATTTTATAATATTAATATATTTTTGATTACTTTTTCATTGAAATTATCAACTAACTAATAATATAGTGACTATTAATTGACATTTTACATTTTCAACGTAATTTTTTACCACTTTTAATTTTTCTTAATTTATGTAAAAATATCTAGAACTTTATACACATATAAAAGCGGAGGGAGTACTAAATTATTAGTAGTAAATTATTAAGGTGAAAATCTGTAAAATGGCCACTTCAGGTGACAGGCAGACCGATTTTAAAGTTCGGGGTAAACTGACCCGATCGTCAACGTTCAAGGGACATGGATAATTTAAGCCTAGATTTTATTATTGTATATTTGTATTCAACGTGAATCTTTTTAGATCAATCCGCAAATAACTTTTCTATAATCATGTAAAGCTGCATACTATTCGACTATCTTAGCTCTTAGGTGGGAACCTCTTTGGAGACTTTCGACAGTAATGCAACTTGTTATTTTTATCGTAATATGAAGAAAAATGTAATAATAACAAGCGCACATATGGAAATTAGAATTTCAAGCATATTTCAAATGAAGTTTTTATTATTGATAATTTGCTTGCAAATTTCTTGTTCATGCGACAACTTCACCAACCATAACGATCACAACTCAATGCTAGTTTTTAAATAGCTGAATGATCATCTCAGCGAATCCAACCAGCTTCTCAGTTTCAGGCATAAATTCCTTAACAGAGTCCTCAACAATAAAATCTGCAGCCCATTTAAAGAGAGCTGGTGTTTTCTCCTCATCCAACAACTTTGCATTGCTTAGCTTTTCAGTCACCTTAACCCATGCCAAGTAGCTTCCTAGTACAATGTCCAAGTATCCAATTCTTTCTCCTCCAAAGAACTTCTTCCCATTGCTGATTTTCTTGAAAGCATCTTCTAGCAGAGCCAACCCTTCGGAGACTGCCTCGATTCCAGCCTTCTTGCCCTCCTCCGGTCCAAACACTACTCCTTGCAATGATGGGTACCACTGCAGTCAACAATCAGATCATTTCAAATAATTAAGTGTCAATATATGCAAAGCTCCAATATTTGAACAAATATCGTTTTGTACTTGTTAAAAAATGAATTCCTTCAAATTTAACTGCAAATGTGAAAGTTAGGGGTAATTGATTAGTAACTATATTTCAGGACCAACTGAGCCATATAAACTTAGGTCCCTAATTTAACCAGTACAACTTTATTCTTGAGCAAAACAAAATGAAGCCATTATAAAAAGACTTCTTTGACTCCTGGGATGCAATAAATTTTAACAATTAGTGGGGCAAAATTTGAAATATCTATTAGCTAGAATAAATTTATATATTAGTTAATGGTTATTGTAGTGAAAAGAATTATGTAAAATATATAAGCATTTTTCTGAACTTTCAAATTGTAGGGAGGGGTGATGTTGTCTCTCTAGTTCCCTCCTTTTCTACTATACATCGTTTTTTAATGCCGACATATTTTATCTCTATAAATAAGTCATTTAGGGCGTACCTTGTCGTCAAGGTAAGCAGCCCAAAATCGAGCAATGGCACGATCATAAGTATCAGAAGGAAGGATTTGGGCAGCGGAGGACCAAGTCTCGTCAATGTAGTTGACAATGACGAGAGATTCAGCAATTGGCTTATCATCGCCATGGAAGAGGACAGGGATTTTCTTGTGAACAGGGTTGGATTTGAGAAGTAGCTCACTTTTGGGACCAAATGGTTCCTCAATGAACTCATAGTCGACAGACTTAATGCTGAGTGCAATTTTGACCCTCATGACAAATGGACTAGGCCAAAATCCCAAAAGTTTCACATTTTCTGTAGATCCCATTTTCTCAAATCAAGAAATGATAAACAAGTTTTGTGCTAAAATATAGGATTAATATAAAGTGATTTGTTTTGATGATAGACTGCTTAGATGTGGTACTATTTATAGGTGATTAGGGGAATTCTGTTGGTGGAAAAATAAATATTATGATAAATGAGTTTCCAAAAAATTAATATTTACCTAACCAATTACTAACTAATTAATTTGTACATTTACCATTGTTGATGACTCTATGTCGGGTGATATTTGATTCAAACTTCTCAAAAATTTGGCATTTATGGCATATCATTTGATTTCACATTAATAAACTCCTACGGTATATATTCACTATTAATAAATTGCTTTACTTTCTAGTCAATGTTTAATTCAATTTTTTCTAATTAACGATTTGATTTTCATAAATATTTTTGACATTTAATATTCCATCTTTCGTGTCAATTTTATGCATAAAAAAATGTATATTTGGCACGCATTTCTTATTGTAACAATACATGTCACTAAATATGAAAAATGATATTCATAAGAATATGATTAAAAGATGGCATATAAATATAATGGATATCATTTTCCTCTTAAACTACAAGACAAAATATCATGTTTCATTCTTTGAGCTTTTTGTTAGTCATTAATTTCATTAAACGATCATAACACTACCTAATATTAGTATTTTAGCATAAAACATTAGACACTAAATATGAAATATTATTTTCCCTCCTTTTGTTCATTTGTTATTCTAATTAAAATTTATTACTTATTTTAGTTATTGATTTGCACTTTCAATGCATTTTCACCTAATCTTTTGAAATTTTATCCTTATCTAATTATCTTAAACGTATGTTTGTTACATAAGTAAAAAATAAGGAAGATGGATATTAAATAACAAAAAAGTAAAAATCAGTGGATTATGATGAAAGGTATGCACCAAATTAACTATTTTGTTAATTACTATAAAAATATGTAGAATGACAAATACCAAATCAACCCTTTTATTAAAAAATAATATAAAAAGTATACATGGGTTGTTTGAGCTCGATCCATTTCTGGAACTTGTACATGTGAACTCTGGACTTCGAAAATCCATATAGATTAAGACATTAAGTGATTAACTATTTTATTGTCCGTTTTAGACCCATTTCATAGTTAATGGATATTTGCAATTATGTAAATTGCCTTATGATTTTAGTCCAATGAATTCTGTAATTTTTATTTTCGAGGAAACTAAAAATAATTACGCCATACAACACTAGATTTTCACAAAGAAAATACACATCCAAACCTCATTAAAGAAGTGTCAATGCATAAACAGGATGAAAAAAAGAGAGGATTAACTTGAAAAAAATAGAATAGGATAAGCGAATGAAATTAAAAAAAGTATATATTTAAACTTTAAAGTATTAACAAAGTTTCAAGCTATGTTAAAAATTGAAGGCCAATCATGTCTTGAAAGTTGAAACTCATGACCTCCACCTTGGAGAGGAGTCCTCCACGCTCCAACCAACTTAACTGCTCCCTTCGTTCCTTTTTCTAAAGCTCGTTTGACTTTTCATGGTCACCGAGACACATCGTAAATATCTCTAGTTAGAAACTCATAAAAGTTGTAAGAAGTAAATATTTTGAGAAAATATATATTGAAACATGACCCCACATGACTAAATTATCTCTTATCGGCTAATGAGACTTCATGATCAAAATTTTCAAAGTTTGATTCCAAATATTATAAGGGGCCTTAGAAAAATGGATGAATGGAGTACAAATTTACTTGGTTTACTATATTATATATCACAATATCTTAAAACCTTATATTTACAATGTCAAAAAACCTTGGGGGGGGGGGGGGGGGGGGGGGAGGGCGAGGTCGGAAGCATATTCTTTAGTTTGTAGTCAACTTGAACAATTTTAATGTAACGTTGTATTATAGTGTTATAAGTTCTAACTTTGTGTGACCAACTTAATATAAATATTTAATGGTACCAGTCGTCAAGTCGTAAATTCAAACCTCATCTCATAAACATAAATTTCAAAACCAAAGCAAACTTTTAAGTGCATGAAGTCATTATTATCATCACAATTGTGCATGCCAAAAAAGCAATCCGACTATACCTTTGATATAACAAACACTTATATGTGGCCAAACAAAAATTCAGAGACATAGTTTAATTTAAGTATACTTTGGTCTTTGAAGACTATGAGGTAATGGCTGATCTCATTTTTCCATTTCTTCATTAGCAGTTTTTTAGTAGGCAATAGGCATAATGAAACAATGTAGCCACCTCTATCAAGAAGAACAAAAAGGTCTCTTCACACACCCTGTGGCTTTACTGTAATCTTTTTCATCAGGTTTCAACAATTTTGACCAACTCTACCCCTTGCCTTTTTAACCACCCTCATCCACTGAGATTTTCATTAAAGTAAGTCAACCTCCATTATAGACTCCTCTAATTATTGCTCACCTAGTGTTCATATTTAGACTTCGTTTGGTGCACTATAATGGCAACACAGCGACAAAGAAATGCCAATACGAGATTTCTTTACTATATAAGCGTGACCTGTTTCAGACGATGTATCATACATTGAATTTGTCAAAGCAAACGAAATGACTTTACTATTTTACGTTAGAAATGAAATGTTTATAGTCGGTAAGTGCAATGACAAAGTTAAGATAATGTTGCTGATATAGTTTTCTTGCCCCTATCAAAAGTATATCCTCTTTCCCTCCCACTGTCCTCAATTTTCATACCAAATATAAACTAAAAGTCCATCAACCTATTTACCAAGACTCACACATTTGCACTAACATTTTCAAATGCAGCAAGTCAACTCTTTCTGGAAGCCAAACAAAAGTATTGATATATTATCAGTAGTGATATACCAGCTCCAGCACGACTTATATAAATGTCCTATGTGTTTTAAGTGCATGTCAACTTCTTTGATGTATTAGAAGTTAGAACAAGAAGATATCCTTAAAAGCTGTTTCAAGTTTGTTGGTCTTTGCTGAAATGGATGATGTTTTTTTCAAGAACTTGTTATTTTGTCTACTACTGTTGTTTCCTTATCAATCAACTTCACTCCCTTTATGCACTAACTTGAGTAAGCTAAGCTCTCCTTTTCTGCAAATAAAATATGATTTTCTTTGTTTATTAGAGGAGCTTTTATGGCTCTAGATGATGTTCTGTCCCATTTTGTTTGTCTGATATTGTTCTTGCTCTTGTAGGAGCACCTATTGCATCCAAGGAGCCCTTAGAATTTTGTCCATATAATGGAACTGTGTGTTGTACTTCATCAGACGATTCGCAGATTGAGAAGCGTTTTCAGAATATGAACATTTCTGATCCTACATGTAGTTCTATCGTCAAATCAGTCATATGTGCAGTGAGTTTTATACAATATTGACTTCATATAGATATTGGTTTTGAATAATTTCCATGCCATTTCTATTTAGCGCATGATCTTTTCTCATTAAGTTTTGCACTCCACTCTTGGGTCCCTTCGGAACAATATCTAAATTATCACATGGGTAAGGTAGTGTACTATCCCCAACCCCTTACCCTGCGTAAGCGGGAGCCTCTTCAAAGGCGTTGGAGCATGTTAATGTTATCTATACATCAACCAAACACATTTTTTCTCAATACTGCAACATCTGCAACATTGCTCTCTTATCAGACCATATCGTTTAAGGTATTGATAAACACTGAAATTGCAGACTTGTGATAAGTTCTCAGCAGAGCTGTTTAAAATAGCATCGCCCAGTCCTCGTTCAGTGCCAGTTCTATGCGAATCCAGTGCTTCCTCGGTTAAGCTGTCTTCATTGGCAAACCCTGGAACTAGCAACTTCTGTTCAGCTGTATGGGATGCTTGTCAAATTTCATTAATAGCAAATTCTCCATTTGCCCCATCTTTGCAAAATAAGGCTGGAGTATCACAAAATTCTTCTGCTTCCAAGTTGACAGACCTCTGGCAATCAAAGGATGATTTCTGTAGAGCATTTGGCGCTCCCTTGGCCGAAGATTCCCTCTGCTATAGTGGAAACCCAATCGAACTTAACAAAACCGAGACAATCCCTCCACCAGGAATGTGTCTGGAGAAGATTGGTGATGGATCTTATCTCAATATGGTTGCTCATCCAGATGGTTCTAACCGAGCCTTCTTTGGAACTCAGGCCGGAAAGGTTTTCTTGGCTACTATACCAGATCAGGATTCAGGACAAGCATTAGGAATTGATGAATCTAGCCCTTTCGTCGATTTATCTGATCAAGTTCACCTAGACACCAACTTTGGCCTGTTTGGGCTAACCTTTCATCCAAATTTCTCCCAGAATGGCCGTTTTTTTGCATCATTCAACTGCGATAAAGTGACGAATCCAGGATGTTTCGGAAGATGTGCTTGTAACTCAGATGTTGGTTGTGACCCGTCAAAGTTGGGGTCTCCCGCTTCATCTCAACCTTGCCAATTCCACACTATAGTGGCAGAATATACAGCCAATGGAACAGAGGAGACTCCATCTATGGTAATTGTTTTTACTCCAAAATTTCAGTGATCTGCATATGAATATCATTTCATGGATGCCTATCAAACAATATAAATACAAGGGAGGATTTGATAACCAATAAGAGAACTCATTCTTGAAAATCCTCAGAATATAAATAAAAAGTGGAAAAACATCGGTGTAGGCTTATAGCTTACACGAGTAACGATAAGAAAATATTGCAGCCCATAACTTAATACTCCAATAGAGAACACAAATAGAGTATGGAAAAACAGAACAGAAAACATCCAAGGACATGGAAAAGCTAATTAACTATATTAAACTAATTCACATGAAATTCAACCAGCATTGGCATCCTGATTTCTATAAAAAACAGGCTCAGCATGCCAAACCAACAGAAGTGAGAAGAATATTTTCAATGGGGCTTCCATACAAATCAACAGCGGGTGGTCAACTTCTGTTTGGTCCTCAAGACGGGTATCTCTACCTGATGATGGGAGACGGTGGACCAAAAGGCGATCCTCTAAACTTTTCCCAGAATAAGAAGTCCTTGCTTGGGAAAATTATGAGGCTAGACGTGAATAAGATACCAAGTCTGTGTTCTCTTACAGTTTTACTCATCCTTCCCTTCCTTACATTTTATAAATAAGTATGTTCACAACTATTGTTGTCATTATAGGTCAAAAAGAACTTGCTGATCTGGATTCATGGGGAAACTACTCAATCCCTCAAGATAACCCTTACGCCGATGACAAGGAGTTGGCCCCAGAAATATGGGCACTGGGGTTGAGAAACCCCTGGCGTTGTAGCTTCGATTCAGAAAGGCCTTCATATTTCATCTGTGGTGATATTGGGCAGGTACCAATACACACTAATATCTCAGCTCAACCTTTTATTCTAGTTTTTACTCTTTTTCCATATCAGTATCGAGAATTTAACATCAACAACATGCCCCAATGCCTCAGAATTTATTCTAGTTCTTACTAATATCTTATTGATTTGAAAGGCTAAAGATCAATTCTGAATCCAAAGAACCAAATTGAGCATTCAACTCAAATATTCTCAGTGATTTAGTAGAAGTAAATCATTAGAGGACTCCTTCTTACTATGCAGGATACTTATGAGGAGGTTGATATCATTACCAAGGGAGGAAACTATGGATGGAGAGTATATGAAGGCCCTCTTGTTTTCACACCTCAGCCAGCATCAGGCAGCAATACTTCTGCTGATTCCATCGAACCTATACTCCCTATCGCAGGATACAACCATTCACAAGTCAATAAGAAAACGGGGTCAGCCTCGATATCAGGTGGTTATGTCTATCGATCCAAGACCGACCCCTGCATGTATGGAAGGTAATATATCAAACAACTTCAGATACTCTAACAAATCTGGTAACAGAGTTAATTGGAAAAATTATGAAATAATGGTAGGTAGTTAGGTACTAAGTTTCAATTAGCCATAGGGAATGGGAAGTTGCAGATTTATCATCCATATTTACACTACTATATTCCAAGAGAAGTTGATTAAACAAACATTCTTTAAATTGGTGCACAGTTACTTGTATGGGGATCTCTACGGTGAAAACTACTGGGCAGCTTTGGAAAATCCCATAGACAGTGGGAAATTTTCAGCAGAAAGTCTACAGTTCGGTTGTGCTCAAGACACCCCCATGAGCTGTGCCTCAGCAGCAAATGGACCACATCCTGCATTGGGGTATGTATTCTCATCAGGACAAGATAACAAGAAAGATGTGTTCATCTTATCAAGCAGTGGTGTGTATCGAATAGTCCGGCCAAGTCGCTGCAATTACTCTTGCTCAAAGGAAACACCCATCAATGCCAAGCCTAGTACCCCATCTCCATCACACACTCAACATGTACACCCTCATTTGGTTGCATCACTTTTTCTTTCTTTATTGTTGCTCTTGGTACTCATGTTTCCCAGTCCATTGTAAGTGAGCATCAACAGTATTCTCCGAATTGATCCAAGAGTGAAGTACGAACACTATTTACCATTTCATAATAGATGACAAACTTAGGTAGTGTAAGGAGTCATTTTCTGATTTGTGTTCTCTTTTCAAGTAATAAGTTCACGTTTTTTAGCAAGAAAATTGTTATTTATAATTTCCTATCTAACATAACATTATCTTATTAGTTTAACAAAATACCCTTTCATCCATATCTCTTAAATTTTTGCTAAAGCTATTAGTTCATAGTTTTATGTTTGGCGACACTTGATTCGAAATACAAGGTGTTTGTTCTAAGAAAGTTCTGAAGAACATAAAGAATTTTATACAAATCTATTGTCTTCGACTATACATTATAACCTCAACGCTAATGATGCCGAGGAGAAACTTTTGTTGAAGTACTAATTTTAAAACAATAGTTAAACTCGACACTTCATGATTGCGAGTAACCTTCTTGCGAGTGACCTTTCTTGACCACTAGTTCAAGTACAGTGTTTGTTAAGAAAAGAAGCTAAACTGTGCTTTCTTGTCCCTTTAAAGATTGAAAATTCATTGAAGTTTTATAATGAAACCAAAAGATACCTTTAATAAGAAGCGTAATCATTTTGCCTTATTATTGAGCACTCACCACTTCAATAATTTTTAAGCCTGCCTAACACTTTTACTTAGATAATCTCATCATTTCTCCGACTGCAAAAACTTCAAAAGAATATATTCTATTGAAAGTGATCAGAATCACTTTATAGCAATGAGACACAAGATATTAATTTAATTAGTTCATGTTTAATTTGTAAAGACAATGTTCAGTAAATATGGAAAAAAAATATATACTATGCACTCAATCAAAAAGCTCTTACTATTGATGTTGCTATGTAGATGTTTCCTCAAAAAATAAAAATCCCAGTTCTAAGTACTTTAACCAGATATAAAAACTTCTCAAATATAATAACAACATAAACGGAAGGCGGATATATATAATAGTACTTGTACGCGTTTATAAAGGTCGAAGACTTTCCTTATCCTCGGATTGGGACACGATCCCCTACTTCTAAATTTTGTTAATCGAAAAGAAAAGAACTCCTCCCCACCAAATTAAAGCAATATATTCCTCCTTTCCTATCCCATTCTCCAAAAGCTACACTCAAGGTTCTCTACTTAGCATCATCATACACCAATAATAAGATACCCTATAGAAGCCTCACCACTCACCCTTCTCTTTAAGTACTTGAAGAACATTCCTTGTTGAACAATACCATTTCTCCAAAGTCACCATGAAAACAACTCATCTTCTTCCAACTGTCCTTTTCCTCTTTCATTTACCCTCCTTCATCTCCTCACAAGCATGCAAGAACACTTGTGGAACAATACCAATCAAATATCCCTTCGGCACTGGCCAAGGCTGCGGAGATCCTCGTTTCCAGCCTTACGTTTTCTGCGAAAATGGACAGCTAAACTTCAAAACACGCAGTGGATGTTATCAAGTCACCTCAATTGATTACAACAAGCAAGTCATGTACATTTCCGATACCACCATGTCCACATGCGCCTGCTCTCAGCCGAGCAAAGGGTTCAGCCTGGACTGGAATGCACCATTCAGCTTCCAGGACGATACCATCTTCGCCCTACTAGACTGTTCTATTGATTCTTCACCGATATATAAATCCAGTGGAGACGAAAACAACTCGAGCTTCCCTATGTGTGACAATCAAGGCGCGGGAATTTGCAGCCTTCTGTATTCTTGCCAAGCTGTGAGCAGAATCGACCTCCCTGTATCAACCTGTTGTGTCTATGCCCCTGTGGACCTTGGGCCATCATTCGACATGGATTTGCAGAAACTGAAATGCACATCATACTCTAGCATATACGGCTTCAACGGGCAGTTTCCGAATCCACAAGGATGGAATTATGGCATTTCTTTGAAGTACAAATTCAACTTCAATAATGATTACCCTATAGTTTGTGCTAATTGTGAGAAGAGCCATGGAGTTTGTGGATACAATGGACCTTATAATGCATTTTCTTGTAATTGTCCAACTGGAGTTAACACAACAACAGATTGCTACCTAGGACCAGTCTGGAATAACAGTAACAGAATTATTTCAGGCAAAATTAGTAAGAATTTTATTCTTTTCTCAATTCTGATATATTTAAATTATAATATTTTTTAACTCAACTTTATTAAGAATTCTATTCTTTTATCAGGACCATTCTTCATTCTTTTCATGACATGGTTGTTCATTGTTGCCATGATGTGAGAATCAAAGGATGCATATTGGCAAATACCAAGTTCACAGAACACAGAGATTTTTTCTTTATGTTCTTGAAGAATGGGAATTTATTTTTATTTTTTTCCTTTTATTTTCTTGACTGAAATTGTGAATATATTGGGACTTTTCCAATATTTTCCAATCTCCAGGAGACCAAAGTTTGTTAATGTTTTCAATTATGTTCATTGACATGCAACTCACTCTAGTCTGAATCAACATTGATGCATGGTTTTTTTCAATACCCAAACATTTTTTTGGTCATTAAGAGGAACTATTACAAATTTAATTAACTTAAAGCATACAATTATTTTATTTATCTCAGGGATTAAAGATATAGATACTAGGGGGGGCAGAAGAGATGTAAAGGTCTGTGATAAAGTTTTACATGCTTAAATTAACCTTAAACATCAATCTGTAGATAAAAAAAACTAGAGAAAATTAGCTAAAACTCGACTTGCCACTGATTACTCAAATTGCTAGATAGATGCCTGTACATACCCTCTTACTCACCCGACGAGTAGGTATCAGTTTCGCTACACCCCGGACACACCCAAAACTCAACTGGGTAAGAATCCGTGTCCGAACATAGACCCGAAAATTGATGTGTACCCGAGTCAGGACCAAACAGAAACCGAGTACCCGAATTGACTTGATACTCAAATCGCCTCAAAATGCACTCAAAATAGACTCCAAACGGCACGAATCGACTTTATGTACTATGAATAGATAACAATATTAGATCTTAAAAAATAAACCGAACTACCGACGGTCCTGTGTATTTCCAGTTCAAGTTGCGAATCGAAATCGAAATCGCGATCCATTCTATTTCAAGAGGATCATCGAGCCATGTATAGATTTATTCAGAATTATATATGCACTTGGTCATAATTATTGCTAATATATGAAGAGGTAATTCATATACTCCATATTAATTTTGAGCAAAATATGACTAAAAAAAAGACATCTTGACAACTAGAGGGGGTCCAGTTGAGTTCTGATCATCTATTTGGATATAAAGGAAGCAAGATCACATAAACAAATCTAAAAATTCCAAACTACAAATGGAATATGTTCCTTCTTTTAAGCCACTCCACAAAGAGGGAATAATCACTTTCAGCATTTGTTCTTCATTTACTACCTCTACCAGCTAAAGAAACTATGCAGCAACATATAATATAAAGCTATGAGAATTTTGGCAGATTAGCACTTTTTTCATCCTTTTTTTAACTTGGAGCACACCTCCTTTTTTTTTGCAACCCACTAGCACACCACCCCCCCAAAATGACTATTTTACCCTTACTGAAAAAAGCTAACATTTTCCCTCCTCCCTTTTCACATTCTTGCTTTATCTTCCCCCCCCCCCACCCCATAATAAAATTGTATTTTGACGTTTCATCACCCCCCCCCCTCATTCTCTCTCACTCTCAAAGTATCAAAATCGCAACTTTGGCCGAATTGACCTCGAAAAAAGTAAGTTTTATATCTCTTTCACTTCAACTTCCACTATTTAGTGTAAATATTTGTTCTTTTTTTAGTTTTTTGATAGGTTTTAGTATAAAGTTTGGATTTTTCTTTTTTTTTTTCAGGTAAAAATTCATTTATTTAGTTTTTTTAGGAGATATTACAATTTTGATGTTTGTACTTGGTATAAAATTGTAACATTATTAGTTCTTGTACAAAAAGTTACTTTATTTGGAATTTTTTATAGTTTTTTTAGGAGATATTACAATTTTGATGTTTTTGTAGCAAAAGTTACAATTTTGGTACCAAAACTGAATTTATTTTGTATAATGTTGTGACTTTGATAATTTTTTATGCAAAATGTTACTTTATTTGTAATGTTTGTAGTTTTTGTAGCAAAAGTTTCGATTTTGGTGTCTTAAGCATTTATAGGTTTTAGTATGATTTAGAATTGCGATGGATACACATATATGCTATTGTTTACACATAAATTGTCCTATATACACTAATGTATACTGATTTGCACTTGTTTACACTGATCTGCATCTATTTACACTGATCTGCATCTGTTTACACATATGTGCTAACATATAGTTTCTTATATATGCAGGAAACGGCGTCGAAGTGAATGGGAACAAGATATTCTAGTTTACACTGCGGATATTTGGAGGCGAAGCACTTCATCGATTTCCGAAGAAAGTTTGGAGTTGACCTCGTGAACAAGATATTCTAGTTTAGTTTAATTTACTTTGTTTGGTATTAAAACCATATCTTTTGGAATCATATCTTGTGGAAAAAATGTCCAGAACCATATCTTTTGGAATTATGAAATGCTTATTTCTGTTTAAATAGTGTTATCTTGTGTTCAGCAGTGTTATCTTGTGTTCAGCTGTGTTATCCTGTGATATGTTTTTTTTTCATTGTTTAATAGTGTTATCTTGTGCTCAACAGTGTTATCTTGTGTTCAGCTGTGTTGTCCTGTGATATGTTGTTTGCTTCATTGTTAAATAGTGTTATCTTGTGTTTTCTACTGTTAATACAAACTTAAACATTTAAATAACATTATTCACAACTAAGATTATTAGACGTTCATACAACATTATTCATAAAAACATTCATACAACATTATTCATACAAACATTGATACAACATTATTTATAACAACATTGATACAACATTATTTATAAAATCATTGATATAACATTATTCTAATTTGATTTGTCAAGGGGATGCACGGGTACATATTCGTTGCTTGTGCAAATTTGTTTGCTGTGTCCCGTTTGCCTACACCGACCACAACGCTTGCAAACGATTTCTTCTCCTTGGGATGGCATACGTTTATTCTTCCGTCTTCCCTTGTTGTTCTTAATTATAGGTGGCAACACTGCCACAGTTTTCACAGTCTCTGGAACAACATGTTCCCATTCACTTCGACGCCATTTCCTGCATATATAAGAAACTATATGTTAGCACCTATGTGTAAACAGATGCAGATGAGTGTAAACATGTGCAGATCAGTGTAAATAGCTACAGATCAGTGTAAACAGCTGCAAATCCGTGTACATTAGTGTAAACATGTGCAGATCAGTGTATCCATGGCCACACTAAATCATACTAAAATTTATAAATGCTTAAGACACCAAAATCGCCAACATTACAAATAAAGTAACATTTTGCATCTAAAAATATCAAAGTCACAACATTAGACAAAATAAATTAAGTTGGTCTACCAAAATCGAAAATTTTCCTACCAAAATCGTAACTTTTACAACAAAAATCGTAACTTTTTCAACAAAAACATGAAAATTGTAATATCTCCTAAAAAAGTATAAAAATTTCCAAATAATTTAACTTTTTGTACAATAACTAATAATGTTACAATTTTATACCAACTACAAACATCCAAATTGTAATATCTCCTACAAAAACTAAATAAACGAATTTTTACACAAAATAATAACAAAAATCCAAACTTTATACTAAAAACTATCAAAAAAAACAAAAAAAAAACAACAAATCTTTATACTAAATAATGGAAGTTGAAGTTGAAGAGATATAGAACTTACTTTTTTCCACGTTAATTCGGCCAACGTTGTGTGAGAGCGAACGTGAGACAAGAGAATAGAGTGACCGTGAGAGAACAAAATGAGGGAGAGGGGGGGGGGGTGGCTGAAAGGTCAAAAACAAGTTGTGTATTGGGGTGGGGGGAAGATTAAGCGGGAATGTTAAAATGGGAGGGGGGTTTGGTTTTAATTTTTTTAGTAAGGGTAATTTAGTCATTTTGAGGGGGTGTGTGCTAGTCCTATGCAAAAAAAAAGGATGTGTGCTCTAAGTTAAAAAAAGACTCTAAAAAGTGCCAATCTGCTAAATTTCTCATAAAGCTATATATTCTTGCACTTATTCTATAATCATTTGCATTTATCATTCAACTGGTTTCCAGAAAATTTCAAGAAAGAGTAACTTATCTGACTTTTTTAGGAAAACTGGAAATAGGACCACATGTTATCGATGAATATGATTCCGATTGGGTTTTTTACTTTCACTTTAGACATCATGCTACACAATAGGAAGGTTCCAAACTGGACTGCTTGAAGGTAGATATGCAAATCGATGCTCCATTCTCCTCAGGAGCACCAATCACTGTGTTCTAGCCTTAGAAAAGCTAATAAGCTATCGTTAAATCATGACTCGCAATTATTATGACAAGTGCAAATGAAACTGATAATGGTGGATTCCAAAACGGAAAAGATATAATTGCTAAAAAAATCTGCTTGTCACATATAAGCGAATTCCTTACAAGTGACTTCAGTGTCATGAAATTCAATGAAGAAAATTGGATCCTGACATCAAGCAAAAAATAAATAATCATTCCGCTTCTATGAATGGTTATACCATACATTTCAGGATACAGTTATAACTTATAACTGCGGTTTCACTGTTTTCTTCAAATAATAATATGCTCCCCTGCGCTATTCATTGTCAAAGGTAAACAATATGGGGAAATAAATTAGAAGTGAATGGAAAGGTACCAACCAGCTCTCCCCCAAAGTGCCAATCAGCTCAAATTATGTACAGGATATAGTTCCAAAAACTCTGTCGACTCCGTCTTCCCAAATTTCTATCTACCACCATCCTTGGCACAACAATCATCATCTCATGTTGCAGCAGTGCGCTTTTTTATGTTTTTGCAGTTTCCTCCAAAGGCAAATCATCTGCCTCGGTGATTGATAATGTGCAGTAAAATAATCTGGGATGCATCCGAACTGACAAAACTTCAAGCTATGCACATATTCAACTGGCTTGGAGCTGTTAAATTTTTCTACCCACATTCCAACACTCACATCTTCCATTTTGAATAACTGCAAATGATAATTTACATTAAAAAATGTTCTGGACAGACAACATCAGCACCCCTATGCTTTGCTCTTCAGAGTATGCATACTCCAAGGGACAGAACATATGAACAAATGATGGGAAAATGAGCAGAGATTATTAACTTACTCTCAGCTTATGTTTTTCAAACTCAGATACTATGAAGTGTGCAATATCAGATGAGACAACATAACCAGGTCCATTGGCATAAGGAGGATAATTTTCTTCTGGCCATTCCTGCAGATTAATATATAAAAAGGCTCAAGTCCAATGCACATAATACACAATGTTTCTTACCATGCCTATATGTGAAGACTAACCGAGTAGTACAAAAATAAATATTGTAAAACTAAATATCAACGAAACACTACTTAGTAGTACTACTTTCCAAACATATTGTATCTACAACTTAACAAGACTCTAGGTCCAACTCACATGCTAGTATAGTTCCCTGTCATATTGATCCTTCCTAAGTACCCAGTAACCAGCTACTTTGATTACTGGAACAACTTATATGGTCCAACACTTAGTTTTTTATGTTGAATAACTAGAACTCCACAACTTTAACCTAATACAGTAACATGATTTGCATTAATCGTCCAATCATCTTTGCATGAAATAGCAGTATGAAAAATGGTTATGGCTCTTGGATTATCTTTACATGAGTAGAAATATCAAAATAGCAGATTATTACACGTTTCCATATTTTATGGAGTCAAAGATTTTATGTTCTCTGACTCTTAAATAGAACGAAGTAAACCTACATTCTTATCTGCTGTTAAATAGTAGATAAAATTTTCACTTCACTCTTGGGTCAATTAGGAAACAGCTTCCTTGGTATCACAAAGGTAAGGTTGCGACCAACCCCCCTTTTCTCCGATTAAGCAAAATCATCTTTGGAGCAACTGGGACATGTTGATGTTGAAATAACAGTATCTAATGGCATGAGATTTTCGCCATAATCTTACTTTGCAGGGAGAAAATGTTGGCATGTAAACATTGATTTGCATCTAAGAATTAACCAATAATAACAGCATGCCTCTAGAACACATAGCATCACAAATGTTTAAGAAATTCCCTGTTTATGGCATGAACCATGATGATTTCACCCTCTATAGGTGCCAAACAAGACCGCATCAAATCAAATAAGTGAAATATGCTAACATCTTATTGCATCTAATTAGGATTGGAAATGGTTGTTCAAGGACTAAAAATGATGGCAGCAATGCTAGAAATGTACAATCAAACTTTCCGATCACAAATGTAATGTAATATCAAGGATTTAAGTACAAAGGGTATAACCTCATATGATACGGCCCATTTTCCGTTCCTCAAAGGCTTGTGGTAATAATTGATGTTCCCGAGATAGAGGCTTCTTTCTATGCGGACTTTCCTCACTTCTTTCATGACTGCATCTATCCTTACAAATGTATCGTCATCACACTTCATAACATAATCTGCAGCCAATGTGCGGACCTGAAACACGATGAAAGAATTAAGAGATGAGGAACTTGGGACATGCAAGAATAACTGTGATGCCAACTAACAAATCCGAATAGTGTCTCTTACCCCATATTCACATATGGCAACTGTTTTTAAGACAACAAGGTCATAATTATCCATATAAGGCACTATAACAATATCACCAAAGAACTCCGCTTCTTTCTTCAGCTCCACATTGACCTCCTTTCTTCCATGCTGACAAAAGGATCGAAGATATATAAGATGTCCACAAAGAAGGATCAGAATTCGATTTCTTATGGTTGTCAAGGAAAAGAAAGCCCTAACCATTGCAACAAAAAAGCGAGCCACAATTTTAGAGGACTTGATTGAAGTGTGCTGCATCCATGACTTCCTTACTGCCATTCGCTCCGCAAAGTGGTTACCAGCAGAAAGAATTCCAATAAAGACGTCAACGGGTCCATCAGGGAGAGAAGGGGCTTGCCACTCAGACACCATCTCAAGCTGCCTTTGTGGAGCATAACTTGGATGTGAAGTGGGCAGAGAAGCAGCAAAAACTGAATGCAAATCCACATCCCCCTTCATAGATAACCCGGTGGCATCTTCAAGGGTGAAACCCTGTTATATATATAATCAGATTCAGAAACCTGCTAATATTTAATGTCCAGCAATTGATTTTTCAGATAAGACTACTCACTGTGCGATATGGGAAGGAAGTAACATGCCTCCCATCAACATTTACGTGATAACCTTCTAAGCCAGAGCTAAGTGTGAGGACAAACAATTTCTCTTCTGCAAAAGGGTAGGGCCAGTTAACCGTCACCTTCTTAGTCCTCCGCATCAGCCGTTTCAACCACCAAGATGTCTTTGGTTCTTCAGAGTCATTATCATCATCACGCATCCACTTCTCACATTTTGTCTGTCCATCAACTGAGTGCAACACAGAAGATTAAAAAAGAGAAAAAATCCACATAGTCACATCAGATATAAATAAATATGGCTGGTAGTACATAACAATAATGAGATAAACTAAACAGGTAGATCTTAAACCATGAACATCAAAACCAGGGTTTAGATAAAGGGATTGAGATCCAAATAATTAAACTAACTACATTATCAGCTCAAAAATTCAGTTACTCCAAAATCAAGTTAGTTTCACAAAAAAACAACAAATTCATGTGTCAAAACCGTTCTCTAAAACTCCTATGGCATTCAAATAAATTACCATTTTAACAGTCATTAAATATGTTCCCCACCATGATGTCTACATTAACTAATGTGATATGAATTAAATCAGTATTACATTTTCAGTACAACTTCTATGAAGTAAACAACTAAGTATAGAGCTCATTAGGTAACAAAATGGAATCCAGATTCGGATACCATCTTACCAGTTTCCTCAACATCTTTCGATTTCCATCCCTCACACCGTAATGATGTTCCCCATTGCATTCTGTAACAGGTATTCTGCTCAATCACAGGCTTCCCGCTCCAATCCCCCTTCAACCTTGGATTAAAATGCAGTATTCGTGGCGGATCCTCCCCATCCACAATCCTTAGCCCCTGCAACTCCATCATAAACTGTGAAATCAAAACAAAATCATCACTCTCCTTCTTTATTGTTATCTTAGGATCATCTTCCTTATGAGCCTTCTTGGGCTTCCCAATCACTGTTACATGCGATCCCAACATCAACCCACAAGGAATCTCCATCAGACCCCCCTTCTTACTGAACTCCTCACCCGATAAAAACACTGAACTTGGGCACGAAATCTCGCTCCCATTGTTTATCCTCCCCTCACCCAACTCATTCTCATTCTTCAAGTCCCCCTTCTCAATTTCATCAAACACTTTCTTCCCTAGAACAAATGCATCCCTAGCAGCTCTATGCAACTCACTGTACTCATCCATATCAATACTATTAAATGCATTTTCATCGAAAATTAGCCCAGAAACCTCCCTAAATTCCCCCATTTTTCGATCAATTTTAGAACTAACATTTCCTCCCTCTACATCTTTCTGCGCAAATTCTTCACCTTTATCCACTATAACAGGCCGAGAATCGAGGAAAAACTGCAAACCGGCTTCCGGGCCACCCAAACCATCACCTAACATCCCAGTACGAAGAACTATAGGCATTTGAAAGCTTATAAACAATAAGTATAATACTAATACTATCATCAAAAGCTGAATCGACTTGAGACGACTCACTGAGGCCAGCGAGTCAAGCCTACCTTTCTTCATCAATTCTATACTATACCGAGATCAGCTTCAGCTAACACACCACTTTCTTCAATTTTTTCGCAGTTATGTTCTTCTTTTTATCCAAATGGGTTTACTCAATCAGTGGTACTCAATAAAAATTCTTCCTTTTTCTTAAACTTGACAATCTTTTGGGACAAAACACTGGAGTAGATCTTCTTCCCCAAATGGGTTTATGCAATGAGTACTGTTTCACAAAAATTCTTCCTTTTTTCTAAAATTTGATAATCTTGTTGGGATAAAATTAGATCTTTTTCACCGAATGTGTTTATGCAATCAGCACTATTTCACACCAATTCTTCCTTTTCTCTTAAACATGACAATATTTTCGGGACAAATTGAGTAAATCCTTGGCTTTTCTTCAAATGGGCTTATGCAATCAGCACTATTTCACAACACATTCCTGAAAGACAATCTTGTGGGACAAATGGTCTCGATCTTCCCCCCCAATTGGCTTATGCAATCAGCACTATCTTCCTTTTTCTATTTTCCTCAAACGGGTTTGTTCAATCATCACTATTTCACAGCACTTGATAATCTTTTTATGACAAGTGAATATTTATTTTTCACAAATGGGATTATATAATCAGCACTATTTCACAAATTTCTCCCTTTATGTGAAACTGGACAATCTTTTTGGAACAGAGGGAGGTATGTGCTCAAGATTCAAGAATGAGGACTCGTACAATGATAGAAAGGAGGTGAATAGTTCAAGGCTTTGGGACAAAATAAAGAGACAAATTTGCATCGGAAAAACAGAAATTGGACAACATTCGAACCAAACGACAGCGTTGTGATGTGATTTATTGTGTCTGTTTTGGAGAGATTAAGGAAATTACAAAATTGGACAATTGGAATAAGACAGGTCGTCTTGGTATGACTGACACCTATTATTGTCATGTGACCCAATATTACGATTTGGTGAACTAAAAAATACTACAATAATTGTTTGATCCATCGACATGTCGAATTTGTTAAACGCTACAAATCTACAATTAGACGGATAGCAACAAGATAGTATTCGAATTCTTATAATGACGAATATTAAAATTTTAATTGAAAAAATAACTTGTCAATTATATTAACAATTGGACTCAGCTTTTTATTTTTGATAATTAATAATTATAATTATTACTCCCTCCAATCCAAAAATAATGTCTTTCTAGACATTGCACACAAATTAAGAAACAATCATTACATTCACAATTTCCATCTATATCCCTATAAAGCAATCATTAATAATCCACTTTTCAATTAACTATATGATACAATCATTACTGTTTAGGGATATTAAGGGAAAAAGTGATACATTGTGCATTGATTTATGTAAAAAGACAATATTTTTGGATATTCATGAAATGTCTAGAAAGACATTATTTTTGGATTGGAGGGAGTAATAAAGATATTTTTGCATTTAAGAGGTTAAAGATGATATAATATAGTACTAAAATTAAACTAGAGTCTATAGACATTGTCAAAACTTTCTCACTATTTCATTCTCTTTAGTTGATCTATATGCTTACTTCATATGAGAGAAAAAATTTGTCTAACTCAACTTATAGATAGGTCAAGTTGTATTATCGATTTTTCTTTGACTTAACTTATTTCATATATTGTCAATTTTTATCATAACATAAATGAAAATTAATTTTTTATCAAAACATAAATGAATTTGAATTTTTTTGATAAAATGATGAAGTGCCAATGATATAAGTTTTGGTTAAACAATGCTAAATTTTGGCGACCTAAAAAATTAATTTTTTTGATAGATGATGAAGTGCCAATTATATAAGTTTTGGTAAAAAAATGTTAAATTTTGGCGACCTAACTAATAATTCTCGCATTGAAGCTCATTTACTTTTAATATATAATGTTTACATTTGTTAAATTCTTTTAGTATTCAATATTTACATGTATTTTGTAACAAGTAACATAAGTAATCTCTTGTTTAAATTAATATATATCTATACATACTAGTGTAATATAATTTGCACAAACAGTTAGGTAAACGGTTGAATAGCGCATATTTATATTGTATATATCAAACAAATCAATTTTCTTAGTTTTGAAAATACAATCAAGGTTTTGGCATTCAAATAAAAATGTACTGTGATGTACCTTAGGAACATGCTCATATAATGATACATATATATACTATACATTTTATTTGCTTCCGGCATCGCTCAACTGGTAAAAAACTAGAGGGTATGTGAAGTGCAAAGTAGCCTCGTCTTTTCATGCAATCCAAATTCAATTTTCACTGAGAGCTAATCTTGTGTTTCGAAACGTTTAATGGACAAATTCTAATCCCCTAGTCACGCGAAATACATTTCATATCAACCTCTGACATCATACCCAAAACAGAAAACTATCAGAGCCCTTAATTTGAGGATCTCAAACATTTTTACTAATACACCTTATTTAGATGGATGCATAGACTATAATTAGCATAATATGTTGGTCATAATATTTAATTTGTCACATGTTGACATCGTCTTGACGAGAAAATTCTTGTATGCTTAGGAGGTCATGCTCACATGGTGCTCACAACTATCTGAGCCGTTAGATTAAGAGTTTAAATGATATTTTAATCCTATGGTTCATATTTAATTGGGTATTTTTGTCCTTACATCTTTAAGTGGAAAAACAATAATATTGGTTTTTTGAGTATTAATGATAGAGTAATTAGCAATTAATTGAGATTGGAGAGAGGAAGCTAAATGCAATGATTACTTCAGCTCACCAATGTAGAAAATATGAATTCTAGTATTAATCTCATTTTAGATATATTTTTAGTGACACCATTTACTAATACACTCTGGTGTTCCGTTCTTGTTCAATAACACCACTGAATAATATATATTAGTGTTGCATATTTATTCAACAACACCACATAAAATTTATTTATATATCTTTACTAGTATTAATCTCATTTTAGATATATTTCTTCAATAATAAACAATTATAGTATTAATCTCATTTTAGATATATTTTTAGTGACACCATTTACAAATACACTCTGGTGTTCCGTTCTTGTTCAATAACAGCACTGAATAATATACATTGGTGTTGCATATTTCTTCAATAACACTACATAAAATTTACTTTATATATCTTTACTGGTATTAATCTCATTTTAGATATATTTCTTCAATAATAAACAATTCTTGTATTAATCTCATTTTAGATATATTTTTAGTGACACCATTTACTAATACACACTGGTGTTCCGTTCTTGTTCAATAACACCACTGAATAATATACATTGGTGTTGCATATTTCTTCAATAACACCACATAAAATTTATTTATATATCTTTACTAGTATAAATCTCATTTTAGATATATTTATTCAATAATAAACAATTCTAGTATTAATCTCATTTTAGATATATTTTTAGTGACACCATTTACTAATACACACTGGTGTTCCGTTCTTGTTCAATAACACCACTGAATAATATACATTGGTGTTGCATATTTCTTCAATAACACCACATAAAATTTATTTATATATCTTTACTAGTATAAATCTCATTTTAGATATATTTCTTCAATAATAAACAATTCTTGTATTAATCTCATTTTAGATATATTTTTAGTGACACCATTTACTAATACACACTGGTGTTTCGTTCTTGTTCAATAACACCACTGAATAATATACATTGGTGTTGCATATTTATTCAATAACACCACATAAAATTTATTTATATATCTTTACTATTTATGCTTAAAATGTATTTTGGTATCTCTCATTATCTCTAAACACAAAATTAACTCTAACCGCTTAAGAAACTGTAATATGATTACTACCAAAATTGGTGGAATAATTAAAATACCAATTGAATTTGTCTTGACTAGACTTAATGCAATACCAAACCAAATTATATAAATCACAATAGAAAATACAAATTTAATTTGAGTACACCAATCAAATTTGTATTGTTTATATGTATTAAGTATTCAAGTTTAAAATTGTGAGTATATTTTGTAAAATTTCATAATTAAGATTCCAGATTTGGGTGTTATTTTGGTTAATAAATGGTAATAAATTTGGAGTGCAATAAATTTGGTGTTACTTTTTCACATTCCATAAAAAAAACATTTCTTAAATGACCATGAAACCCTTGTGAGCATGGTGCTCACAAAATAGTTGTAAGCATATAAGTACAACTCCGTCTTGACAACCAGGTATCACACAACAGTAGCTAGCTTTATTGGTGCTCACCACCTTGTAATGTTCGTTGTATTTGTCTCATTACATTCAATTGTGAGTTGTTTGTCACACACAAAATTCCATTCTTTCTTTCATGATTATCACCATTAACGATGTTCGCAAATTCTTGGACGAAAAATAATGTCCAAATAATTAGACGAAAAATTCCAGTGTTTCATGTTACCCAAGCCATTCAATCCAATTCTACCCCTTCCATAATTTGAAAACTTCCTATAATATTATTGCATTTGTATACATTTTCTCTGAGACTTTTCCTTTATAATTAATGTAGGGAGGAAAGATTATATGTACAATCTACAAACTTTATTTCTAGATTACACATATTAAAGGGTTAAAAGTTACGATATATAGTTTCATTAAGTTTTTTGTTTATTAATGGTTCATTAGTCATAAAAATTGTATATTTTATCAGTTTAAATTATATTTTCTTCTTTATTTGGTACATTTTAGGTAATACATACCATTTTGTCAAAAAAATCATTAATGTCAATCATCTAACCTTCTTTTTGAGTTTTAGATCATTTGTACTAACTGGTTTAATATATTTTGGTGTACAAACTCAATCGGTGCATAATATCATTTTGGTACATTTCTTTTGAATATTTTATTTTGTACCATCTTAGAATGATATATTTTAATAATGTGTACCATCTTTAAGTTGAAAATAATTGTATATGTTGATTAATGAAAACTAATGAACTGTATTATTAATGAATCATAGCCATGCTCAAGGTGAGACCCACTTAATTGGTATAAAAAAAAAGAACTTTGTCTATGCTTTTTCCTTATATCTTCTCTCATTTAAGGAATATAATAGTAATTACTAAGGACTCTGGTAATTTTATGTGGTGACTAAGTAATAACAACTAAATTTAATAAATTGATGTAGAAATTAATGTTAGAGATATTTTATATACGCTTTTTTTCATATAGGCACCTGAACTATTAAAATGTTCTCACATCTGATGAACTTTTTTTTTTAAATAGGCATTTGGAACAAAAAAGTGGCACTTAAACTTTCATTTTTCACATTTTTCTAAATTTCTCAAATCTTAAATTTTTGATGAAGGCAAAATAGTCAAACAATACTTAAAACTAACTCGACCTCATTATAAACTAACCCAACCTATTAAAATATTTAAATACAATTAAATTAAAGACATCATCTTCAACCTTATACCTTATAACTTATTCCTTCAAGGTCTTCTTCATAAAACCTTTGAACTGTCACTCAAAAATGTCGGGACCTCCTCCTCCCCATATGCTTTGTAGTATGAAGTTCTCGATTTTGATTATGTTGAGACATGTGAAGCAACTATTGAGTATATTACGATTAGAGTTAATCTCATGTTTGAATCTATATGTATAAGAAACTTATATTTAAGCGGTTTACGATTAGAGTTAATCCAATTTTTTCGACCGTTTATTACTTCAATGCATATGTATTTCTTTACAGCTTTTACAAGTTTAGATGGTGTTATAGATGAAGAATTGTTAGAAGCATTTGAAAAGTGGAAATCGAAATCATATGCTCTAACGGTCCCTTTAAGAGTAGTGACATCGCAATTCATTTCCTCTTGTTTGGATCAAGGTATAGTTTTTATGAAGCCTACATTATTCATCATCAACTATCTGAATACCAATGTCAAATATCAAATGTAAGTTGCAAATTGAATATTAAATATCAATCTAATAAAAATAATTAATCAGACATATTTGTGAATATCGAATCTAAAATATTAAGGCTATTAATAAAGAAGAAAGAGTTTATGAAAAGCACCTGAACTTTGTTCAATTTTTTGACGCCTAAAATCCTTTTTAAAAGTGACACCTGAACTTTTCTATAAATTTTTCCTCCAAAAAGTCATATTTTCATTATGACTAACTTGCCTTTGGATTAATGATTTTAGAATGTAAAAAAACCTAAGAAATTCATAAAAACGTGAAAAATGAAAGTTTAGGTGCCATTTTTTGTTCCAGGTGCCTATTTGAAAAAAAAAGTTCATTAGGTACTAATTTGTGAACTTTTTAGTAATTCAGGTGCCTATATAAAAAAAAAGCTTTTTTATATATAAGTGTGTTGTGGATGCTTACCTTTCTAGAGAACCTCCTAAATATTAAATTGACCGAATATAAGATAAGAAATTTTAAATTATGTATTTTTTAATTACTTCACATTTCACCATCACTATATTTGCTCTCAAAAATAATTTGAGCATGCCATTGCAATTGATGTTAAGAGGCCGAGTAGTCAACTACACGTTCATCACCACCAAGTTAAACAACTTTAATTGAAATGAAAGAGGTAAAAAATAATACCGAAATAAATACTACAAGATTTTATTTGCTAATAAGTATTAAGGCAAAATATTCGTCCACATACGCCACCGAAAAGAAACATTTAATGAACTCCACATGGTAAAATATTAACAATCTCCAACCAACTCAATAAACAATATCAAAATATTAAAACAATCACATTACACCAAGGAATGCTAATAATAATAATAATCTATTTAGAAAAAAAATGGTTAAACTTATACAACATTCTTTTTGTCATAATAAAGGCTTATTATATTATGGTGCAAACAAGAAAAGTCACAATTTAGACGTAATGTCCAATAAATAATTTGTGAATTCTCTCCTATTTAAATGTAGCAACTTCAAATGCCGAATTTCAACAACTTCTCTAATAATTCTAAGATAATAGAGCGAAAATGGCGATGTCGATATTCGAATTTCCACCAGTTAAAGATTGCAAGTCAACAGGCAGAGAGAAAGATAGTGTTGTTGCTGATATGGATGGGACTTTGCTTAGAGGAAGAAGCTCATTTCCCTATTTTGCATTGGTAGCTTTTGAAAGTGGGGGTGTTTTTAGGCTCATTTTCTTGCTTCTATCATCGCCAACTGTTTGTCTTCTTTACTATTTTGTGTCTGAATGGGCGGGGATTCAAGTGATGATTTTTGCAACATTTGTGGGGATGAAAGTGTGTGACATTGAGTCCGTGGCACGGGCAGTTTTGCCTAAGTTTTATGCTAGTGATGTGCATCCCGAGACGTGGAGGGTATTTTCGTCATGTGGAAAAAGATGTGTTCTTACCGCGAATCCGAGGATTATGGTGGAGCCATTCTTGAAGGACTTTTTGGGGGTAGATTTGGTATTGGGGACTGAGATTGGGAGTTTTATGGGGAGGGCTACTGGGTTGGTGAGGAGACCAGGTGTGCTTGTTGGGAAGAATAAAGCTGAGGCTCTCAAGAAGGCATTTGGAGAGGTGAAGCCAGAGGTTGGACTTGGAGATAGGCAAACTGATGTTCCTTTCATGAAATTGTGCCAGGTTCAAAAAACATCTCCTTACATGTTTCCTTTTTAACGTTTTCTATTTGCTTCGATACATTGTTACCTTTGTTATATAAAAAAGGGATATAGACGCTATCTTTTAAAGAGTCTGGATCTTCTGTAACACTATTATTTATGCAGGATAGCTATATTGTACCACCAGCAAAGAAAGAAGATAAAGCCGTGCCGAATGACAAACTACCAAAGCCAATAATTTTTCATGATGGTAGATTAGTTCAAAAGCCAACACCCTTTATAGCCTTAATCACAATATTATGGATCCCAATTGGCTTCATCCTTGCATGTATGAGAATTGCCTCTGGTTCACTCCTCCCCATGCCTCTACTCTACTATGCATTATGGGCACTAGGTGTCCGTGTCAAGGTTAAGGGCACCCCTCCCCCCAAAGTAGACAAGTCCAAAAACCAAAGTGGTGTCCTCTTCATTTGCTCCCACCGCACCCTCCTCGACCCCATCTTCCTCTCCGCGGCCCTCGGGCGCCCTATCCCCGCGGTCACATACTCCGTTTCACGCCTCTCCGAGATTATAGCCCCCATCAAAACCGTCCGGCTTACTAGGAACCGGACGGCCGACGCAGCTTTGATCAAGAAATTGTTACAAGAAGGTGACCTAGCAATATGTCCGGAGGGGACAACTTGTAGGGAGCCATTTTTGCTTAGATTCTCCGCATTGTTCGCCGAATTGACGGATGAAGTTGTTCCGGTGGCGATGGTGAACAAGATGAGTATGTTCCATGGGACAACGGCTAGAGGGTGGAAAGGAATGGACCCGTTTTATTTCTTCATGAATCCTAGCCCGGTCTATGAAGTCACATTCTTGAACAAATTGCCAAAAGAATTAACGTGTAGTTCAGGCAAATCAAGTCATCAAGTTGCTAATTATATTCAGAGGCTAATTGCTTCCACACTTTCGTATGAATGCACAAGTTTTACTAGGAAAGATAAGTATAGGGCACTTGCTGGAAATGATGGAGTTGTGATTCAGAAAGCTAACAAGCTTAAAGCAAACAAAATTATGGGTCGCTATAAGCGGTGTTAGTGCTCTCTAAACAAATATGTGATATATGTCAAAATTATGGGTTGCTAATAAGCATAATTAGATTCTTGAATATCACTCTAAATTTTTTAGAGTTCAAGACCCCTATTTTTCATATTAGCTAATTTCGTTCAAGAAAGATTTCAAAAATGTTTATTGTAATTGACAAGATGTTTTTATTTTTATGAATATAACTGTTAAGAACAATAAACGAAGAAAAATCTTAAATTAGTCATCTCAAATCTTATATGGATTACTTTATTTCGTTCAAACAATTATAGACATTGACTATTTTATATTATGAAAAAAAATTAATTGAGAAGATGTTTGTGGATAAAGCAAAAAAAAAAAAAAACTCTTGAACCCTTTTCATGCTCATGTCATCCCGAAGTATTACAACCTCCCCCCATCTCCTCGAAAAACCCAATCAAAATTATTGTAGTCAGTTATTTAACATTAATTACATGTATTAGGAAACACGTAAAACCATTGACATATTAAATTATCTATTGAACAATTAATAATATTCAACAAAAGACCTAGAAAATCTACAAGTAGTAAAAAAAAAATTGTGTCGGTGATGAATTGACTAATCAAGTAAATTGTTTATCAAAACTTACATATTAACAAAAAAGATGCATTTCCTCCGCTAACGTGGATTCAGATAAAAATAAAAGTTAATATATACCGATTGTCACTATTCAAGATTATATCGCAACACTTCAAGCCGATAGTTACAACCAAACTCTCTATTAATCAGAGAGTTAGGTTGTTGTATGCTAGATAATAAAATTACTCAAATTTTTCAATTCACTTACCGGCAGTTTCGCTGAAAGAAGGTTCTATTCGATAGTTGATTTAACACAATCTTTGTCTTAAACTATGTGATCTTTTCATTATTCATTACTTCCATTGTCTTCAATTCGACATTCTTGTTAGAAAGTTTTGGCATCCAGTCTCCTATTTTGGATCACATCTCGAGAAATAAGATCTACTAGCAAAATATCCCATTCCTGGCCCTATTGAACCAGCTATCCGCTCCTCTTTTCTTTTCTTTCTTGGTCAGACAAACCATCTTAAGCAAGTGACTTAGGAAGACTTTTTGGCACTGGTCTCTCTTTCTCTATATAATGATTCAAGGCACAAAAGATAACCTACTATTTTCATGGCTTATTTTCATTTTGGACCCTGAACTATCACGTAAGTTTTAAATTGAACCCTGATACTATCATAAGCCTCAAATTATCCCAAATACTACATTTTGTCTCATTTTGCCCCCTCAAATGCCAATTTTAGATTGAATTTCATTTTAAAAGAAGGACAAATTCAAATTATCACATATATCAAACTTTTGAGGCATTTTTACAAATAATTAATGATAGTATCAAAGTTCAATTTGAAACTTACGTAATAGTTCAGGGTCCAAAACGAAAATAAAGCTGGGATTTATGTTTAATTTAATAAGTTTCAAGGTCCAAAATGAAAATAAGCCTGGAATTTATTTTTAATTTAATAAGTTTTGTTATTTGTAAATTGTGCCCAAAAATTTAATATATGTGCTATTTTAATTTTGCCCTTATTTTAAAACGAAATTACGTCATATTTGACGTTTTAGGGGGTAAAATGAGACAAACCATAGTATAGGGTCCAATATGAGACTTAGGATAGTATTAAGGTCCAGTTTAAAATTTTCATCATACTTCAGGGTCCAAAATGAAAATAAACATATTTTCATTGGAATAAGACAACATGCTTCACAGCCATCAATCTTTGAATTCAATGTAAAAAGCATTAAGAAAAGTACCTAGCTAGGGTCAAATCAGACTAAACCAAGGTAAGAGAGGCCTTGGACAATAAAATTGTTGAGATGCCTCCAATTCAGACAACAAGGCTTGCTGGAAATGATGGAATTGTGATCGAGGCAAAACTATGGGTTACTGTGTTACGGTTCTTTAGTTGCATAAATATGTGATATATGTCCTAGTTTGATAAAGTAATGAAGTTTCTTAAGTTCAAATTATATTTTCACATACTGTATAATCAAGTAAATTGTTTGATATAAGTCCTCAAGATCATCAAGAAATGAGTCAACATACTACTTGCTAAATTTCCAAAATACGCATGGAAAATAAACATGTATGAGGAAAGAGAAACTAGTGATTAGTGAAGACAATTAAATCACCCAAAGTGTTTACCTATGATGACGACAAGTAATCGCAAGGAATTTAACATCTACAACCAAATCAGACACCCATAAGAAAAAGGAAAAGTGAATTAGCAGAACTGGTAAACAAAGAAACGCAGTAAGGAACAAATAACAACCTTTCGTCAGCAAGAAAACGAAAGATGAGGTCAAATGAGTTATACAAGCAAATCAATCACACCTACAATAAGACCACAAAGAGCGGGCACATTGAGTATTCAATCGACGAAAGTGTTATTCTGAACTAGTCAATTAATTAAGGCTGAATTGGTACTACATAAAAGAGTTACATCGACCTCTGTCTTCATCTTAAGAAATGAGTAGTCCAAACGACACTTCATCATAATATACATTACAATATACACAAGACCAGATATTCCATCTTAGATATATGGAAAGAGCAAAATGTTAAATACAAACAAACCAAACAGTCCCACTCAAATGCTTACTCGGAGTTCGGACAAAGACTTTCTACTATTGCTAATAGATACGAATAAACCAAACACTAACACGCCCAATATATTTGTAGAAGCTCTCATTTAAACAGGGCGAGAGGTAAGGGTAGGGGGTCGGGTTATATATGGAAAATTACAAGCCTATAATTGAAGTTCAAGAGCATTTCTGTGAAGATGAAAAAACAAAAAATGTAGTCAAGCTTCCAACATATCGCTTACAATCAGGGAGATGCTAAACAAAAATAATTGCTAAGAGAAACCAATATCACTACCTATTCATTATCATGAATCATTATATATCAAATGGAGACCATGCAGTAGTATCTCAAAATCAAAATATTTTATCTACTAACAAATTCATATTTTGAACATATGCAGTAGAATGATAGATTCAATGCTACATGTACGCCACTAAGCGACCAAGGCGTCCAAACATCTACAGAGGATGGAAAAATGTGATAACTAAAATTATTTAAGCATCTCCGGAAGTACCATAAACTTAGAAGCTCGACTAATATTAAAAATAGAGTATAAAAAGCAACACTCGCCAACAATTCAAAATAATACAGTACAAACCACTTACAAATATATCAATCCTCTCAGCATTTACCAAGTTACAACCCCCTGCAACTAACCCAATAGCATGGAACAAAAAAAACAAAATGTAGCATCCAAATAATTACGTGAAGAAAAAGGCTAATCATAAAGAATCAAACAAAAAATAATCAACAGAAACCAAAGACATTAGAACACAAACCATTATTTTTTATATTTATTTATAAGGAGAACAGTTCCATTCAACTCTAACTATTGTATTTAACATCTTTTCCACATATCCGGCATCTCAACTAATAATTTCTCAACAAAGTATCACTTCAACTATTTTTTAACATTGTGGAAGCCAACTAATCAATATATGCTACAAATTAACTAAAAACCATATAAAATATCAGAAAGATACAACTGGAGAAGTAACATCAACTAGCAATAGATTCACAAATAACAACTATGACTCAGACTCACACACACGATCATTTTGGGACAGAATTGTTTCGAAACCAAATTGGACAATTGTTGGGGGACATATCTGATTCAAAACAAAGCCAGAATCTTTTGGGGACAAAATCGATTCAAAAGTCAAAACCCAATTGGATGATCTTTTCAAGACAAAATTGGTCCAACACTTGGGTAATCTTTTTGGGACAATTATTTCAAAACCAAACTGAACAAGCTTTTCAAGACAATCAGATCTGTCTATCCTGTATCTAAAGAGGGAAACATCTTATAGTTCAAGTCTACCTCAATTTTGCGTTATGATCCAATAGTTTTGTACTTACAGAACCAATAATAAAGCTATCCACACAGAGAAACTATAGCGAGCAAAACAAATTTCAAGTATAAAATAGTACAATACAACTAGTACTATTTGCAACACTTCTGAAAAGCTCACTCACCAGCACTTACGTTAGACTGTAAGCTAGACGAGTTGTCTCTTTCCGTAGCTCAGACCTTTTCATCCACTCGTGTTATTATTACAGTATCAACAGAACAAATAAAAACAATAAATAACAATTGTTTCTATCCTCAGCAATCCAACTCTCTATTAATCAGGTACTAATGAAAATTTCGCTTATTGTCAAAACTTCTTAGCTGGTTGTAGAGTAGGTTTCCTTCAAGTAGGAAAACTTGATGAGTCAGAAAAGCATCAAATCGTGTGATGTCTAAATTGTTTGTTGTTTGTTCTGAGACCCTCCAATGTGAGGAGTCTATTCAGATCAAGGAAGCCAAGATTATGAAGTACAAATTATGAAGTCATCAAACATGGATGGCGTCTAAAATAGACCGAACAACAAAAACACCTGTAAAGAAGAACCCAAGCATCATATGTACTAAAGCCAAATGTCATAATGCTAACTGTAAAAATCCAAAAACAATTACTCCGTACTTCGTAATATAAAAGTACTAAAATGAGAAGCCAGACTTAAAAACAGCATCAGTTGTAGGTTACACCGGAAAAAAAATCAATATCCTTATCAAATCCAAGTTTCGTGTCTTCAGAGGTTCCTTACTCCCAGAACCTATTTATAACTTATTGTAGACAATGAAAGGTCTGCAAAAGTACCAACTTAGATAAGAACAAATTTCTGGTCTTCCATGCTGATCTTCTAAATATCAGAAGCACCCACCTCTTTACAGTGCCTTGGAAAACATCGAAATCTTGGGCGTAAACTCTCTATTGTATAAGTGCAATTCTTTATCAGAATCTCACTTATTTTTTAAAACAAAATTTCACATATATGTTGCATAGTGCATACCATTGTAATATTTCAAAATTACCATCTTTACGGGACCAAATTGGTTCATTGGACGATCTCCTTATGACAAAGATTTCATTACATAATTGGTCAAACACATAATTAGTTGCACACTCGGGACAATCCTTTTGGGACATATATAATTGTTTCAAAAACGAATCAGGCTATCTTTTTGGGACATAAAACTCATACATCTTTTTGGGACATAAGTTTTTCAAAATATTCCAACACCCTAGCAATGTTTTTGGGACAAAATTGTTTCAAAATTGATCTGACCATCTTTTCTGGGACATAATTAGTTAGCACTCTAACAATCTTCTTGGGACAGATTTATTTCAAAACGAACTCGGACAATCTGGGTTCAACACTTGGACAAAATGAAATAGAACCATGATATTTTGGTCTTACCAATAGAACCATGACAACCAACTAATAATATCCTTAATGGGAGACACATCCAGCGAACAGTAAAACTAGAGCAGTATGTTAAGTCAAAGCATTAATATAAAATATTAAAAATTGAGTCTAACCTCGAGTCGATGGAAGCTTATCTAAAAGGTGCGGGGATTTTCTTGCAGAGTGTGGGGGATTTCAACCGAGTATGACAATTGATGAAAACTCCATCCACTTCCATAGCTGGAGACTCGAGTGCACACAAAGCCTTCTCTATGAGAAAAGGCCAGGGATCACTTAAAGAAAACAATGCAATATTTGTTCACACTTCAGCATTAGTATGGACTCTTGGACGCAAGAGCCACATTTTTCTCACCCATCCTTCATATCTTGAATGAAAAATCTTTTAATTCTCACCAATCATATATAACTTAGTTTGGTCAAATTCCTTACTAATGCTAGTTAAGGCGCCAGAAAACTGGATTTCAGAAAATATACCTTCACATGTCTCCACTTACAACAGACACAAGCTGCTTTTCGAAAGTATATGGAGTCATTCTTGAAAATATCTGCATGAAATGTTAATTAAGGGGACTAAGAATTGTTTAGGACATAATTATTCCAAAACCGAACCACATAACTCTGCAGAAACATGGTTAAAGAGAGCTCAGTAGCGTTAGTGGTTTCCGAACATATACAACGCAGAGATAGAGATGGCATCACCCGTCTTATTCTGGATGTTTTCTTGAATTTGAGGCGGCAAGTCAGCAAATCCTTCATGTAGTTATCTATAATCTTGAAATATAAAACAAAACAAAATCCTTTACATCCATTTGTTGCAAAAGAAGAAGAAGGTAATTAGCATATCTAAATTTTGTGGTATTAGTTATTTCTAGTAATTTCACCATTGTGATTGCTCAAAACCATTACAAACATTATTATTGGTGAGGAAGGAGAATCCTGAAGGAACAGAAGTAGCCAATGGAAGTGCACCAAAGTGAGTATTGGATCGCAGACCTGGACAATCTAAGTAAGTACTAAGAAGAAAAGGAAGGACTGACATGCTGCAAATGAAAGGAAGTTCCCCATAAGAATCAGCAATAGTAGGAAGCTCCACAAGTTGTACAATATGATGAATTTTCTTTGGACTTAAAAATGCATCAACTCCAAAGGGACAATATGCTGCATAACTTGGAGCAAATTTCTTCTTCTTGTCCCTGTATTATATAATGCACTCAAATTAAAGATATCAACTGTTCCTAGCCAACAATTAGGGTTAGTCTAGTGAGGAGGGCTTCGCAACGATAATTCTCAGGCTTGGGTCTTTAATATGACGAGGGCCAGATCTTTTGGAAAAAAACAGAACTGCGTTCAGATCAATGTCACTCCTGTACAGAAACATACAAGTGCATATGTCTGTGTATAGGTTATCGTTTTTTATTTTCACATTGAAAAATAAGCTCTTCTCCTCAAGCAATTGATACCACGAACTTTGAAAGTAGTCGAATCTATTTGTGACCATTATTGGGGACCTTCTTCTCTAAGGGACACAATCAGACCTGTGCTTGGTCTCCGGAGAAGTGTCTTTGAGGAAACTAAAATGTCACGGCAGCATCAGTTTGACCTGTCTATAGTCTATATATGTAGCGATATGCCAAACAACAAGGTATCAGAGTAAAACTACACAACAGACTGACATTGTACAGGAAAACATTCATTAGAAAGTACGGAACCTGAACACTTTGAGCATATAATAAGATGTCATGATAACAGACACTTCTATCCTATTCTTGTGAAGTTATTAGTTAATGCTAAGCCAGAAGGAGGACTAGTGTTGTTTTCATTTCTAGTGTAATGAGCGAACATGCAGAACTTGAAATATGTAATTATTCATGCATCAATGTAACTTCTACAGCTTCTAAAATCTGAAATATATACTTACCTGGAGAGGCATTTGAAATATGTAACTTCTTCTTCGCATTAGAAAGGTTATAACTTAAAAATGTCCCCCTTCTTCGCATCAGAAAGGTTATAACTTAAAGAATTCCACTTCGACCGACTGCACATTTGAAGCAAGACATGGCGAACAATTGTTTGGAAGAATTCGGCAATTAGCTAACCACCCTCCTGTTGGAAGGTGAAGGTCCAACTGAATGTTGAATGCTGTTCATTAGAGTGCGGCAATTAGCTAACCACCCTCCTGCATAGCTGTTCATTAATGCCCATGGATCTACGACAGAAGAATTATTAGGCAAGGATGCGGTCTCAAAGCTTTTTTTTTAAAATAATTTTTTGCTTTCTCCTGAAATAAACACTGATACACCCGTCCTAAGTCATTAACACTCTTTTTGTTGGGTTTGAATTCTTTCATGTAATAAAGGGGTTGATGGCATATAAGAATTTTGGGGTTGACTTATCTTGAAACCCCATTGACTTTTCTCAAATCTGGAAACTCATTTGCCATGATGTATTGGCCTCTATTTGAATGCTAGAAAATAAGATGGCATTCATCCACTAAATGCTTTTAATGTCTTACGTGGCTTTGTCGCCTTTTGAAATGGATTGGCCTGAGTAGTTTTCCGGAATTAGCCACATCAAGGTAGGATGTCCTGCAGAATATCTGGACAAAAAAATTATTAACTACGTTCAATACCATCAACCACACAAGAATTGAACTTCATTATCAAAAACCAAATTGCAGTACTCTATCTAATTCATCATATTAACTGAGGTACATATAGAAGTCTCTGCTCCCCTTTCTTCAAAGCAAAATACATGAAGCCTTCGACCAGAAGTCCTCCATACCAAACACCCTTTGCTCTGACTATTTAAAACACGTCATTTTGTTAAGAAAAGAAAAATGTCGACTCGTACTTACAGATATACACATGCTTGATACATACACTGACTAAATGTATAGCTAAGCTTTACATGACACCTGTAAGAAGGTTATAATTTATACTCCGTAAATAAGAAAACACTTACAAGATAAGTATATAATAAAATAAGTTGAAAAACGTACCAGAAAATCTGATGCCCGGTGACATAGCGATGCTTAAATATACAGAAAACAACTCAGATGTCCCATCTCTATTTGATAGCACAGAGTCTCTTTCAAACTACTTCCTAAATTTCTAGATATGAACATTCTTAATGGGTTTATAGCCAAGTGTGATACCAAATACGATCAAACTACAAGTGAATTGATTACAAAAGAAGCACCTATGCGACTACATCCTCTTTTTTGACAATGTTTTCAAGATGAAGGGAGTACATAATAATACTAGCTCATTCACCTAGTCAATAATATGTGGACAACATTGGCTGGAACCTTGCTAGCTCATTGCATCAACGAATAACAAGAACTTTTTAGCTTGCCCTGCCAAGATACGGGTCAATAAAAAATGTCCGATAAACAGTATAATTAGCTTGTAAGCTTGAAAAGTGTCGGAGGCTCGGATCCAATTATTAAAACCAAGGCAAAGAGGATGTGAAATCCACCATGGCTGCAAAATCACCGGTTGGTCTGTCAGGGAAGAGACATATCAGGTCAGTCCCATAAAGCATCCAGTTTGCCCAGCCAAGAAACGGGTCAATTAAGCCTCGGTGGCCATCACATTTACTCATCTTATTATTTTAGTCTGCGACTTTCTTTTTCTTTCGCCTTAGAGGGAGTTTTGGATGATCTGTTCCCCTCTATGCTACTCCTCAGTCCTCCCCAGCCTGCTAAAGAATCGTTGCCATCTTAATGGAGAGAACTATAAGCTTAAAGCGAAGAGAGACAACTAACCTTCACAAAAAGTACTTGAGAGCATTCACATCTGCAGCCTTTCAAACAACATAGTATTAAAACTCAACAATATGTTTTATGATGATTCAGGCATCCAACTTTATTCTTTGAAGGTCAAGGCAAACATCTAAGTTTTTTATCCAATTATACAAAAAGAAAAAGGTAAATTACGATATATACCCGAAGCTAAATGAATTATTCAACATCAACATGCACCAATGCCTTTAAAGAGGCTCGACCTGAGCGCATTATGGCAATCTTACACCTACAATAATAGGGAAATTTGTTTCCTCATTGAACCAACAGTTTAACAAGTATCCCCTTATGTGATTATTGCGCCTAAATTGAGATTGTGAGGGATGATTGCATGAATGACCCCTTTTAATTGAAACTGAGATTTCTTAAAAGGCCAAGCACGAATATTTGAATTTTTAAAGCACCATGGAAAGATAAGATGCCTCAATGAAGTAAGAACTCAACAATTGCCCTGCTTCACTCAGCCAAGATTCAATTCACTTCAAACTCCATGCATAATTCATTTGATCAATCGAATTGTATCATCATCGCCTTCAACAAATATCCGCATTCAGATTTCAGATCTTCAGTCAACAAGATTAGCAAAACCAAACAGAAGAGCATCAGTACAAGGGGGTGTCAATATTTTTTGGCAACCACCCTTCACAGGAAATACCATCTCGGATTTCTTACATAATTTTTTTGGCACACTTAAATGTGTAAAGACACGAGGGAACACTACCTCCATCAAAAAAGATTGTTACCATTGACGGTTGACTTCAAATACTTTAGCGTATTTGCAAAAAAATATATCAGAACGCATGAATTTAATCACTTTATTATAATGAGATAAATTTTACTCAAAACGAAGTCGCCCTCATGTGTTCATTAAACTACAAGGTTTGTTAATTTTGACCTTCAAAAACGAACTGGACAATCTTTCAAGTATAAAATGACTAATAGTAGTAATAATAATTACAATAATAATCCACAATACATACCCCCAGAGCTATTACAGTTATAACTAACAGACACAATGTCAAATGCATCTAGTCAATACTCTGTTGATATAAAACAAAGGCAAAAGAGGGTTCCACTCAGCCATAGCTGCAAATTCTCGGTTTGCATATGGGCACCACGACACGGAGATGGTCCTATCCAGTAAATATCCGGGTAGCTCAAAACAGAAATTATATGGGCAATATCATCACTGCCTCTTCATGATTGTGTTTAGTACACAAATATATACTATCTACACACACATTCATACTTCAGATCATCAGTCAACAACATTAGCAAAACCAAGAAACAGACACAAAACAAGGGTCAGTACTGTGCTGCCAAAGGACCAGGCAACCGGGTATTTAAACGAAAACCTAACCCGCTTACCACCAGGTAGCTTTGTGTAGTCTGCTCAGGTGAACAATATTATTCGGAACCCGAAACAATCAGGTAACTACCTGACCGACTAAGGACATGCACCCGCTACCCGTTCTCAACTCTTTTACTCGCTTCATCCCTTATTGATAGGGGCATTTTCCTTTTGCAGAAATCCCTTAATTGGTTCCTATTTAGTTCAAAAAAGTGGAGGGGTAAGTTCGATTGTGATTTAAATTTATAATTTTCCTAAATGTCCCTACTCCCTAGCAAAAACGGATGGAGGGAGTAGCATTTTGTAAGTTTTATGTACAACTTCTTTTCCACTCGATACTCCACTGAAAAACCGTACTTGATACCCACTCGACTAACATCTAAAAGAATTGCTTGATACCCAAAACATACGTTATTACCTGACTGGCTAAAATATCTACACAATCACCAGATAACTGCTGGAACCCGACTTGGTGACTGCACCAGCTAGTACAAGGTCTTATATCAAGTCTATAACATCACCGGCTTAATCAGATCATAGGGGGCAACCACCCTTTCTTCACACAACATCAAATACATCTATTCAATATGAGAGGCTCAGATCTGTTGACTTTGTAAAAATGGCAAAAGAGGGTTTGACTCCCCCACCACTTACCATCCCGGGTTGCCCCGCCAAGATACGGGTCCGTTTTACACCCCTCTGTACCTTTTCTCATATCAGAGATTTTCAAGAAAATATCATCACTGCCTCTTAAGAGAAACTGGCCAATCTTTTTGGAAAGTGGATAATCATTTTGGGACGAAGGCAGCATTATTATTATTTCCCGCATGATTTTTGGTTTGTTTGGGAGAAATTTGTTGGCATGACTTGAGACACGCAACTAGCCTTTTGAGAGCAAACCCTCACTATTTCAGCACAGTGTACTAATGCCTCAGAGGCTCAGCCTAAGCATGTTAAGGGGCTCGTATAGTATGCCGTGTGTTAGGGGGGGATAGTATGCCAAATTACCCGCATGATAATAGGGAGTCTTTCCGAATTGACCTAAGATAACTGCAAACACTATGTACTACATCAACATCAACACTCCCAACACCTTTGAAAAGGCTCCTGCCTAAACGGGTAAGGGAGGGTCGGACATAGAGAACCTTACCGATATGACAACAAGGAGGTTATTTCCGAATTGACCCAAATTTGAAATGCAAACACCATCTGTTACTCCACAATAAAGGAAATGCATGTCAGTGGTTACTGTCAGTGGTTAGTGCTTTCAGAATGTCTTCCTCATTCTTTACTTCGAAATATATGTCTGGCATTTAGCATTAGCACTAATACTTCAGTATTATCTCATTCTTCAATTTAATAAATACATGATCATAAACCACTCAATGAACTTACTTCCATATTCATCAGTTACATAAGGCAAATCTGGCAAAATATATTCTCATGACCCTTATCACTTAGCAACCCTGAAAACATCAAAGTCGCTTTGCTATTCACGTACACAAAGTGTCTCAATAAATAAGGAAATTGAAACACCAAATTCTCAGCTTTCTCAATCAATCAAAGCTTTCGACATAAATTATATCCAACAATTCTAATTCCGAAAGTTAGATAGGTCAACAATAAAGCCAGACAATTCTCATATTTCTGAGGCAATCGTAATCATTTCAGAGCAAAATTGCATATATTTTCCTTTTTCTAACCATGATAGACAATTCTCATCTAGATTTGTTACTGCTGTGCTAATTAGCAAATTCGGAAAAAACTATAGCACAACTTCCAAAAAAAATTTATGCATGATCAGGGAAACTCATATTAATGGGATGGAGGGAGTACTTGAATGCAAACATCAGTCACTCACATGCTTCTCCACTTGTGTTCACTTGTATAAGAACTCTCAAAGGCTTCCTTCCAATATTTCCGACCACGCGATCGAGACGATTTGCTATCTGTCACCAAAGGGGAAATTAAATATGATGATATTGACACATAGGAAATCGTCTTGGAACAGGATTGATCCCAAACAATTATTTCATGACAAAATTGATTCAAGAACAATCTTTCCGGGACAAAATCAATTCAACACTGGGATCATCTTTTGGGGACTGAATCCACTGAAACCCAATATGATGATATTGACTGGTTCAGCAATGGGACAATCTTTCTGGGACATTTTGGGACAAAATTGGTTCAAAACCATATGGGACAATCTTTTCGGGACAAGAAAGGGTAAACCATCAAACTTCTTTTTAGGACACAATCAGAATTGTTTCAAAACCAAATCCGGCTATCATTTCGGGACAAAATTTGTTCAATTCTGGGGACAATCTTTGTGAGACCAAAATTGTTTCCAAACTAAATGGGACAATCTTCTTGGGACATAAATGTTTCGAAACCAAATTGGAAAATCTTCTTGGACACAATTGATTCAAAACAAGATCAGACAACCTTTTGGGACAAAATTGGTTCTATGGACAATCTTCTTGGGACAGGATTGATTCCAAAAAAAAATTTCAAGACAAAATTGATTCAAAAACAATCTTTGCGGGACAAAATCGATTCAATACAGGGATAATCTTTTGGGACTTAATTGATTTAAAACCCAATATGACGATCTTAATTGGTTCAGCATTGGGACAATCTTTCTGGGACATTTTGGGACAAAATTGGTTCAAAATCATATGGGACAGTCTTTTCGTGACAAGAAACGTAACTAATCAAACATACAATCAGGATTGTTTCAAAACCAAATCCGGCGATCATTTCAGCACAAAATTTGTTCAATTCTGAAAAATTGTTTTCAATCTTCTTGGGACATAAAGGTCTCCAAACCAAATCGGAAATCTTCTTGGACACAATTGATTCACACAGCATCAGACAACCTTTTGGGAGAAAATTGGTGCAACACTTGACAATCTTTTTGTGATAGAATTGTTTCAAAAATAAATGGGACAATTATATTTGATTCAAACCTAAATGGGACAAGCTTTTTGGGACAAATTGGTTTAACACTTGGACAAGCTTTTTGGGACAAAATTTATGGAAAGTGGGACAATCTTTTTGAAAAATTTATGTTAATTAGAAACAACTAATCGAATAAATCAAAGAAAACAAACCCAATTCATATTCAAAGCCCTCAAAAGTATACATATACAAAAAGAAAGTTACATAAATTAAAAAAAAACCACGAAAATTCAATAATTAGAAGGAAAAGAAAATTACAAACCAAAACAATATTCAAGAATTGGAAAAGATCACCAAAAAAAGACAAATACATCAGAGAAAATATTTGCATGTGTGCGACCTTCATGAAAATTCCATCAAAATTCAAGAATCGGAAAAAGAAAACTTCCAAGATACAAATATAATCGCATGAAAACCTTAACAATTGAAACAAACTACAAGAAAGGAAGGCAAATACAATGGCATTGGAAAAACAACAATCGAAAAAACCCAGTAAGAAACACAAATTATAATAGTGAAAAGTAAACAAGAAAGCAACTACTGTAATATGGAGGTAAATAAATAGGAGGATGATATAAACTGAATTAAGAGGAGTTTGGGCCTTTGGGGTATTTATAGAGTATATCTACAGAAGCTGAGTTATTTTTGGCGGTGGAACTTGTACGCGGTTTGCCAACGGGCTTCTCTTTTGAATTAATTTTGTTTGGATTTTTTTTAGAACATTATGATAAACTAATATTAATATTTTAAATGAGAATTAATTTATATTGGTACATGTAACTAGACTAATTTGAAAGAGGAGAAATGATGGTCTGTACTTTCAAAAAATTTAATGAAAAATAACTGAATTATAAATTTGTGATATATTTCATTAATATCCAACATATATTATATTGAACATGTATACATTGACTCAAATAATATATTTGTGAACCATATTACGGAGAAAATAACCTCTGGTAATTCTTTTTCTTCTTTTAAAAGAAAATCTTGGTTTTAAAGCTTTTTTTCATAATCGAAAGCTAACAATTTATAAATGAAATGAAATATAATTTGTAAGTTGTATTTACGGTCAAACTTATTTGAAAGTTCTCTAATCAAATTGTCACTAGTACTGCTTTTTTTACAGTTAGTAACTCGCTAAGGAGAATTATTATTTATCACGTTTCAATGAAAAGGAATGTTCCGTCATTCATGCAACAACAATCTAGTGACCATGATGTGTTTATGATTTATGAAAGCTAATAAGTGGAATAATATAAAAGCAACAAAACTTAAGTTTGAGTTGCGTCTTAATTGGAGAATTAGCTCATTTATTTTTTACAGAGGAGCTTAATGGAAGAGCAAAGCATTTATAGCATCATGCTCAAATAACTCGTAAGTGCCAAATTGTTAATATAGGGATAAGAAAATGCAAAAAACTTGTTTTGACCCCAACTTTATTGGAAACATGATCTGGGGACTAAAGTGCAATTTTTTGGCTACCTTCGAGGATTAGAATGGAATCGGTAATTATTGGGGCTAAAGTACAATTTGGTCCCACTATCGGGGACTATTTCGGCAATCTTCTCACCTTAGTACTTGGTAAAATTAATAATGGATAGAAGGAAAGAGGGATTTCATGGACATATATGTAAATATTATTTTGAAGATAGTTTTTTCCACTCAAATAAAATGCAAAGAGATTAGGATTTAAAACCATGAGATATATGTTCTATGAAATGATGAAGCGACCTTTTGAATTTTCAGGAACTTCCAACATAGTAAGGAACTTTTCCATGTCACCCTCCTTCAAATTGGCACCAACATGTTGAGTTATCGAACACGAAGAAACATTCCCTTCAGGCGACGAACTATATAATGTGTTGGAACCATCATCAGAAAATCGGTGTAATAAGTCTTGAATCTCCTCTTCAGTCAGTTCTTGATCCGTATCAGTTGTGTTCCTCTCCATGCCTAAACCACAATTTCGTTCATGCACTTTAGGAACCTCATCGACGAATTCTCTAGCTCTAACGATGTCCCCTGTCATCCCTAAACCACCATTCGATTTTTGGAGAACTTGTGGCTTTCGTAGAGGGGTCAGTTTACTGACTTCAAAATTGTCCCGGAGACTGATCAAATTTGGCGACTCTATCTTCGTTTGCCATTGATTATTAGCCGATGTTGGTAAAGTTGGTTCTAGAGGCTGCAATCCAGAGCCAAAGTTCCCCTTACCGAAAATATTTCTACCTTTGTTCGCGGAAATTGGAACAGAGTTGGAGGTATTGGCATATTGAGTAGGATACTCCATTGTTGAAATGTTGTAATAATTCAGCCCAACATTTGGTACGAGGTTAGCAGTTGTGTGAATGGGGGAATAACTTGACCAAGAAAGCTGTCTAGACGAACATGAGTGCAGGGCTGAATAATTAGACAGAAATTTCTGTTTGGTTGCTTCATCTTTCTTAGCCTTAATTCTCTTCCGAAATTTCTGTTGCAAATGAAGAAAAACAATTAAGTGAAAAGATAATGTATGCAATGTAACAAAATTATTGTATCATAAAATTTTTGTAATAGGTTCAAGAAGAGAGCCATTAGGGTGGGACGAGGGTACGCAGGTCGCCGTAACAACAACAAAATTTATCGTATGTCTTACAATATATGTTAAGAAATAAAATGTGATAACAATTTGAAGGGTTAC